>JAPSGF010000055.1:4812142-4870715 GCA_035772895.1 Perdix hodgsoniae | reverse complement strand
AAAAAAAAAGGAAAAGAAAAAAAAGGAAAAGAAAAAAGGGAAAAAAAGGGGGGAAAAGAAAAAAGAAAAAAATAAAGGAGGACTTGAAAGAGAAGAATTAGAAGCAACAGAAAAACCAACAAGAATTAAAAAAAAAAAATTCAAAACTGCACACTAAGGACTCTACGGTTTTTCTAGTGGTGGTGGTGGTGGAGTTTGTTTTTGTTGTTTTTGCTTTTAAAATGGCTTCTAATTTTATGTGTTTATCTGAGACAGTTACATATTCAGAGTTTATGGTCTAGGACAGTTTTTCAGATTTCAAGAGGATTTTTATTAGACTCGTCTCTCTGACATTTGTTGGAGGTTTAGTAAATCTCTGATCTAAGTTATTGATCACTTTTCTCCCAATAATGCTCCTTCCACTGCATTGAATATGCAAACATTTGAGGTTTTATGTAGGTGATATCATATTCACATCCTTCTTTCTAAACTGGAGAGGTGTGGATGGTCTGTTTGATGAATTGGCTGAATGCAGCCAAAGGGGTGTTATCAATGGTTCTGAGTCAGGGTGGAGGTTGGTCACAAGTGGTGTCCCACAGTGGTCGGTCTTCGGACCGATGCTCTTCAGCATCTTCATCAATGACACAGATGATGGCATTGAGTACACCCTCAGCAAGTTTGGGTGCTGCAGTTGATACAATGGAGGGAAGAGAAGCCATCCAGAGGGACCTGGACAGGCTGGAGAAGTGGGCCTATGTGAACCTAATGAGGTTCAACAAGGCCAAGTGCAGGGTGCTGCATTTGGGCTGGAACAATCCCAGATGTTTATACAGACTGGGAGAGAAACCCCTTGAGAGCAGCCCTGCAGAGGAGTTGGGGGTCCTGGTGGATGAGAAGCTGAACATGAGCCAGCAGTGTGCACTTGCAGCCCAGAAGACCAAATGTGTTCAGGGCTGCATTAAAAAAGGAGTGACCATCAGGGAGAGAGAGGTGATTGTCCCCCTCTACTTCGCTCTTGTGAGGCCCCATCTGCAGTACTGTGTGCAGGCCTGGGGCCCCCAGAACAAGGAAGAGGCAGAGCTCTTGGAATGAGTCCAGAGGAGGGCTGCTAAGATGATTAGAGGGCTGGAGCACCTCTCCTATGAGGAAAGGTTGAGGGAACTGGTCTTGTTTAGCTTGGAGAAGAGAAGGCTCTGAGGGGACCTCATTGTGGCTTTCCAGTACTTGAAGGGAGCATATAAACAGGAGGGAGAATGGCTGCTTACGAGGGTGGATAGTTATAGGACAAGGGGGAATGGTTTTAAATTAAGATGGGATGTTTAGGTTAGATATTAGGAGGAAGTTTTTCACACAAAGGGTAGTGACACACTGGAACAGGTTGCCCAAGGAGGTTGTGGAGGCATTCAAGGCCAGGTGGGATGTGGCTCTGGGCAGCCTGGTCTAGTGGTTGCAACCCTGCACATAGCAGAGGGGTTTAAACTAGATGATCTTTGAGGCCCTTTTCAACCCAGGCCATTTGATGTTTCTATGATTCTATGATTCTATTCTCTAAACCTCTGCTCGTAATGCTTTCCCTCAAGGAAAAAAAAATGCATTATTATTTTCAGATATTGTTACATACTGCTTTGGTAAAATTTTACGCATTTGTATTCTTGCTTATCTTGGCAAATTCATGGTAGCTATGACATTTTAAGTACAATATAATTATTTATTTCTGTAGAAAAGCTGCCATTTTGTCATTATTCTTTCTCTTTGCTTTGCTTATTTTCTTTGGATTAAAATCACCTATAGTATTCCTGTCCTACTTTAGCAGTAAAAAGTCACTAGGATTTAATGGTCTATTTGCTTATAGCTACTGGTTATACATAAAGTAAACCAATATTTTTGATTCCCAAATCATAAAACATCATTTTCTCAAAACAGAATCATAGAATCAGAAGGTAGGAAAGGACCTACAAGATCATCTAGTCCAACTGCCCTCCCATCACCATTACTACTCACTAAACTACTGAACCATATCTCATAGCACCTCATCCAGACTCCTCACCCACCACCAGGGACAGTGACTCCCCCACCTCCCTGGGCAGGCCATTCCAGTGCCTGAACACTCTGAGAGAAAAAATTCTTCTTTATATCTAATCTAAATCTCCCATGGCACAGCTTGTGGCCATTTTCTTAGGTCCTATTTCTTCCCTGGGAGAAGAGACCAACGCCCTCCTCTTCACAACATCCATTCAGAAAGCTGTAGAGTGCAATGAGGTCTCCCCTGGGCCTCCTCTTCTCCAGACAATAGTCCCAGCTCCCTCAGCCACTCCTCTTAAGACTTGTGCTCCAGACCCCTCACCACTTTTGTTGCCCTCCTCTGGACTCCTTCCAGGGCCTCGATGTCTTCCAACATATTACGTTCAAAACTAAATGATAATGTTTTTCTCTTGTAATCATCAAGGTTATGTTTTTTAAATGAAGAAAAACTGGAAAGCCCCTGATTTTAATTAGTTTATTAGAAAGCTACTTTCTTGTCTGTTGCTTCTAACAAAACGTAATTACATTTTCAGATTTTGCCTTCTTTAGAGGAAAAAAGATCTTCAAAAATATCTGAAAAATAAATCACTCACTTTTCAGACAATTAATACAATGTTTTTTTTATAATAGAAAAAAGGCCTGTTGTGATTCAAAATAGTGTTACAGTTCACCGAAGGTGTTACTTGCTCTTGTTTCATTCTCTAAGCTCAGTTCCCTATTGAGATTTCTACCACAGATAACCAAGACACACATACTGATAGAGATATAAAAAATAAATAAATAAAAATAAAAATAAAAAAACAGCAAAAGATATTTATAACAGGAAATACAGTGAGATTAAAAAATCTCTTGTGTAACAGAAGAATGAAGAACCCCAACTTTCATTTCATGAAGCATTTCAGCATTATTTTAAATGCAAGTTTTCTACTTACTGTCTCTAGTAATTTGTAAAGAAACCAAATGTATCTTCAGATAGCTTCATATAACTCCCCCAACCTAGTCATGCCAGTTCTCAATCAAAAATTTACTTTCTATTTAAGATTCAACACGTTTCTTTTTAAAATATATGCTAGGGAGAAAGAATAATTCTATGACCTTCTTTTCCATTCAATGGCAATTACTCAGCTTTTCACAGGTCAGTTTTTTCCTTAAATCTGATCCCCCCCTCTCCCCCTTAACATTTGAAAAATGGGGTGTAATCACTCTAGGAAAAATAAAATGTTAAATGCGGATTAAATGGATGAAAATAGCATAGGTTTCCTATCTGATGGTAAGAAAGGGTAGAAGTTTTGGATTGTTTATGTGTGTGGCAAGTCATGTTATCAAAGTGAAGACTGGTAGCATTTTATGAACCTTCTAGAAGGTTTTGATGTCAGGTAATTTGTTCTATTTTCAAAAATATGATTTTGCATCATTTAAACCATTGTTTTTTCATGTGAGACATAATTACTAAGATCTGTTTTTTTGTTTGTTTGTTTGTTTAACATTTTGGGGGGGGGATTTAGGCAAGCCACCAATAAAGATTTTTATTTGGACATAATTCTTGTTTTATTCCTAAGACTACTAGAGGGTATGTTCTATATTTTCATAGAGAATTCCAGACAATTGCCAGAGATAAATTAAACTACAGCCTCAGAAAGTTCTGAATTCTGTTGTGGCTTGTAATGCAAATCCTTAATTTTCTCACATTAAACTGCCATATAATTGTTTAGGGAAGATGAGAAAATAAACGCTCTCTCACTAGGACATGAGGGGCTGGGTCCCTTGGGATCACAGAGATCAGATGGCAAGAAAGATCCAACTCTTATTTTAGAATAAGTAGGATTACCTCTGACTATAGATACATTCATAGAAATTGGTAAAACACTGTTTTATTTGTATATATATTGCAATGTTAGCTAGAAAACAACAGTGGGAAACGAAAAATGTAACTGAAAAACAAGTAAGGCAGATCATTTAAAAAAAAAGAAAATGAACAAGAAGGAAAAGAAAAGAAGGAACCGCTGACATTCACTTTTATCCACTGTAAAAAAATGACAATTGAAGTTCCTAAATACACTCTGGTTGATATTTATTCCAGTGAATGCAGTGTTCTTCAGTACCTTTAGTTATAGAAGGAAAAGCTTTCATAGAAGAGACAATAGTAATTATTTTTATTATGGATCTGTTAACCTGATGTACATAACCAAGGAACTTCTAAGTAGAAGTAAACACAATTTTTGTCATTCTTCTAATTTAGCCTTTCATTTATCTGCTTGTATCCAAAATAGGTGTCACAAGACCAGGTCATCCACCAAGGGACTATGAGACTGGTTACTGCTGAATAACCAGTTCAATGTTGTTTTTATAATGACTCATAGTTATACAGATAGAAAAGTCAGAAGATGAATACTTTCAAGTTCACCCTGCTGTTGTATTTTCATTGCAGCTTGCTAAATTCTATTGCACTAGAAGCTGATTCAGCACAGCACCAATTATTCTATGGCCATTAGCTGAGAAATAAGGGAGCTCAGCCTTAAGGGGAGTCACGTCCCAGGTCTGTCTTGGAAAAAAAAATCTGCTATTTATTTGTATAATCCTTTGGATTTTGTCACTTTTTTAATCCCCTACTATTCATTTCCGTAGTCATCACACTGGCATTAAGTGAGCATAAAGGCCTGTATTCACTCTGTTTATCTTAAAAATTTAATTACCACACCAAAATTAATCCAGGCTTTAGCACCCAAGAAATAAACTGCCTGCTGGAGGTGGCAGTCTTGACTTTGTTAAGTGGCTTGAACTCAGCTGTCACTGAACATCTGCAAGCCAACAGAAAGTACATTGCCAGGCCTCAGGACTGCAAGTTGTCAAGTTTGCTTTATCCAAAATTTCCTGTCCTGACTGGAACTCTGTTTGCACTTGGCTTAGATGTAACAGCAGGTTTCTCTAATGATGAGTTGGCTATGCCTAATTTGTATATTTTGCTTTTCATATGGTATAACCAAAAATTTATATACATAAAAATAACTGGTAGCTTTTCTGTAGAAGAAAATTTATTTATGAATTTAAGAGACATATAGTGAAACATGCAGAAACATAGGCATTGTATGAAAGCAGATACTTGAGAATCAGGGGCATAAGAAGTAGGGTAGGAGACAGAGGAGCACAGACATGGGGTGATGAGAGTCAGGGCTGACACTCTAAAACCTTTAGCTCTGAACCCCCCAGCAGTCACTTAAAGGAATACATATCTGGATCTGAACAAAACTGGCTTCATTTTACATAGTTACCATAATTGTTCCACAGAATAAAGTGCAAGTATGTAATTATGTAAAATGCATTGTATACAGTAAATACTTATCATATAGAAAGATTCATTACAGAATTGCAGACAAGTGAAGAAAGAGCAATCTATACAGTACTATATGTTAACAAGCATACAAAAAGTGGACCCTAGAGTGAGAAAGATGAAAACAACATCAGGCTCCTCCTGATAGAATACTTAGAATGTTGCTTGACTTCTTGTGTTCCACCAAAGTCCAAAGTTATCATTATACTAGGAGAAGAAAAGGGGAACAGTACATCAACAGAAGAAGCTAGGAAGTGTACAAATAATAATTTTAACTGCATTGTTATTATGAATGTATTATTATTAATATATTTTCTGTATAATAGGATTTGCTTTTTTCATGTAATATTTAGATCTGGACTAACAGTAATCCTGTAATAAGACTGTTAAGATTTCATTTATACAACTGCTTGGCTTTTTATGTTTCCTCTTTTGTTCATAACAAGATTTTAAGCAACAGAATGCCCTCCAGGGCTTGAGCACAGGAGAGAAAATCGGAAGGTCATGCGACTTCTTTCTGGGAATGCTTTGGTGAGTGATGAGAAATAGTAATACCTATGGAGAGGTGACATCTAATAGGTGATGAGAACTGGTTGCCTTGCTGAGACTTAAAAGCTCTATGTCATAAGAGACAAAGAAGCAATTATTCCCTGGTTAATTAACAATGCAGCTGCAAAAATAAATAAATAAATACATAAAATGGGGGGGGAAGTGATTGTTAAATGCTAGTGCATCCATAAATGGCTTTCTTGAACATAATACAGTGGAGAATCTGAATGACATGCCTTTGACTTTTTCAAAGGCAAATTTCTTAAGAAAAAGAATTTGTCATTTTAAAGTTCTTTGATCGCATTAAAATCCTCTCTTCTTGGTACAACATGTTACCTTTTTGTTATGAATTTAGGGAGTACATTTTAATACCTCAATGTGAACTTCATAAGAGGATCAAATGCCTAAATATTATTTTTAATGCTCTCCAGCTCATTTCCTTTTTTCCTGCTGATATTACTAAAAAGTCTGCCAAGAACGCACTGGAAAATGGTAAGTACTCAAATAATGAACATCTCATCCAATGTTTTGTGGATAATTAGGGGATTACATGTCATCAAGACTAAGGCCACCTTTTATTAATCATAAATTGTTTGCTTGTGTAGACTTTTATTACCTCAGGTTCCCATTATTTTTGAAGTTTTTAAAAGCATATACATATTGCTAACTTTTAACATTTGGTACTCCAATATGAGAATAAAACAACCTTCCATCAGATCTTTCCAAAATTATTTCTTATCATTTATGATTAACGGTTTAGTTCCATCAACACAAATACAGCTGGTAGTTGGCAGCTCACTGCCAGTGGTTGGTTTACTTCCTATTTCAGTAGAAATAAGAAAAAAAAAAATTAACAAGACATACATTAAGTGAATTATTTACTAGAAAAGTTCCACATTTTTCTATGGAAAAATAAAAGAAAAAGATCTTGAGGGATCCTGAGGGATATTGTACCGACACAATATAAAATCAGGAAGTTTAATTTTAAGAAAGCCAAATTCCATCTCTTCAGGGTGTTAGACAACAAAACCCCCAGGGAATCTGTCCTCAAAGTCATGTGAAGAGCAGAGTCAGCATATCTTTAAGAAAGTTTTCCTTAGGGCACAAGAATTCTTCATCCCCAGGTGGATGAAGTCAGGAAAGGAAGGCAAGAGACTGACATGGCTGAACTGGGACCTGCTCATCAAACAGGAGAACAAGAAGAAAATGCATAGGTAGTAGAAACAGGGACTGCTAACCTGGGATGAGTATTGGGATGCTACTTGGCTGTGTAGAGATGGGGTCAAGAAGTTCAAGGACCAACTGGAACTGGACTTGGCATGGGAAGCAAAGGATAAGTCTTCAGTAGGTTCATCAATTGGAAAAGGAAAGTCCAGGATGGTGTAATTCTCTGATGAGCAACACAGGCAACAAGTAAAAAAAGACAAGGAGAACGCTGAGTTATTCAACAACTTTTTTACCTCAGTCTTCACTGACGACTGCTCTACACAAGGTCTTTGAGCACGTGGCTCAGAGGGTGGGAACTAGGAGAGTGATGCCCCTCCCACTGTAAGTGAAGATGAAGATCATGACTGCCTGAGGAATCTGAACATACATAAATGCATGGGTCCCAATGAGATGCACCAAGATTCCTGAGGGAATTGGCTGACCAATTCCCTCACCAGTCACTAAGCCACACTCAGTGATATTTGAAAAGTAATGGTGATCAGGTGGAAACCCTGATGACTAGAAAAAGAGCAATATCACATTCATTTTTAAGAAGGGTGGAAATGACCCAGGGAGCTACCGACCTGTCAGCCTCACCTCTGTTCCAGGGAAGATCATGAAACATTTATTTCTGAAAGCTATACTAAGACATATGAAAGAGAGGGACACGATACAGGATAACCAGCATGACTTCACCAAGGTCAGATCCCACCTGACCAATCTTGACACTCTTTATGATGACATAACTGCTTCAGTTTACTAGGAAAGAGCCATTGATGTCATTTATCCAGACTTCAGTAAGGCCTTTGACATGGTCCCCCATAACATTCTTCTCTCCAAATTGGAAAGATATGGGTTTGATGGGTGAACAGTTTGATGGACAAAGAACTAGTAACAAGATCATATCCAGAGAGTGGTAGTAAATGGCTCAGAGTCTGAATCGGTGATGAGTGGCATTCCTCAGGGGTCAGTTAGTACTGGGGCAAATTAACATCTGCATCAGTGACACTGACTGTGGGATTGACCCTCAGCAAATTTGCAGATGACAGCGAGTTGTGTGGCGTGGTTGACACTCCTGAAGGATGGGACCATCCAGAGAGACCTAAACAGGCTCGAGAAGTGGGTTCAGGATAACCTCATGAGACTTAATAACAAATCCAAGTGCAAGATCTTTCACCTGGGTTATGGCAACTCCTTCTGTCAGTACAAGTTGGAGGGGATGTAAGGATGGAGAATACTACTGCCAGAAAGGTCTTGGGGATGACAGTTGATGGGAAGTTGGACTTGAGCCAGCAATGCACCCTCACAGCCAAGAAAACAAACAGTATCCTGGGTTTCATCAAAAGCAGCATGGTAAGCAGACTGAGGGAAGTGACTCTGTCCCTCTACTCTGCGCTAGTGCGATCTCTCCTGCAGTACTGCATCCAGATATGGAGTCCTCAGTACAGAAGAGATATGAATCTGTTAGAGCACATCCAGAAGAGGGCCAAAAAGCTGATCTAAATGATGGAACATCTCTCCTATGAGGACAGTCTGAGAGCTGAACCTGCTCAGCTTGGAGAAGAGAAGGCATCAGTGTCTCGTTCCAATTTATTGGAGGGAGACGAGAATCTTTTAATATCTGTATTCCCAGCGTGTATACATGCTTAATATCTGTATACCCAGGAATATACATGTAAGTCACAAAATATCACTTCCCCAGAGGTGCACACAAAAAAGCTTCAAATTTCATATTTCAATTACAAGATAACTGCAATTACAGATAACTGCCTTCCTGAGGAGGCACACACGTATTAAACAATATTCAAGTAATCAAAATACGTCCCTGAGAAGTACACACATAAACAGCAAGGTTTCAGAATACGGAGACGTCTTCCTGGAGAAGGGCACATGACTAAATTTTCAAAAACGTTGCTCCTTGCAAGTCCAGGAGGTACACACAGAAAAGTTTCAAACTGTATCTGGAAGGACAACACTTTCACAGCAGGTATCCTGCTGACTACACCAATAAAAAATGTCTTGCTCCAATTGATAGGAAGGAAATGAGGTTCTTTTAGTATCTGTATACCCAGTTTGAGATCAAGAAACAACAATTCAAACGTTAGTCCAACCAGTTCTTTACAGATCTTAATCAGGGAGACAGGGAAGGGAAAGAGGGCAATAGGGGAAATAGTTTCAAATGAAAAGAGCAGAGATTTAGACTGGATATAAGGAAGACGGGTTTTTTGTTGTTGTTGTTCTTTTTTAAACAGTAAGAGAAATGAGGAGCAAAGAAGAAGAGCAACAAAAAAAAAGGTGCAAGGACTAGTGGGAAAATGTATGAGGATCAGCCTGAGATCATTCAGTTTGTTCAGCCCAAAGTAAAGGAGCTGAGGTGAGGCCTTATGTCAGCTGCAGTTTCTCCACAGGGAGCTGAAGCGACAGTGCTGAGCTCTGCTCTGTGGTGACAGCAGCAGCCAGAGGGAATGGGCATGGAGCTGTGTCAGGGGAGGGTCAGATCGGGTACTAGGAAATGGTTCTTCAGTGAGAGGGTGGTCTGGCACTGGAACAGGCTCCCCGGGGAAGTGGTCATGGCACCAAGCCTGCTGGAGCCCAAGAAGCATTTGGAAAGCACTCTCAGACATATGGTTTAACTTTTAGGAGACTTGCATGGAGCCAGGAATTGGACTTGATGATCCTTGTGGGGCCCTTCCAACTTGGGATTTTTTTGTGATTCTGTGATTCACAAACTGCAGTCAGTATTTTCAGAGTAAAAAGGATGGTAGAAAAAGGGGAGTAAAGTAAGAATTATAAGGAGAAACGCGGAGAAAATATTGAGAAGACTAAGTCCAATCTCAGTAGCTTAAGTATAGAAATCAATTGAGGAATAATAATTATTTGGAGATCCTTTATGACCTGTAACACTCAGAATCAAAATTCTTTACTTTCTTTACTTTCCACTCCTGAGATGGAGAGTAACAATTGTGCCTAGAAAGTCACATAACTTACTCTGTGGCTTACTTCCAGTTTATTCCAGCTCAGATCCTTGTTCCCAGATCACCTTCATTATACTGACAACTTAACTCCTGGTCTCTCTTAAAAAGAGAAACAGTAAATTTTTCTAGGATGAAAGAAAGAGTTGTCTTGTTCTGGAAAAGACTAATTCCCAGACTACTTTTGAAAATGGAAAGGGAGTTTACCACCTCTGTTACAGCACTTATCATCCTTCGTAGGATTTTCACACTCCAGCACCCCAGCTGTTCTTATATAATTCTGTAAAACATACAATATATGCTCCACTTAATTACAGAGATTATTCTGGTGAACCCACACATTGTTTCAGAAACTATAAAAGTAAATATCTAGTCCTAATTCAAATGAATTATTATATCTTTGAGTTCCAGGCTGCTAGGTGGGCTCAAGAGAGGCCAATGCAGGGTAATAAAGGCCATCAGTTCTATAAGACCATCACCGAGCAGTGTGTATGTTGTTTTGCAATTTCTTGCAAGATAGAGATGATTCTGAGTAGCTCTCTTTCACATGTTAGATGTAGCCAAAACACTCCTAAAGCTAAGAACATGCAATTTTTTTTGATCTGTAGACTGTCAAAAAATAAAAGCACCTTTTTTTTAATATTTATAGCTTCCTCTGGGTTTTTGGATTAACTAGTTGAAGGAAAAATTGTATATACCTAGATGACAAAAAAGTTTTAAGAATTGAGTTCAGTGGGTCATCTGCATTCAAATGATCAAGGATGTACTCTATGTATAGAGTTTGCATGTCATCAGCAAAATCTTTTCTACAAAAAGCTAAACAATTAGAGGAAACTTTCTTAGATGTGCCCTTACCGTTTTCTTCTTGACTTTTGTGCAAAAATAAACAAACAAAAGAGCAAAAGCAAATTCAACCTGTATTTTGCTAGTCTGATTATTTATCTACAAATAGCTCAGCAAATCAGTGGTACATAGAACTGTTTTTTTTATGGGAGTAAGTTTGCTACAAGTTCATGGAAATTTTATTAAAATGCATTTTCCTAGCTTCAAAATAAAACTAGGATGTTAAATAAATATTAACTTTCTTTAATTAAACTTGATTTAAAAAGTAATTTGTAAAAATACTCTTTATTAATTATTTTTAAAAAGGTATTTTGTATCCTCATAGTTGATTCAACTAAACACTGGTCATTCAATCACTTCTCTTCAATAAAGGTGCAAGTGATAATAATATAACAATAAGAGCCTACAATTAGCACACCAAAAAATTAGAAGTGGCTAATTCAATATGTTCCCTGTAATAGGTAACTCTATAAGCAAGTTCTTTTCATCCTAAAAGAGTTTTTAAGATATAAGATCAACCCTTGCTTGTTTCTTTCCAGTCTTTACACGGCAAACATAGGCAGAGGAGCTCTATCTTCGATGTTTAGGCATCTAAATAGGAAAAAAAGAAAAAAAAAGCCCATAGATTAAAACCCACTATGCAAACATGGACTTTTGTGTATGGGCTAATTTAAGAATGACTTTTTAATATCTGCAAGTACATGTAAGATTTCTCTAAGAGTTCCACACGCACACTTCCCCTGTTTCTATAAATTACAAAACACGAGTGGTAAAGGTCTAGAAAGTAAAGTTCAAACTCATACTTATATGGCAGATGCTTTTTAGAGTTCCTGCAATGTAAAGCAGTCAAAAACTTCACTTTGTGTTATTTAAGGCAGTTTTATGGCTGTTCTGTATTGCTGACGTGGCACAAAGTATTAAGAAGATATCACCATAACAGTTAAACAGGTAGTACATATATAAGCCACAATAGTGGTAGCGGTAATTCATTCAGTTCGTCCAACTTCCCTCTGTAGTGCTGGCAGGTAACTAAAAAGCAATTGCCATCCTTATTTGTAATTGATTCAAAATGTTGTTTGAATGTGATTAAAGGGTTTTTTTTTTTGTTTGTTTGTTTGTTCGTTTTAAACTAAGGTACACTTGACTGGAGAGCTAGAAAAGTTATGTTTCTGAGCAAGAAAAATATCAAGCCTAGCCTGGTACTGGATTGGGTAATAACGTTACCTACGTGCTTCCAAATCAATTATATAAAATAATTCCTTATATCCAATAAGGTAATAAAAATCCACAGATAAATAATTCTAAGTGTAGTCTTCATGATTTTGAAGTTAAGGCTCAAGTCTTTATCAGAAACACTGAATTTTGTTAATTTTAACTTTTTTTCTGTAAATAGATGTTAATGTTTTTTGAACAATTAATATGTGAAACTTTTCTTGGCCTCATACTTGGCACTGTCAATAATCTGTTTCATTGATGAACATGACTAAGATCCTGCTTGCTGACTGATATACCATTCTTGAAATAATATAATAAAATATATGTATTAGTTTTCAAGTTTCAAAACCAAGCAGTCCAATACAGAAAAAAAATAGCTTATTGACAAATCTTTTATAAAAGAATGTTTTTGAATTATCAACCTTCAGGTAAATATCATGACAAATTATTCAACCATGTAACTGAACTCACATTGAACCAGTTTCCTTTTCCTTTCTTGCAGAAGCTCAAAAAACAATCAAAGCTTCCTTGCTCCTGAATAATGAATGTAGACTGTTTCTCAGTCCAGTAAACACTGCATTTTTGTAAAGAAAGAAAACAGCTGGTGCATGAAATCAAGCTTACTCATACATTTCAAGCAGTCTTCTTTCAGGATACATCTTCAGATAAACACTGAACTACAATCTTCCTCTCACCCCTCCCCCCCCCCCCCCCCCCCATGAATATGAGACCTTTTAAGCAGTAAAGGCAGGAATATTTGTTTTGTGTGAGTGAAATAGTGTGTTTGACCTAGCAGAAAGACTTCTTATTCCTCTGGACTCCCATAGGCTTGTGGAATAAAAGTGAGTCATGCATCAATGGTTTTCTGTGGGCTCCCAGACCATATCAAACATCCTATGACATGCTCTACTTTCAGTATATGGGAAAAAACAGCTATGCAACCCAGTGCCAGGAAGGGAATGTAGCTGGGAGAAGAGAATATGGGGGCTTAAAGATGCACACAGTAAATTTACATTCCAGAGAGTGGTTAATGGTCAAGAAAATCAGGAGCTCACTGAGGCAAAAGAGCAAGGAATGCCCAACTTCGTTTGATTGATGGTGAGCAGAATGCCAAGGATCAAGAAAAAATAAGCACAAAAAGACATTTCAGTAGCAAAAACAAGGCATTAATAGTGAATATCATGCCTAACACTGATGATGATTTATAGTCTGGCTCACAGACAAAACCACCAACCCGGTACTGCTAATAACACAAGGCATGGAAAACTTCAAGGCTTTTTCACAAGTGATAGAGTACATAAGAGACGCAGTTTCTCTTGGAGGTTTGTTTCCTTTTTAGAATCTCCTGTAATCATTCAATTTTCAAGGCTATCAATCCTGAAGAAGCTCTAATATGTCAGTTTGAGTCCAAAACTGAAAATATTTCTAGTCAAGCAATACAGTTCAAGCTTCTTTCATGAAATAGAGTAAATCTAACTTCATGATGTGAGGTAATTGGTTATGAGGCACTTACACCTATAGGAAAACATTTATGTGACAGGTTTATGTTCTGACAGTAAATATATGACAAAATCTGTTTTTTTCAGGGAGCACATGGTTTACAAATGATAGTTTATTTTCCTAATAAGGAATTGATTTCAGAAGAAATTATCTATGTTTTTTTTTTCTTAACTGTGATAAAACATACACTATAAATGTTCTGCTCAGCATATCAGCTCTACCTTTGCTTAAGGAGATCTGAATAAGTGTCTCTCAGTTTTCAATTACCAGATAACAGAGTCATTATATTATACATTAACTTACATCTAAGTAATTTATTAAAATGTTACATCAGAAAGAGACATGTAAAAATACATTTCAAGATAATGATCAGGTAACTTACCTGAGAGGTCACATCTGACATCTTAGTACCCATTCTATATTAGACAAAGATATGAACAATTAGATAGCAGGTATTCTTAGGATGCTCAAAGATTCCGCCATTCTTTTTGACACTCTTCCACTTCAGATAAAATTCTCCGAGTGTTATTGAGATGCAGAACTAGAACATCTCTACAGCCTTCTAGATAGGACACTCTCCCAGGAGATGGAAACACCTGGACCACTGCTCTCCCATAAATATTTAATTATACACAGTGGAACAGTGTAAATGTGAGAAACTGAGGAAGCCTTGTTATGTTAGATTAAAGTTAAGGGCCAGCATTTAGAAGAGTGAGATGTGGATTTGAAACCATTTACTCAGAGTGGAGTGAATATAGAATTTTCACATCCTGCATCCTGTTGCTGGAGTACTTGAGCGTATGAGAGCTTCCTCTTCTTTCAGTTAAGTTTTTTGTTTGTTTGTTTGTTTGTTTCTCCTTTCTTTTTAATGATGAAAACAACCAGTTTCTTCTTCAGGTCTAGTCTGGTTGAGAATAGGGAATTCAAAAGTCAGAATAGGACTTAGTGTGTTCTAAATACAAATTCCTGGTCTCCTCATTGCACTTTTTTTTCCTTCCCAAAACATTTACCTTAAATAATTTTGAACATATATATATTTAACTGAGTTATAAGTGTATGTGTGCTTAAGAAAAAGAGTGGTATAAGTTTGTGATTTATCACCAGTTGACTGAAATGCACAGTTCTCAGTCCATGGTGTGGTAACTTTGTTTCACTACCACTCAAACATGAATACAAAAATATATTTTACCTGCTTTCAGATGTGCAGAAATAAATATGCATATGCATTTACATCTAAATACCTAAGTACATGAACATATAAAAATTTCCAAAGAAAAATGAACATCTCAAGCTCAGTAGTAAATGTTAACACTGATCATTTATTTGGGATTTATGTGAATAATGTTCTTTTGGGCTTTTTCTATTGGAAAAAAAAAAATATGTTTATATTGGCAGCATTTCTTTGCATGTATTGAGCTACATATACCGCTTCTGAAATTGAGAGGCCCATTTAAAAAAGGACACTCTTGAAGAGATCTTACGTGTATAATTTCAAAGGGAATAGTATTCTGCCATAACCCCTCACATCAGTATTTTACTGGAGGATTTTATCTTGTTCTATATTTGGAAAGTATCACAGAAACGTCAATGCACTGTTTTTTTGTTTGCTTGTTTGTTTTTGTTTGTTTGTTTTTTGTAACTGTACCTTCTCTCTTCTCCTGAAGAAGAAGCAACAACATTTTAAGTACCTGATTATGTTTACTGTGTCCACTCCAATTTTTCTTTGTTTTTTTCCCCCCACATAACAGTTTTCTTAACATCCTACTACACATAATACTTTTTATAATTTACCTTGCTACAAGAATTTCCACAAGTTCAGAGTCTAAGAAAGTAGAATATCTACAGGCTTAGATCCATGGCCCATCCAGGCCACTATTCTCCCTTTAACACAAACAGTAGGAGACATAAATAGAGGAAAGCATACAAATATTTCTGCTATCTGAACATTAAAGAAAGAATAAATAGAAAAGGGAGGGAGAGAGAAAGCTAAAATGTGAGCCACAAAACTTCTAAACGTTTGAGTTCAAATGGTCACTTTAACTGTAATATTTGGATCTCAACATAGTATTTGAATGCTGAGGATACATTACATATCTTCTCTACACTGTTTCAATAAAAAGATGACCAAAAGAAGCATACTGAGAGGTGTAGGATGTTCTGAACACATCTGAAGCACAAACAACCACAACAGGACTTTCCAGCAATCAATACTTCATTATGGCTGGCTGCTTTAGATGCAGCACATGAATTTCCAGTATGTGATAGGTGACAGTCACAACAATCAATGAATATACAGATGTTATAGTATAACAGAGAGCTTGGCTATATAGTTGTTACACCAAAGCCGAAAGGATAAGGACACTCACCTGTATCCTGGGCTCACTTAGGAAACACCTGTGGAGTAGATCCCCCCAGAAGAGATCCTTCCCCTCTTCAGTCAGCTATTAAATGGGTCTAGGAGAGGTGGAGCCCATATTAATGCCCATATTAATGAGGGCATTGTCCAAATACCTTTCGAACATTAACAAGCACTGGATATCAAGCACCTCACCGGGAAGCCTATTTGAATGATTGAGCAACCTCATGGTAAAGAAATTTCTTTTAATGTTCAGTCTGAACAGCTGTGCGCTGTTGCCACATGTCCTGTTATTGGTTATCAGGAAGAGAGTAGGACATCCTTCTCCACTTTCCCTCCTAAAGGAGTTGTAGAGAACAGTGGGGTCACCCCTTGGCCTTTTTATCTCCAGACTAGGCAACCCAAGTGTCCCCAACCATTCCTCCTAGGATATGACTTTGAAGTTCTTTTACCAGGTTAATTGCTCAGTTTTTTTCATAGTATATTTAATTATATTTAATCTGTTTTCGGCCCACACATGTAGACACAAAAAGCATTCAGGAACACGCTTTCAACCTACTCTCTAGAGTCATAGAGTCATAGAATCATAGAATCATAGAATCATAGAATCATAGAATCATAGAATGGCCTGGGTTGAAAAGGGCCTCAAAGATCATCTACTATTAGATCATCTAGCCCTTCTCCTCAGAGCTGCTCTCAGGGGGTCTCTCCCAGTCTGTATAAACATCTGGGATCGCTCCAGCCCAAATGCAGCACCCTGCACCTGGCCTTGTTGAACTTCATTAGGTTCACATAGGCCCACTTCTCCAGCCTGTCCAAGTCCCTCTGGGTGGCTTCTCTTCCCTCCATTGTATCAACTGCACCACCCAGCTTGGTGTCATCTGCAAACTTGCTGAGGGTATACTCGATGCCATTGTCTGTGTCAGTGATAAAGATGTTGAAGAGCACAACAGCCTATTGTGAATGAGTCCTGTGAATATACATTTTTTCTTTTGAAATCTGTAGCTAAAATGAATATTTAGGTGTATTACAACCATCAGGCAGGTTGCAGAGTAAAACTAATACAAATTATCAAATATTCTTACTACAGTAGTTCTCATCCTTTTTTCCACGGTAATTTGCTCCCTAACATTACCAGCTTTTGATTCTTAGTGCTTTCCAGGCTTTTGGTCTTCATCAAGGTCTTACTTGATAATGCTGACAAGTGACAGTTTCAAATAGTGACGTAAGCCTGAAAAATTATTTGGGGTATTTTTGTGATTAAACCAGTTTCATTTACATTGTTATATGTAAATGAGATTCAACAAATGATGTTCAGTAGAGCAAAATGCAAGGTTTTTTACTTGGATTGAGGTAATCCCAGATACGTACATAAACTGAGAGATGAACCCCTTGAAAGCAGTCCTGCTGAAAAGGACTTAAGGGTCTTGGTTGGTGAAAAAACTTAACATGAGTCAGCAGTGTGTACTTGCAGCCCAGAAGGCCAGTGGTGTCCTGAGTTCCATCAGAAGAGTGTGGCCAGTAGGGTGAGGGAAGTGATTGTCCTTCTACCCTACTTTCATGAGGCCCTTGCGGGAGTACTCTGGCCAAGTCTGGAGCTCCCAACACAGGAAAGATGTCAAGCTTTTGGAGAGGGTACAGAGGTGGGCCATGAACCTACCCTATGAAGATAGGCTGAAGAAACTGGACTTGTTCAGCCTGGAAAAGAGAAGGCTGTGGGGAGACATCATTGCAAGCTTCCAATATTTCAAGAGAGTTTATAAACATGAGGGAAGTTGCACTCCATCATATTTGAAAAGTTGTGACTGTCAGGTGAGGTCCCAGATGACTGGTGGAAGGGTCACGTCACTCCTATTTACAAGAAAGGGAGTAAGGAGGACCCCGGGAACTACAGGCTGGTGAGTCTCACCTCTGTGCTTGGAAAGATCATGGAACAGATCCTCCTGGATGACATGCAAAATCACATGAGGAATGGGCGTGTGATTTGAGACAGCCAGCACCGCTTCACCAGGAGAAGTTCATGCTTGACCAATCTAGTGGCCTTCTATGATGTGACAGCATTGGTGGAAAAGGGAAAGGCAACTGATGTCATTTACCTGGACTTGAGCAAGGCCTTTGACATGGTCCCCCACCACATCCTTATCTCCAAATTGGAGGGATGTGGATTTGATGGGTGGACCACTCAATGGATAAGAAACTGGTTGAAATGCCACAGACAGAGCGTGGTCATCAATGGCTCTATGTCAAGATGGAGGCTGGTAATGAGCAGCATACCCCAGGGGGTCTGTCTTCAGACCAGTGCTCTTTAGCATTTTTATCAGCAACTGATGACGGAATCGAGTGCACCCCCAGCAAGTTTGCTGATGACACCAAGCTGAGTGGTGTGGTTGACACGGTAGAAGGAAGGGATGCCATTCAGAAGGACCTCAGCAGGCTGGAAAGGTGGGCTCGGGTGAACCTAATGAAGTTCAACACAGCAAAGTGCAAGGTTTTGCACTTGGGCCGGAGGAATCCCAAGCATCTATACAGGCTGGAATGAGCAGTCCCTGGGAGCAGCCCTGCAAAGAAGGACCTGGGGGTCTTGATGGATGAAAAGCTTAACATGAGCCAGCAGTGCGTTCTTGCAGCTGGAAAAGGAAAAGGTATCCCAGGCTCCATCAAAAGAGGGGTGGCCAGCAGGGACAGGAAGGTGATTGCCCCCTCTACTCTGTCCTTGTGAGGCCCCATCTGGAGTACTGTGTCCAGACCTGAATCCCTCAGTGCAAGAAAGACAGAGAGCTGTTGGAGAGGGTCCAAAGGAGAGCCACAAAGATGATCAGGGGACTGGAGCACTTCCCCTACGAAGACAGGCTGAAGGAACTGGGCTTGTTCAGCCTGGAGAAAAGGCGGCTGCAGGGTGACCTCATTGCATCCTTTCAGTACCTAAAGAGAGCCTACAGACAGGAGGGGAATCAACTCTTTGAAAGGGCAGATAACAGGAGGACAGGGGGAAATGGTTTTAAGTTGAGGGTGGGAAGATTTAGGTTGGATGTCAGGGGGAAGTTCTTTACAGAGAGAGTGGTGAGCTGCCACATCCCTAGAGATGTTCAAGGCTAGATTGGATAGGGTCCTAGGCAGCCTGGTCTAGTGTTAAATGGGGAGGTGGGTGGCTCTGTGTGTGGCGGAGGGGTTCGTGATCCTTGAGGTCCCTTCCAACACTGGCCATTCTGTGATTCTGTGGAAATTCTTAGGAAATTCTCCAAAATCTTCAATAATACAATAGACGTCTTCCATAGCAATAATCAGATCTGGCTCACATCAAACTTTTCCTGTACAAGCATACAATACTGTCCAGTGCCTTCCCTCTTGACTATGGCAATGTCCAGATAAAAGAGGGGTAGAAGAAAAAAATACTTTTATCTTTAAGAAACATTTTAAAAGTAAGGGTCATCTAGATGTGTTTTCCCTTTTCATTGCAGGAGATGGACTAGAACTCTTTCTGTGGTTCTATGATTCTATGTCCACTGTTTCTGAACATATAAATCAGCATGTCTTCTTGGAGAAGATAATTCCAGTAGATTTTCATGCACTATGAAGACAAAAATCAGAAACTAAAGTAGATATTTTATATTTTAAATTGCCAAGGAGTAGAAAGAAAGGAATAGACTGGCATAGATAAATCCAGATGCCAGAGTCCCTGTAATAGCACCTATGGCATTATTTGAAGAAATAGGGCTAACTCTTCAGGAATGATTTATTGCCACAGTGCTGAAATGCATAAGGATCGACACTTGTACAAACAGTTGTCTATACAGTTCATTGATTCTCAAGTGCATTTACAATATTCTCCTGAGCCTACCAGGAACTTCATATGCTGTCACTATATGAAAATATGTTCCTTCAAATAATCACAGAGTTTCACCTTGACTATCAAAATTATGACCATTGAGGAGAAGCCTGAATATGTGGACCAAACAAAGACTAATCTAAAAAACATTGCAAGAGCTCTACAGACTATGTTATATTGAAATTCCAATATTTTTTTTTAACAATTTCTATTGCCACACAAAGCAGGAGTGGCATTAATTAGGCTTTTACCCAAAAAGGATATAAATGATCCAATTACATACACAAGAACTTATACGATTATCACCTCTCTTGATAACGATATCTAAACGACCTACCTGCCTACTTCTAAGCCTTTCTCAAGAGGGTTTTATTTTACAATTATCAATATATCTTAAGTTGTATTTTCCAAAATCCAGGATAATCCAAGAGCATGTGTGTGCGCAGAGAGCATACATGTGCTACTTATGCTAATTGACCCTGATCTCTCACAGTAAGGGCACTGAAAGAAGTTTTATTTCTTATGAATACTCTAACTTTCATGGCTTATCTGCTAACCATGGGAGGTGAACATTTAATCTGTCAAACATTTGTAAAACACCAAAAGCAATGCAACCTTTAACCTGGGTCACCGAAACTGCATCCACTTGTGATTTTTTTCTCTTCACCCAGACGGTTTCATGTATTTGTTCTTATGTCCATGCCTTATGAAGCATGCAGACAGGGTATGATCTTTGACATTCAGACACCTGTGTCCCATACTTTTGTGTGAAATAAATAAATGACAGGCCTGGAGATTAAGACCAGACCCTTTCTTCTCTCTCTCCATCTCTTTCTGTTTCTTTTTCTCCTGTAATTGAGGTGTTTAGTCAGATAAACTGCAGTTGTTTTAAGTTAGAAAGGCTTCTTTCTATTTTTACTAACTTTCCTAATATGTTACTCCTGACCAACTATATTTTGCCCAAATAATTGAGATTAGGTCATTCAAGAAATCTGTGGTACAATCATCATTGATTTCACTAGGAATCCAATATGAGACATGACATTGTTAATTCACAGTACTTTAAAGAGAGGAAAAAATGTTTTTCTCATCTTTCATCTTCTTTCTTCCTGACTCTAATGCTATAGTGTGATTTGTTCTTAATTCAATATAGGGATATTGTTAATTTGAGCCATTCTTTGGCTCAAAACACATTTCTAAACAAATAACAAAGTGCAAAAGGTATCATTTTATCTTTGCAGTATTCCCTTGTGCTTATCACTAAGCTATGTTAGCTCAAGTAATATAAGAACGATCTTGTTTAATTTCATTGTTTCACACTTGGACATCTTGTTCAACTCTTGGCTCCCCTTTAGTCTGTGTAAAGTGTATAGAGAAAGGATTTTTAACTTAGATGAATCATTTCCTGAGAATGAGAGTCTTCACAGCAAGAGGGAGTTTAATTTGGGCAACTTCAGGCTAAATTATGTGAGACACTTTCAGGTGTTGTCTCTGGCATCCACCTGCTTTTTTGGAAGAACACAGGTGTTTGTCATAGGTCATATCTGTTGGCTAAATGTTGATGTCTGGGTAACAGAAGTGTTGTGTCTCAAGTGACATAACATGCTTACATGCTGTAAAATGAAGTATGTATCTATACTGGACAGCTCACTTCTCTCCAGATGATATTTCTGTGAAATGAACCCTTCCTGTGCACTGCTAATGCCATAGTCAATTTCAAGATTTTACAGATTTACAGACTCCAGTGAACTGCTGATTATGTCAAATCCAAGTAGGTTTCTGAAATTAGGTCTGTATGGGGATTATATGTTATTATTATGAGCCCTAGCACTCCAAGATATGGGAGACTTCATTAACTCAGTCAAAAATCAGTGTGAATTCAGTACTGATGCAGTCAAACTTGCCTGAGACCAAAACTAAACTAAGTAATCATTTTAGGGCTCTGGAGTGTAGTGTTGTTTGTTTACAGAGCAGAGACTTTCCAGATCAATTAATATTACAACAGTTTGCATCTAAGACAGCTTGTTAATTTCTGGCACAAAGCTAGATGGATTGGTTTAAAAGTTGACCAGTTAGAAATATAAAGATATCCTGAACTGCTGCCCTAAGAAAAAGAGTAAATAACAAATTATGCTAATTTTTGAAAGAGAAGGGAACCCAGAGAGGTCATAGAGTCCTCACTGTAGGATACATTCAAAACCCAAATGAACATGGCCCTGGGCAATCTGGTCTAGCTGACTCTGCTTGGGCAGGAAAATAGGACTGGATGATTTCCAGAGGTTCCTTCTGATCTCAACTATTCTACGATTTTGAGAAAGAGAAATAGGGTTGCCCTTCTGTGTTTCCAAAAAGGTAGTCTTCTCATAGCTGAGCCAACTCTTTGGATTTTTGTGATCTCTAACCTGCTTATTCCTATCACGATCTACTCTTCCCTCTAAAAAATCTTTCACAAATTACCGCGCTCCACCTCTCCTTTCTGCTTCTATCCCACCACAACTATACTCAATTAACATTTGACCACCTTCTCAAAATGGGTATTTTGCTGTCTGTACTCAGACTTCTTGTTGTGATATAGTATGGTGAACATTTAGATTTATCTATTTTTCTTTTATCTAAAATTGTAGATTCCACAATGTAAAAAGGATGTTAAGATGCTTGAAAGTGTTCAGCAGTGGGTAACAAAGCTAGTAAAAGGACTGGAAAGTATATCTTATGAGAGGCTAGGGATACTTGGGTTGTCTGAGGTCTTTCTGACTGAGGTCATAGGTTGTTTAATTCTTTACACTGATGAAAAAAATCAGTAAATTCTATTTTTTTTGTTTAGATTTTATTAATAATATTTTAAATGGAGTTATACTTTTTTCAAGTATAATTGCTTTAAATCATTTTGAGTAGATAGCAAATTTGATGAAAGAAAAAAAAACATTCCTCATTGCATGTCTCACTATACTTTCGAATATGTCACAGAATATAATTTTGCACTAATAGATGAAATTATTTAAAGTTTGTGATTGCTTTCTGCACCTATATAATCAACTAAAAAATAATAATAATAAAATTTACATTGATATGCAAATTCTCTTAAAGGTGAGCTTTCAAGAATGTAATGGAAATGACAAAGCACTAATTATTCTTAATAATTCTTATGTTTTTACCTTAGTGATGAAAGATTACTGAAAGATTATCTCTGATTTTGACTCTTTATTACAGAAAGTGTAAATCAGAATAGTCTGCAAACTTGACCACAGTGTTGTTTCATTCAATTATTTGATTTGATTTAAAAAAATGTTTTGGATAGTAAGAAACAAAACTTTTAGATAAAATGTTCAATCATTTTCCCCCTGAATGTCAGAAAATTCTGAACTTAACTGTGGAAGCTTGTGAAAGATACCCTGCCACAAAATGAATAAAAAATATATTTCAACTATACCCTCATTAAGTTAATATCTTATAACTCTATCTTAACAATTACTATATGTATATATATATATATATAAAAAGTAGCCATATATCATGGATTTATGTTTTTTAGTTTTCAGTATTCCGCATCAAAATATCATGTAGTGCATTGGGAGTTAAAGTGTTAATGCTCCAATTCCAGGATTCCCCACACCTTCCGGGTGGGGTGGTCTCTTACTGCCTGGCGGTGGGTGCTGGAAGGTGCTTTCCTAAGTGTTCCAAGCTTTTCAGGTTTGACTCAGTCTCAGGAACTCTCTCTCTCTCCCATCTTATTTGATTTGTCTCAATTTCAATTAGATTGTATTACACTGTATTATCTTGCAATCCAATGTCATAGTTAGCAAAATAAGTTTTTCCTCCATAGATTGTTGCCGCTGTTTTTTTTTTTCCTCTCTTCCTTCCTTCCCATTTTGTGGGGCTGGGGGGTGGGGGGCAGGAGCCTACTGCCTCCTGTCACGAGCATAGATTGATCTATGGTGGAGATTTTGGTGGAGGATGCAGGCATAGCTGCTTTTTAGCTTTTAGAATGAATCTCTCTCTCTGCTCTTAGAGAGCTTCATTAGGGAGCATTATCAGTAGTTCAGTTTTTTGTGCTGGAAAACTTGACCTTGAAAGACCAGGCGTACTGCCAGTATTCTGGGATATTTGTAAACTTGGAGCACTGCTTAGTCTGGGTACTGCCTTTTTTCTCTTTTTTTTTTCCCCTCCTCTTGTTAGCTTCAATTCATTAACCCATTTTTAGCAGATTCCAGCAATGAACCCACTCTTTATAGTGGGGGCACTGTGTAAGGGATTAAAAGCTACGGTGATACTCGCAACTTACTGGCCAATTATCAAGGTCAAAATTACTTGCTGTGGAACTGTGTTCATATATAACCACACAAGGGCACTGATGGAGACACCTGTATGGTACCTATACATCACAGATGGAATGGCTGATTTTACAAACAACACGATGTTCAGACCAGTTTCGAGGCTTTCCCCTCAGTTTGTCAGATGCTTTTTGAATACTGAGTTAATGCTCATGTTCGTGGGCATAGCCCTGTTCATGTTATCAGTCTCCCTGAATGTATTCCTATACAGGCATGGTAAGTGGAAGGAGTCTCCTCCAAAACCAGAGAATGCTGACTGGCAGGGAATATGGAGAGGTTTAGGAAAAATTTTAGAAACATGGGGACCCGCAATGCCATGGGATTTCACTCTTGAACACACCTGTGGGATCCCAAGAAACTAAGCCAGTATTTGAGTCAGGGACAGTGCAGCTTACATAAATCTAAGGAGGTACAACTTATTTGGGGTTTTGCTTGTGCTTACAGCGCCCTATATAATACTATTCTGGAGAGAGTTCTGGAGTTTCTAACCTGAGGTTCGTGCCAAAGAGGAGAATCTCCAAGTCAAATCTGATCAATCACAGGAGACCCCAGCAACAATAACAGCTGCTCCTGTGGAAGGCAAGAAATGGAAACAAGTGTCCTCATATCTAGAACGGAAAAAAAGAAGAAGTGGAAGAGGAGGTGGAGGAAGATCCAGGTGAGGGGCCTCCTCAGAACCACCATCATCGGGAAAGGCAAAAGGAAAAACTAATAGACATGCAGAAGAAAGTGATGAAGAGGAAGTCTCTATTATTACTCATCAGCCTCTGAAGATGACTGAAATCCAAGGCTCAAGAAAGGAGTTTACACAGTGCCCAAATGAAACTCTTGTTTCCTGATTGCTTCACTGTTGGGACAGCGAGGCCAGTAGCTTGTCTCTAGATGGTAATGAAGCTTACCAACTAGGAGTAATTGCCAGAGATCCAGCTATTGACAGAGGAATTAGTCGATGTTTGGATGGGGCTGCCACCCTCTGGGAAAGAGTGTTAATAGCCGTGAAGGAAAGGTATTCCTTCAAAGATGGCTTGAAGCCTGCAATGGAAAAGTGGGATACAGTTGAAAAGGTTATCCATATTTGAGGGAAATAGCCGTGGTGAAAATGTTGTATGACCCTAACTTTGTTCCTAACCACGACCATGACCCTGAGAGAGTGAGGACAATGCCTGATATATGGCAGAAACTCACAACAACAGCACCAGACAGATATGCCGGTACACTAACAGTAACATTTGACAGATACCAGGGCCAACAGAGAAGACCCTTGGTTTTTGAATTGATTCTTAAGTTCCAAAACTATGAACAACAGGATCTCCCAACTCACGCTTGCATTTCTGCCATCTCACAAATGATGGACCAACTGAATGAAATGCAAGAGCAAGTGTCTCTACTGATGAATCGTGACAAACCTGTAGTAGTGTCAGAAACACTTGATGAAGATCAGGATAATCAAGAGTCTAATGAAGGAGATGATCAAACTAATGCGAATTCAACTAGTTAAAGATGATAAACCATCCTTCTCATGTGCACCATCAAAAATCTCAGCTGTTAAAGGCAAACACTTTGCGACTCCAGTAAGGAATCCTACATCGTTAATTGCCTTGTGGTGTTACTTAAGTGACCATGGAGAAGATACGAGGAAGTGGCACGACCAAGCTACTCTTGTACTACAAGCATAGGTCAGAGAATTACAAAGCAGAACAACCACCAGTGCAGTTCCTCCAGTTACCACAGGTAAGGAATAGAGGGGCCCTGCCCTCAGTCAGGGGAGGGAAAGGGATAATAGAGTTTATTGGAGTGTGCGGATTTGATGGCCTGGCACATCAGAACCACTGAAATATCAGGCATTGGTGGATACCGGTGCACAGTGTACTCTGATGCCCTCAAGTCATGAGGGGACAGAATCAATCCATATTTCTGGAGTGACTGGGGGCTCCCAAGAATTCACTGTGTTGGAGGCCAAGATAAGCCTCACTGGTAAAGACTGGCAAAAGTACCCTATTATGACTGGCCCAGGGGCTCCATGTATACTGGGTATTTATTACCTCAGAAGGGGGCATTTCAAGGATCCTAAGGGGTATCGATGGGCCTTTGGAATAGCTGCTATAGACGCCGACAACATTAAGCAGCTGTCTGTTTTGCCTGGCCTGTCAGAAGATCCGTCTGTTGTGGGGTTGCTATGAGTGAAAGAGCAACAGGTAACTGATGTCTACAAAAATGGTGCACAGGCGGCAGTACTGCACCAACAGGGATTCCTTGCTCCCTATTCATAAGTTGATCAGTCAACTAGAGAGTCAGAGAGTGATCAGCAAAACTCACTCGCCTTTTAACAGCCCCATATGGCCAGTGCGTAAAGCCAGAGGAGAATGGAGGCTGACAGTGGACTACCGTGGCCTGAATGAAGTCACACCCCCACTGAGTGCTACTGTGCCGGACGTGTTAGAACTCCAGTATGAACTGGAGTCAAAAGCAGCCAAATGGTATGCCACCATTGACACTGCTAATGCTTTTTTCTCCATTCTTTTGGCCAAAGAATGTAGGCCACAGTTTGCTTTCACCTGGAAGGGCGTTCAGTATACTTGGAACTGTTTGCCCCAGAGGTGGAAACACAGCCTGACCATTTGCCATGGGTTAATCCAAACTGTATTGGAAGAGGGCAGTGCTCCTGAGCACCTGCAATACACTGATGATATCGTTGTGTGGGGCGATTCAGCGGAAGAAGTCTTCACAAAAGGAGAGCTAATAATCGAAATTCTTCTGCATGCTGGTTTTGATACTAAGCGAAGCAAAGTGAAAGGACCTGCTCAGGAGATTCAGTTCCTAGGTATAAAGTGGCAAGATGGCCGTCATCACATCCGGACAGATGTGATCAATAAAATCACTGCTATGTCTCCACCCACTAGCAAGAGAGAGACACAATCTTTTCTGGGCTTAGTGGGCTTCTGGAGAATTCATGTTCCAAACTAGAGCTTCATTATAAGCCCCCTTTATCATGTGACGCGAATGAAGAATGAGTTTACATGTGGCCCTGAGCAGCAGCAAGCTTTTGAACAGATTAAACAGGAGATAGCCCGTGCCGTGGCCCTATGGCCAGTATGGACGAGACAGGGTATAAAGAACATCCTCTGTGCTCATGCTGCTGGAGAGGAAGGTCCCACTTGGAGTTTGTGGCAAAAAGCCTCAGGAGAGACCTGAGGCCAACCCCTGGGATTTTGGAGTAGAGTATATAAGGGGTCGGAAGAGGGCTACACTCCAACTGAAAAGGAGATCTTAGCTGCATATGAGGGGCTTCAGGCTGCTTCTGAAGTAGTTGGCACTGAAACACAGCTCCTTCTGGCACCTTGACTGCCAGTGCTGAACTGGATGTTCAAAGAAAAGGTTCCCTCCACCCATCATGCAACTGATGCCACTTGGAGTAAGTGGATTGCACCGATTACACAACAAGCACAGATGGGGAATCTCATCTGTCCAGGAATCCTAGAGGTCATCATGGACTGGCCTGAAGGTAAAAATTTTGAAACATCACCAGGAGAAGAAGGATCATGAGCTAAAGAGGCCCCACCATACAATGAATTACCAGAAAATGAAAAGATATATGCCCTGTTCACTGATGGATTGTGTCGTATTGTGGGGAAGCATCGCAGATGGAAATCTGCTCACGACAAGTTGCAGAGGCCACTGATGGGAAAGGAGAATCAAGCCAATTTGCAGAGGTAAAGGCTGTCCAACTGGCCTTAGATGTTGCTGAATGGGAGAGGTGGCCAATGCTTTATGTTTACACTGACCCATGGATGGTGGCAAATGCTCCATGGGGGTGGTTACAGCAGTGGGAGAAAAATAACTGGCAAAGAAAGGGTAAACCTATTTGGGCTGCTGAACTGTGGAAAGATATTGCTACCTGGATAAAGAATATGGTCGTGAAGGTACGCCATGTAGATGCTCATGTGCCCAAGAGTCGGGCTACTGAAGAACAGCAAAATAACCATCAGGTAGACCGAGATGCCAAAATTGAGGTGGCTCAAATAGACCTGGACTGGCAGAACAAGGGTGAATTATTTCTAGCTCGGTGGACCCATGAGACCTCGGGCCAAGGGAAAGATGCAACATATAAGTGGGCTAGAGACCAAGGGGTGGACTTCACTATGGATGCTATTGCACAGGGTATTCATGACAGTGAAACATGTGCCATAATCAAACAAACCAAGAGGATGAAACCACTCTGGGGGAAGGACAATGGCAAAAGTATAAATATGGGGAGGCGTGGCAGGTTGATTATATCACCTTGCCATGATCTTGCAGTGGTAAGTGTTATGTGCTGTGGTGGAGGCAACCACGGGGTGGCTTGAAACATATGCAGTACCCCATGCTACCGCCCAAAACACCATATTGGGTCTTGAGAAACAAGTCCTGTGGCAACATGGCAGCCCAGAAAGAATTGAGTCCGATAATGGGACTCATTTCAGAAATTGCCTTGTAAATACTTGGGCCAAAGATCACGGCACTGAATGGATTTACTATATTCCCTACCATGCACCAGCCTCTGGTAAAATTAAACGATACAATGGGTTGTTAAAAACTATGCTGAAAGCAATGGGTGGCAGAACATTTAAGCACTGGGAGAAGCATTTGGCAGAAAACACCTGGTTTGTCAATACCAGAGGATCTATCAATTGTGATGGTCCTACCCAATCCAGCTCCCTACATACCGTAGAGGGAGATAAAGTCCCTGTTGTACAGGTGAAGAGCATATTGGGAAAAACAGTTTGGGTTCTTCCAGCTTCTGGAAAGGGCAAACCCCTCCGTGGTATTGTTTTTGCCCAGGGACCAGGGTACACTTGGTGTTAAATGCAGAAAAAACGGGGATGTTCAATGTGTACCACAAGGAAACTTGATGCTGGGGGAGTGCAGACAGTGATTCTATGTATATATATATAGACATATATTGACATATGACACAATATTTCTTAAACATTGCATAGATGTTTTGTTTGCTTAGTTTTGTTTCTTACCTGTTTCAAAGAGCTCATTGCTGTCTTTGGTTAATCTCACACAGAGATACAAATTGAAGAGCAGACTATCAGAACAATTCATTACTGTTTTCAGTCCTGTTCTGACTGAAATGTTAATACTTCTTTCTAATACAATTTTTTCCTGTGGATGAAAAGTAACTTTTATTTCCTAGCAAACTTCTCAATTATCTTCTTTCGCAGTAACAACAGGCAGTATCACTGTGTGTTTTCCAAGCCCATAGCTTCATCAGCATCTTCATCACAGGCCTTTCTGCAAATTCTATACCCAGCGTACGGCTGTCCTTGGAAATACTTTTCAGAAAGATTCTCAGCATCACTACTGCTATAGAAGCTTCTCCATCTCTACAAAGTACTCCAACAATTATGGTCCAGTAAAAATGATTTATTTATTTATTTATTGTCATGACTGGTAAGACACTAATTTTTGTACTGACAAATAATTAAGGGTCTCAAAACTTGTCCTGGTTTGTCTTGATAAAAACTTGTTTTTGTTGGTTTTAGCTATAGTAAGTATTACCCAGTGGTTAAGTGACTACCGCCTATCCTGTTTTAGCACAGTTCTAGAAATACAAAGGCAAAGGGCTAACAGAACTAAATAATCACTTTAAAAAAAAAAACAAAACAGCAGCCTTTAATGTCAAATGGAGATGAGGCAACTGCTGAACAACTTTTAAAATTAAGTTGGGATCAATGAATAAAAACAACTTGTTAAGAAGATACATAAAAATAGGGTCAGGTAGGTCCAGTACTGCAGTGGAAAAGTGGAAAAGATTTCCAACAACAGCTATGAATTCCTCCTTGTGAAGAAGACAGGATATAGACATCTCACCTTCCTGCTTGAGAATTACTGATGCTGACATCCCTAGGATCCAGTGACCTTGGGAAGAAGAATATGGCAACAAATGGAAAGAGTAAGTGCTAGTAAGTTTTCTGATGCAACAGGAATTAATTTTAATTTGATGAGGCTTTTATGTATTAATTCAGACTGCAAGTGTTAATGTAGCTGCTACTAATAATGTCTATTTTCTTTTTTGTTGCAAGGTTAAAAGTTATTTGGACTAACATTGAATGTATAGGACTGTATACCTAGTCAGTACCTCTTACCCATAACTAGCCCTTTTCCATGTAACATAATATCCATCTGGAATGCTAACATAAAATGAAAATGGTTCTCCTTTCTTAAAGTATGGCTTGAATAACATCACCATTCTATGTGTTCCATGACTTGTTCTTCACTCTTTCTGGCATCAAGAGTGATGACCTTGTCTTTGCTCCTCAAAGCCCTTCCTGTCTTAAACTTGCACTGCCGAACTCAGTATCAGGAAATAAAAGTTTATTCTCTATAGAATTCTACGGTTTTTCATCTTCTCCTTAGCTGTAGGAAAAAAAATATTTTTAAATATTTTTGTACTCATCATTCTTCATAATTTTTCATCAGACACAGCAAGAATATTGTCTAGCAATACATAACTCTTCTTAATATCCCTCTTTTTTTTTTTTTTTTTTTTTTTTTTTGTCTGAAGCATACTAACACATGGAATTCAGCAGCAATCCCTTCCTACAAATGTTTCTGTAAAAACTCTGAATGGTTAACATAAAAAGGTGACTGAAGTGAAAGATGTTAAATGTGTACTATGCAAAAATTGGATCAAGGCAAAAATGCAGTTCCAAGTCCCTCCTTAATTCCACTTATTTTGCAAAATACAGAGCAATAAAGCAAGAAGGGCGTGTTCTCAATTATTTCTTCAGCAGGCTACAGACCTCTATAAAACAATATATGTTAAGCATTTTGATTTCTGGAAAACTCCACTCTTCCTAGGTATTTTAATCTTAATTGAACTGTTTGTTCCATTTGAATTTTAAAATAACTTCTGAAAAGCTCTACATGTGGTACTGCATAGCATTCCTAAATTCCTTCAGGGGGTAACGGAAATTTCTCAGCAAGAAGAATTAGACAGGAGTCATACAGAGCCACACAGGTTCTTTACGCTATTAGACCAGCCTGCAATACAGATGACTGTATATAATTAGCAGACAATGAAGCAAGTACAAAATTACAACAGGAAGAAATTAACTCAATTTCCAGGTACCTTCCCCTTATGAAAACAATAATCAGTTCATTATTTTGATGACTTATATTTCTTATTTTAAAGTTTCATGTAAATGCAAATTTGGAGAATTTAAAAAAATAATTCATTTTACTCATGTTTACCCATGCACTTAGTTGAACAGACTACAAATGGATTGATCAGATGTGGATTATATTGGTCAGATATCTGAGTTAGTTCTTGTAGTTTGTCCTCTCAGACTATGTGATTCAGTTTGATGGTCAACTTATAACTATTCATTGATAACAACTCTCTTCATTGCACAGAAGCCAGAAGTGAACAAGATCTTTAGCATTTCCTTAGTTGAAACATCATCTTAGCATGAAATATTTAAAGTAAGGACCACTGTAAACATGTGAAAAAGCAAATGTGAGAGAGCTCATGTAGTTAATGTAATATTAAATGCCTTGGTGAATGAGCGAATGTCCCTTTTTTATACATGTTCAAAGAGAGCAAGAACAGTAACTGAGGGCACTGACTGATATACAAGACAGGCTTCTCTTACCTTCTTTTTCCTGCTCTGCATGCCATCTACCAGGCCAACCATGAGAAAGCATGAGCTCTACAGCTTTGCAAATGATTCCAATTGGTGCTCTGTGATTACGTGCATGCCCTATGCCCTATAAAAAGGTAGAAACACTTAAAGCTCTGAACATGAAAAATACACTCTCCCACTTCAAATGTTCTAAAAGAAACTTGAAATACTATGTTTGCTTTGACCATCCCAAGTTCAGAATGCTTTTTCCTACGAACAGGAATAAGCTAAAATCTGTCTTTGGTAATGTACTCTTTAGATCTTAATGATATATTTATAAAGACATTTCCTCTTTACAAATAAATGTAGAGTGAAACAGAATAAATATTCATTTAAAAACCAAATGTTTATGTTTAGGAAAATGCCTGTTTACCAAGAAGTCCTTAAATGGAATGATGTTCTCCAGCTGCAGGAAAGGTTTCCATTAAAGTGCTTTCATATTCTTTGCTTTCAGTGTTGTAGCAGAGTGACCCTTTGCTGGGTAGTTAGGGTTTCAAGTTACATCAAATCTTTCCTTCTATCTGTAACAGGAAGACTGTGGTAGTGTAAATTAGCTAGTTAGGTGATGAAAGGGCATGATAACAACACAAGGAATGCAAAACCTGTTGATATCTATACGCAATGTAATGATGGATGTTTCCTTTTGAAAAAGGTTTCTTCAATATATATATTAAAGAATATTATATATATATATGATATATATGTATGTATATATATGTATATATATATGTGTGTGTATATATATATATGTATATATATATATGATGGAGAGGAGTACAGCAGCATGTGAGATAAGAAGCATTAACTTCTTAAGCCTAATCTCCTAACTCTTTTGCCCCAATATTCCTGACCGTAGTCTAAAAGCATGTTCAGAGCATTCCCTTGCTGCCAATAATACCCTAGGCTGATCCTTCATATTGCATCATTTTCACATGGTTGCTTTCTAAAGAGGCTGCCTCATCACACAGTTGAATCACTCCCTACTGTAATAACCCTGAAGGAGGCTAATGTTCAAAAAGTAGTCTGTCACTTCACCATTGCTCGGCAAATTTGGGGAAGGAAACTAAAACACAGTCACAGATTCACAGGCATATGTTTTTCACTTCTTCTGCATAGGTTCACTTTAGGATCCAACTCTACATCTTCCACTTCCTTGATCTTTCTCTTAAACCTACCTCAGAATTAATGTCTTCCTTTGTGACCCATCATTAATATTCTAATCTCTTCTCAAAGACAGTTTCTTCTTGACCAAGTGGTCTCCATGGCCCTTTGATAACTTACTACCTTATCTGAGGACCACAGTCTGTTGTGAAAGACACCACTCAAATGTGATCCATCATGACACCAACAGCTGAAATTCATTTGATGATTTAAATTATTTCTTGCTGATAAAATATTGAATGAAAACTTACTAAGATAATATTTGGCATATTTCCTTGAAACACAATGGCTCCATTCTTAAAACATGAGTTATTGATATTTTATAATGCATTGGTTAGTGAGACCTTTGTACCACTCAATACACACATAAGTCAGTTTCTCCAGTTCAAACCAAGATTAATAACATGCAGAAACCAATAATAAATACATGTCTTCTATCTCTGGCACTGCAGCAAAGTGAAGACAAGCACGTTACAGTTTTCAGACCAAAGTATGAGGAATGTAAGTATTTACTTTCATAGCTGAACTAAACTGAAGTACATTCTGGGTTCTGATAAATTGATTTTTTAAGCTATGGTTTGAGTGGACAGGAAAATCATGCAATAATCAAAGTTGTAAAGATGAAAATACCTTTGTGAAATGCTGCTGATTACTTGTTTTCTATGAAGTAAAATATCAAGCTACAAAATAAATTAGTCATCTGTGAGTGTGTAAGAAACTCACTTTTCTTACTTAGCAGTACTGTAATCTTTGTGAAAACTGTAAGGAGAATATTTATGGAAGTCATCCAGAATGGTCACTTCTGGCTTTATATCTCAGAGTTTTTCATTTACCATGACAATATTAAAATAAATCCTTCAGGCCATGAACTAAGGTACTATTTTTTCAATTTAAACTCTGGTCATTTTAGATCAAGGTTATTTAGATTTGTCCACCTCCTTCACATTACAAGTAATTCATTGCCTTAAATCCAACAGTTTTCAGACTATTGCTTAGGGTCATTCAAAACTTATGATCAGAACTGTGAAGCATTCCATTTTATATATTCTTTCTATTCTTCTACCTACAATATAATTTTAGTAGTCATTTTTGCAAGTCAAGACACAATAATGTACTTTTATTTCTATCATCAGAATTTTTCACTCTCATTTAATATTTGTAATCAAATTCATTTTAATTCAATACATTTATGTCAAGAATTCTGTTTATATAAAAAATTTTGCCCTTGAAATTGTGAAGGTAGTCACCTATTCAGCTCACACCAGGATTGACAGTCTAGACCTCATTCAGATGACTGAAATGGAGCTAAAGTTTCTTCACCTAATCCCCTAGGGTTAAAAAAATAAAAAATAAAAAAAAATAAAAAAAAATTGATTCAGACTCCTGAAGGGTGCAGGTAGATAGTCCAAGAAGAAAAGAGTCACCAAATGCCATTCCTATATTGGCAAGGGAAGGGAGAATGATCAGTAATGCTCATTGTCTGAATGCAATTTTGGTCATTCTTTCCCCTCTTCTACACCTTCATGACACCAGTCAACACCATCTCTTTCACAAAGCAAGAGTTTTCAGAACAGTCCATCAGAAACCACAAACAAAATTAGTTGTTAGGACGACCAAGCTGGAGGTACTAGTTTTTCCAGCCATCCTCACAGGGAGCTCTCTGTTCCTTCTTTAGATGAGCCCTTCTCTGCCCAAAGAGGCTGAGCTCCAAGTACTCTCCCTTATCTAACAAATCTGAATAGAGCAGGGTCAGGGAAAGGTGGGCATAATAAGGGGTGAAGAGGCTTCAGGTTTCATCTTTTCAAAACAGTCTGTTTAGACGATTCCTGAAAGGGGAAGAAACTGTCACACGGAATAGTATTGGGTACTGCTGCTCAAGAAGCAGCAGAGAAAATAAGTTGTTGAGATTTAAGCAGCTGTAGCACAAGTGGGTTTGTTTTCTTTGCTTGATTTGTTTGTATTTTCTACAGTCCCCTCTGTCTTGACCTCCTCACTATGCAGCTACACAGTCTTTAAGATAGCTTTAGTCATATACAGAAACCTGTTTTAAGTGACCACCCCAGAGACTAGCAAAACGAATTCACCTCTAAGAGCTAGACTTAATGAAAAGATGAAAATACAGTGGCTGTGGACATCACAGTTTGAAAATAATTGCTCAGTAATAATCTAATTCAATATTTCAGTTAAAGTTTAAATGAACTGTGCATGGCCATGTAACAAAAAGCTAGAAAGAGGTTTTCAAAAGGGAGCAGTAGAATTGACTTTCCAGAAAGCACTGTTTCCAAATAACAAAATCTTTTGTTGTGCTATGATGAATCAGGTAGATTGAAACAGAGGCACACAAACCTGCTGATTATTTAAATTCAACCAATAAGATGAAGCCTGTACATGATAGAAAATTGAGTCAACAGTGCCTCCACAGTGGCATGGACATTGTTAAATGCCTTAAATCAAGATGAGATAAGAGCTGACACCTTAAAAAGTGAAAATCAGCTATTCAAAGATAGTATTGAAAAACTGGAGCAGGAACTTAATGTATTAACAGGGAAAAGACCAACTTTACATTCCCTGATAGGTCAGGTCCACAATATTTCAACAGATAATAAACACACCTCTGAAGCAGTGGACCTGGCTGAACAGGAAAATAAAAACTCTAAATCAGGTCTAGAGGTTCCACTTATGATGGGTTCCTTTGAACTCCATCCTATTATAACCCAAAAGACAAAGAAGGTACAAAATAGTCTGGCAGGGGTGCCCCCTGAGCAATGGTCCCCTGCCCAAACACATTTACACGTAATGGCTAGGCCACACACCCCAACAGAAATAATGGACACGGTGCAGTGATTTCGGCAGAGGCCGAAGGAGAGTGTACCAATGTGGTTACTTAGATGATGGGATTCAGGGGCGGAAAGAATCATGATTAATGGGTCAGAAGTATCAAAATTGGCCACCATAATAGTACACCCTGCCCTCAGGCAGAGACTGTACGCTGCTGTTCAGTGTAACAGTGAGAACCGTATGATAACAGACTGGTTAATGGCAGCATGCCACATGGTTTGGCCGAACAAATCAGATTTTCCATTAAACATGGGATTATGGTCCTCCATGGGAGGAGAGAAGCAATATATGAGGACTCGTTCAAAAGCCCAGATATGGTAAAGTTTTCAGCAGGTATGCAAGATTTAATCTTACAGCAGGCCCCTTCTCACCTATATGAGACCTTAGTTTCCATATTAAACCCCTTGGCCTCCAAGGCTGTGATTCAACAGGCTGCCCAGTTAGTAGCTGATCTGGGGGAGACAGAGAATCTACGTGCTAGGCACAATATTCAAGTAGTAGAAGAAGCAGGGGTGCTTCCAGTAGTTTAAACCAAGAGGCCACCTGTGCAGAATCCTCAGCTGGGGCCCGTAAGGGTCTCATGAAAACAAATTTTTAATGACCTTATTCAGGCTGGGATCCAATTTGCAAAACCAAGGATATTAGTTATAGAAAGAGTACTAATGATGACATGGAACCTAGAGGATTTCACTGTTACCAATAGAAAAAAAGAAGCCCATTCATGTGTCTCAGGTTACAGTGCCTGAGTCACCTGAAACAAAAGACTTGACTTTGGCTCAGTTCATGGTGTGACAACGGATGTTAGTCCCCCTAGGGCCTCCAGAAGGGACCGGAGGCCCTGTGTAGAGTTTACAATATTCTGGTCCCAGAAAAATGTCCAGAGAGTTATGGCACTTGTCGATACAGGAGCAGGAACATCAGTTATCTATGGAGGTCTGACCAAATTTGATGGAGACAGAGTACTGATTGGTGGTTTTGAGGGACGGACTATTTCCATCACCCAAACATGGTTGAAAGTGGGGGTTGGGCATCTCCCACCCTGGGAGTATGAAGTGTTTATTGCCCCAGTCCAGGAATACATCCTGGGCATAGATATTCTATGGGGTCTGGTTCTCCAGACAGCTGTGGGAGAGTTCAGACTTTGACAGAGATGTATCCGTATCCAGGTGGTGCAGGCAATATTAAGAGGCCATTCAAAACATGGGTCTATTGGCCTGCCAGAACCACGCTGGATTACTAATGTAAGGCAGGATAGACTCCTGGGTCGGGAGGATGAAATACCAAGAATGGTGCAGGAATTAGAAAAAGTGGGCATTATAAGACATGCACACAGCCCATATAATTCCCCCATATGGACAGTGCAAAAGTCAGATGGCACATGGAGAATGACGGTGGTTTATAGAGAATTAAATAAGGTCACACCGCCTATTCAAGTGGCCGTATTCAATATTGCCTCCCTAATGGACACATTGGGTAGGGAGATAAAAACCCATCATTGTGTCCTGGATTTAGCAAATGCATTCTTCAGTATCCCAATTGCTAAGGAATCACAAGATCAGTTTGGATCTCTGTATTAGGAAAAGCTTACCCTTTAGTCAACCTGATCATTGGTTCATGCTATGAAGGGGTGGAGTGTATGGGAACTGCTGAATCATGGCCTGATTGATCACCTGATCACCAGCCACAGGTGAAGACAATTTACCTGTGCTGCTGGAAGGGGTGGAGCCTGGCTCCAGCTCTCCTAGACCCATTTAAGAGCTGACTACCAGCGAGGAGGAATTTCTTCTGGAGATTCATTCTGCTGGAGTTTCATAAGTGAGCACAGGGTATGGGTAAGCATCCTATATTTTTTCCTTTGGTGTAATGACTGTGTGGCTAAGCTCTCTGGTACATCTCATAACTGTAACATCTGTACATGCATTAATTGTAAAAGGCTGACCCCCAGCTCACTACAACTTCCCTTCAGGTATTTAGAGAGAGCAATAGGGTTTCCACTAAGCCTCCTCTTCTCCAGACTGAACAATCCCAGCTCCTTCAGCGACTCCTCATAAGATCTGTGCTCCAGACCCCTTACCAGCTTTGTTGCCCTTCTTTGAACCCACTCCAGGGCCTCACTGTCTTTCTTGCAGTGAGGGGCTGAAAGTTGGACACAGTACTTGAGGTGTGGCCTCACCTGAGCTGAGTACAGGGGGACAATCACTTCCCTGTTCCTGCTGTCAACACCATTCCTGATGCAAGCCAAGATACCATGGGCCTTCTTGGCCACCTGGGCACACTGCTGGCTCATGTTCAGTGGAGCATCAATCAATACCCCCAGGTCCGTTTCCTCTACGCAGTCTTCCAGTTACTCCACCCCAAGCCTGTAGCTCTGCCTGGGGCTGTTGTGGCCAAAGTACAAGGCCCAGCATTTGGTCTTCTTGAAACTCATCCTATTGGCTTCAGCCCAGCAATCCAGCCTGTCCAGATTTTTCTGCGGGGTCTCACTATCCCCAAGCAAATTGCCACTTCCAGCCAACTTGGTGTCATCCACAAACTTACTAAGGGTGCACTCAATGCCATTATCCAGGCCATCAGTGAGGATACCGAAGACATTTATCTTAGATCCATGCTGAGTTCTCCAGTGGCAGTTGTAGAGAGCACAGGCCTGGTTCTTCTTAAGCAAATGTCTAAATTAATATAAAGACTCTGAATCTTTAATTCTTGGATTTGAAAGATTACTAATTTAACATTATTTAAAAAATAAATAAAATTAATGCTACCGGTTTATTATTTTCTTAGGGAAATATTCTCTTTTTTAAAAAAAGCTTTTTAGAAAACATTTGTGTCAGTTCTAAAATATAAATATTTCTTTTAATTTACTCAAAGAAAACATTCTCTATATAGTCATAGCTCATCAAATCTAAACTTTTACTACCCATCAGTTGTTTTTTACATGACTTTTTTTTTTATTTTTAGAGAGCACTTGAAGATCTGTATCTTTGATCATTTACGTTATCCCTTTTCTCTCTTCTAATCCAGAGTCAGTATTCGCTGGGGAAAAAAAAAATCTGACAAGCACCCTTTACTGTATTCCTTTCATTCTACTTTTACATTCTTGCTTTTTGCAAGTTGATATTTCAAGTGAACTTCTTGCTCTGCATTCCATTGGTGGAGCAGAAATTGTAGTCAAATCAGGGCAACTTTCTACAGCTGCCTGGTCACTACAGTGTGAGGCTATCAACCTTGAAAGATCAGCTCCAATAGATGAAGTGCACCCTTAAGGTCTTGTACTAATAATTCTTGTAATGAAAAAGTAGCGATTAAATCTGTGCCTAGCAACATTAACCAAATTATCTGTGACTGTATCTCCAACCTTAAATGTAAAGACCCAGTAAAATCAGTAAATCTCTGGTTCCCCCATATTCCTGGATAATCTATGCTGGAAATAAATAAATAAATAGCTATAAGATCAGCTGCCTCTTCTTTTCACCAATAATTGTTTAATGTACTCTCTTCCCATGTTCTCCTAAGTCATGTTTGTCTGCTTGCTGTTAGACTGAAGCACAAATTAAGAGCTTTAGTTCCTTTTACATAGCTTTTCTAAGAATTAGATCAATTACTGCCATTGCATACTGCATGCTTACTGTAAATGCTTCACAGCCTTGACACTAGGGAAAGCCAGCTCAGTTACTGTGGAGACCTAAATGCATGCAGGAAAGAGATTAGGTGCTGATTGATACAGACAGTCAATTAGTATTTCAAAGGGAAGCTGACTCCTTGTTTTATACACACAGAACATGGGATAAAAGGTTGTAGTTTGATGTTTTGTCATCTCTGTTACTTCAGTGTTGATCAGGACAGCATGATATTGTAGGGTTTCTCGGAAGTTAAAAGAGTCATGCATTGGTTCCTAATGGAATGGAAGCACTAAGAGAAACAATGACGTTGTGTGATCTGTACACGCTAACTTTTCTAAGGTTTTTAGGCTGCAGTGTCTCTCTGGGACTCTGTCTGTTCAAGTTTAAAGTTTTCTTAATCTCTGTGATGTGCTGAACAAAACTTGAACTGTCTGGTCAAATTATTTCCACGAAGCCTGTTCTATTTATGATTAATTAAAACTTCTTCTTGATTGCATACTGTATTTTTAAATGTATAATCCCTTCATTGTATAGTGATTGGGAGTATGGGTGCAATCCCTAAAATATAAAACAAATTATTTCAGTGCATGTTATGCTTATGTTGATATGTATTGAGTCCAGTCATTTGATAAAGGAAACAAGATAGTCTGATAAAAAGAAAAGCACTATATTGTAAAGGAAAAGTTTTCTTCATGGAGCTTATTGGTACATTGAAATGTCATACATCATACATTGGAATGACATATTTATCCTTAAAAGGACTGAACGTTTATCAGCTTTGTAACACATTGATGTTTGTTTTCATTTTCCTGGCTTTCATTGTTCTGAAAGCAGCAAAACATCAGACTAATACTGAGAATAGTTCAAGAAAAACATAATTCTTTTATGTATAATTCATTTGGTTTTGTCCAAACAAAAATATAAATGATGGATTTAAGTATTTATGGGCACAACTGTAAAGAATACGGTAAATTATTCATGTATTATTATTATTATTTGTAATTCATTCTAATGTTTTTTGTGTGCATGTTTTTCTCCTCTTCCCCCTCCTCTTCTTCCTCTTCTTCTTCCTCATCTCCGTCCTTCAGATATAAATCATTAAATTCTTTCTTTACTTATGTTAATATTAAACAATATTAATGTTAAACCTATCTGTATCACTTCAGAAATATAAAGCAATTTCTGTTCAAATAGCCATGTGTGGAAAAAAAAGATAATATAGACTTGACCTTTAAAGCCATGTAATTTTAAATGTTCAACTAAAGCATCTAAGTGGGTAGAGAGTGATAGACTGAACTCACTTAACTTCAGACAATTAAAGTTTAGATGTTTACACACAGATCAGTCATATTTTATGAAAAATTTTACAGGCGCTGGAAGAAATTAGTACTTTTAGAGAATTATTACACTGATCCATCTTAGATCTTTTCATGAGAATGGGAGGAAATCATCTCTGAAGAGCTAAGATGTTTTATCAGATGAAACCTACCATAATCTGATTACCATTAATTTCATATGTAGTAAATGAAGGAAACAGATGCTACCCCAAAGTGTAATTTATCCAAGTTAATTTTTTACCTGCCTTCCACAGGGTGAGTGATACTGCAACACAGATAACATTGTAAGATCCATACCCTAGAACACCAACAAGTGGAATGGAGGTTTTGATGCTTTCTGGTTTTCAGTTGCTATGTCACATTGTGTGTGCATTATGTTACTGGGTTATGTTTCTATTGCTATGTAACAGTATAAGTTGGAATTTTAATTGCATCCAAATCCTTCTGTTACCTATATCCTGTGCCAGTGCTGTGATAGCACTGTGATAACTTGTTCTAAAGAGTAGAAACAAATAAGCACCTTTTCACTGATGAAAAGCTAAACTGTACATCAACACTCCTCTTGTGATGCTAAGATCAACTGACAAAGAATTCTACTTAGAAGATACAACTTACTGTAAAATATAGAAACAATTCTTCAGGTAAATAGTGCAAAAGCTCTTAGAAAAATTGTAAAAGCTAAAGAGATAGTTCAGTGTATTTTTCTCCATCTGTAAGCATTTCTTTCTCTTTCTTCCTCATTTATTTAGAACAGATTCATGTCTGCTGAAAAAAGAAAACAATAAGGTGTGCCCAAATGTTTTACCTTAGCAATGTTAGTTGTCCGTGATTCTTAAAGGAGAGAACAACTTGAAATCATTTAAGAAGCACTTCCGGAGATATTAACCAAAAAAAAAAAAGTTAGAAAGCATTACTGCAGTTAAATTGAAATTATTTATAGAAATTATTTCTAGAATTAGAGTATTGTTTATAGAAACAGAATATTTCAAGGACATAATAGGAACATAAAGAGAGGAAATCTGACACATGAGCAAGGATGAACATCTTTTGTGGCAACTTTTAGTTTCAGAAATGGCTGAAAAAGCAAAATACTAAAAAATAAACAAATACTTAATACAACAACATCAATGCTGGTTAGAGGCAAAGTCAGCTAGGACTTTTATCTGAGTTTCCCACTAGTGCTTATGGTATCTGCACCAATGACAATATGACAGCAGTGTCACAAGGCCTAAACTGGACATTACTACACAGCCACTTGCACCCTAGTGTCATTTCAGTACCAGTCTTTCATTCTGCCTTGATGTACACAGACCAAACAGTTCATCTTCTGTGCTTCCAGCTCCTCCTAACAGTGTCTATACTGATAAAATACTGCAGAAAAAGTAAAAAAGATGTCTGACTACTCACGCTACCAAGCTAGACACTTCCAAAAAGGCAGTATGGACAACACTAAAGAGGTATGTGTCCTGTGAATAAGAAGCCCAGAGAATTTACAGTGCAACATAGCATAAACACACTGAGTGTATGCCTGAAGAATTCCAAGATGGTATCAAAGCTGATAATCAGGCTTAGCTTGTTGTTATTTATCAGCACAGACCTAGCTGCAGCATCTTCACCACTATTCTCCCTCTCAGCCCCTCTCTCTCTTCTTCAGCCCATGATATTCATTCTAATTGGATCATCTTTCTGTTTGCTGGGCACATTCCTCCCCATTCCTGACTACAGTTCTTTCATATAAAAGTAGTGATCATTTGAGATCACAGGAGTTTCCTCTCCTGAAAGGAGGGTAAGAATGCGTGGAAATGTTGTTGGAGTGAAGAGTCTCATATTGAGAGAAAATCAGAAAGGAGAAATGAAAACATTATTTGTGCCTTGAACAGCACAGTCTACGCGGCTGCTTTGAGATTAGATGAGTTCCAGAGTAAGAAATTACTAAGGGAAGGGAAACTCCTCTCATATGTTGTCCTCTAAGGTTTTTATGATTATATGAACACAGGACTTGAGTTTATACCTAAACTATTACACAAATGGTTTGGGCTGTCCAGAAAACTGGTCTCCTTCTACATGCCCAGATTTAAGCTCTTATGCTTACATTTTTCCATTTCTAGCTCTGGCTCTCATTTTCTGGACTAGCAGGGCACTAAGATAGTGGAGTTCTTATAGTTTCTAGAAAAAACTAATATTACATTAATCAGATATCTGATTAAATAAAATTATGCTTTTGTTTGCCCCCCAAAAAGAAAAAAATAGTCATGAAAATAAATGTCCACAAAAGTAATTTCTAATTTCTATCTGCTAGAAAACTTATTCATTGGTATTGTCTGTTGTGTGTTAACTTTAAAATAGTTTACTACAGTCAACCATGCTTTCAGCTTTTAGCAAGCACAATTTTACTGAAAAAATATAAGGTTTAACACAAAAAGCATGTTTTAATCTAGTTAGCATGAAAAATGGGTTTGTTTTTCAAGCATAAACAGGTAAACTGTGTCATTCAGTTTACTTCCTATGTGTGCTATGAATTTATAGTGTGTCCTTACCACTGCTGTACACTGCTGGCTCCACACAGGCTAACAATGAAAATTGAGGAAAGACACTGCAGTGACAACAGTTCTGGCTGTGCTTCAGACAATTTGGGCTTGAAAGGGTTTGTGGTTACAGGTTAACTGCCTGAGCCAGAGTTAATTCTGTGATCTGAAATCTATGCTACATCCGAAGGTAGATATGACCTTAGATCTCTCTGTTTTGGTTGTTTTTAAGTTTAACGCACAATTGTCCTGGCATTCATGATAGTTACTCTTTTTTAGAAATGAATCAGTGAGCACTTTCATGTCCCATACAACAAAACTACTGGATCAGAGTGCTCAAGAAACATACCAACAGATTTTAGTCCCAAGGTCATGTAAAGAATGGGTCTCTTCCACTTGGAGCTATGACTAGAAATGTTAACATTTGTTTGAAGTACTTGTCTGATGATATTTGCTGATTTAATATAAACAAAAAAATTACTAGAAGGTGACTGCAGATGGGACCCCGTAACACGCAGGCAAGAGTCCAACCTGCACTGCAGCTGAACTCCTTTGTTTCCATGTCTAGTTGTTCCCACTGTGTTGGCACCTATCTCTGTAATTTTAAATCTTTGCACATGTTGTTGCACCAGAGTTAGGGATCCCACTGTGCTGTACTCTGGGGTATAATCTTTTGGTGTGTTCACAGTGAATTAGATTTTTCATGCTGCACAAAAGCTAGCAGGAGTTTGTGGGATGTGTTGGTGACAGTGTCACAGAATGATAGATAGAACCTCATAATCAGCATAGTCTTATACAAAAATCAGTTTAGTTTGTCACAGATTGTTACACAGTGGTATGAACTTTCCTGGCTCCAAAAAGGGAAACGACTCTAAAGACTTTTTTTTTTTTTTTTCCTCCCCCCCCTCTGGCTGGTCTTGGCCACCATTTCCCCTGGGGTTGCATGCTATTACAATGAGAATTGCTACCTCATTCAACAGTGAGAGTATTTATTTTCTTTAACCTCAGTATAGCCCAGGCTCCATGTCTTCAGATTAGTGCTCTAACCTCTGCACCATATACAAAAGATCAGATACAGCATGCCCTTTTCTATTTATCACTGGCCACTAGATGAACACTCTGAACTGCCCTTAAATGAATATATTCTCCCAACATTTCAATCTGCTTTCCAGCACTGAATAAAGAGACAGGCACTTAAATCAGATGGGATACGTGCTGTAATATAGCCCTGGGTCTTTGTCAGACCCAGAAAAGTCAGTCAGATTGTGATGTGTTGCAATTCAAGAAAGATCTTATTCTCAAACTGAAAACTTGGCAACACCCCAACATATCTAGCTTTGCATTCTGTGAGCATTCTTTATCATTGTCTCATTACTGTTAATGTAAATTGTTGTTCTTATATAAGAAAATGGTAATACTTTTGAAGCTAGATATTGGTCTCCTCTCCTCCTCTCTTTTTGCTGACTGTTAGTGAATAATTGTGTTTCCAAAGGACTGAACTTAAATTTTACTACACTGATCCATCTGATTGAATGAGAAGTGTGCAGCTTAATCCTATGCAATCTATTTAACATTAGGAACATGTTTTTTACCCAGCAGCATTTACAGTGAAGTAAATTTTGGAACTTACAGTGAAGTAAATTTTGGAACAATTTTGTGACAATCTCTGTAAATCCTAGCAACCAGTTCTTAGTTAAGCAGACGCTTTCTCAGTGTGTTTTTTTTTAATCTTCCGTAAACTTTTTACATTCTTCTTCCATGGGTTTTCATATTTTTCAAGTTGAGAAATACTGGTACACATTTCTCACCTGCTTAGCATTCATTTCTGTTTCATAATCCCTATACAAACAACAGGTTTATTGATTATAAAACCTCCTATAACGCATTCTTGCCAGTCTTTCTTATGAAAACAGGAAGAAAAAAAAAAACCTGAAAAAATGGTGACTTGGAAATGAGCCACCTTTATTTTAAGGGCTTTTTTTTTTTTTTCAATCAACTAGTTACCCCAGCAACCTAGGTTCTTGTTTTCTGTCAGAAGACAGCTTTCTTTGATTCCATCATGATGCAAAGCTGAAAGAAGGAACAGAAAGACAAGCAATGAAAATTCACTATTTCATTATTTAAATCTGTGAATTATCACAAGCTGCAGCCAAGCCATGGGTCTTATCCACAGTGTCCTTCAACACTTATTCAATCCCTTCAGTGCTGCAATACTTCATTTCCATTAATTAAATAATTACACCAAACTCTGTGTAAAGAAAGCATTCAGATGAATTCAGGCATTCCAAAATAGTCATTCAGTAAAGCTGAAGCTCATATTATTATGCCATGAATTGACAAAGATTTTGTTTATTTCACTTACCAGAGATTAACTCCCCACATTCTTCTTCCCCCTCCCACCAAAAAAAAAATAAAAAAAATAAAAGAAGTGGTATATACTCTGAACCCTGCTGTAGTGCCATATATGAACACCATTCTCTGGAGCTCACAATTCTTTCACCTTTAGATGTCATATGAATTGCAAACATTTCTGTATTGTTTTTGTGAAATATACCAAGTTATTTGACAAAAAAAAAAATATTCCTCTTCTGGAGAAGTTTTAGCTTTCATCCTTGTGAGGTCATTGTCAGCAATATTTGGAGGAGCTTGGAACCAAGAGCGAGCACAGGCTCTTTCCAAAAAGGAAAGAGATATTAATGATCATAGCAGAGACATAAAGAGAGACATCCATCATGAAGATCAAGAGACATTTACAAACCTTTTGTACTAAAGAAAAAACAGGGCTGGACTTGTGATTGCACAAGTTGATGATTTCAGTTCAAGTTAAAAATCTCACACTTTTTAATATAAATAAAATACAGTAAAAGATAACTAGGAAGGGTACAAGTATAATGAGGATAGGTTTCAGAACTGATGGATGAGTCTTTCTGTCTTCTTGAGCCTGACTACACTATGGGATCATGCAGCAACTTGAAGTAAGGAAATTACAATGGAAAAATCACTATGAAAATGGGATAGAAGGGTGAAAAAATTTAGAAACATAATTTACAAATGTAGACTGTTTCTGTTTTCCATCTGCTCATGCAGTCACTACACAATTCGTTCAAACTAAAGCTTTAAAATATCTGATTTGGCTTCTATAGAACTAAAAAACCATGTGACTTTTATTCCCGTAATCTCACAGTAACCTTTCATATTGACAGGGTAAAAATGCCTCCAAAACAAATCGTCTCAGAGATAACAGAATCATCGTGTCTGTTGGTAAAAAGGATATGTGCATATGCACTCATCTCATTTTCTTCTATCATATATTGATATGTTATTACTAGAGTATGTATATGCATAGCATATCTTTAAGAAAAAAACTGTAGCTGAGGTAAGAGACTAACTATTAGGATACTTAGCTAGAGTTATCTAGAGATGTAGATAACATTTTGCTTTGTCATTCAAATCAGATAACTATTAGAACTTTCTGGCCTAAAGACTTTAAAGCATGGCTTCTATAATTTAATTTTAAATCCAGTGAAAACAAACTGGAAGTGTACAACTCCAGTTTTAAAACGGATTGCGTTTTAGGATCTACATTAGAGAATTTAAAGTGAGTTTAAAATTTGTTAGGGTTTTTGTTTGTTTGTTTCTTTGTTTGATTTTTTAAGGTTGCTGATGTCTTAATCTTTGTTTAATAACTTTTTTGAGATCTGTAATTTAAATACATGCTTTAATCTCTAAATATGGAACATGTAGTTCAGGTCTGTAAATTTACCTCAAAGAACTGGACTAAAAGAGACTATGTTAGGGACTCAAATCCTTCATTTGGGTGTTTGTTTTGCTTCAAAGCTGCTTTAGTACAATTAATGTAATTGAGTGTTCAAAAAGTGTTCAACTTCTCTCAAAATTCCTTCCTTTGTGAAAGTTATCAAATAAACAAATCTTATAAAGTTTGATGCAATTTTTGATAAATTGTTCAAAAATAAGAAACAATAGGTAGAAATCATAAATTTCCACAAAATAATCAGAATTTTAGTATATTTTTCAAGTATCTACTTTTCAGCATACTTATTTATGTTCCAGAAAAGAGTGTACTTCAGATAGACAGAACAGTTAAGTCCAAAGCTGTCTGAAAGTGTTACAAATGATCTCATGTTAAACAGTAGTAGAATGGCAAATGACACTCATCACGGAGGTCACCTGGAAAAAGTGACTATAAATAATATGAATTGTGACATTAATTTTCTTCTCAGGCTGAAGAAGAGGTAAACGGATAGTGAATGATGGTAAGTAATGCAAATTGGATGAGAGAGAGAACAGTTATTCACTATTTTATATGTTTAAAGAAGGAGGAGGAGGAGGGGACAGGGACTGAATTATCTAGTGCTAAACAAAATATGGAGCAATTTTGTACAATGAATAGCCTGTGGGATTCTTTATTACAAAATGTTATGGGAAGTAAAATTAGGAGTTTGAAAAAGAGTTTAATAATTCATAGAGGATGGATCCATCAGTGGCTAGTACACCATGGTCTGGATACAGCTCACAATCAGGAATTTCCTAGGAAATTGATTGCCAGAAGCTAAGTTGAAACTGACCTTATAAATATGCTGTTTGTTACATTTTTCCCTTCTCCCTCAAAACTGATAGGAAAGACAACCTGGGAGGAAAACAAACAAACAAACAAACAAAAAATGACCACAATTTTCAGTCCCATCCATTAGATGCTTCTCGTTTCAGCTGATGTGATTTCCCTTCACTCCCTTTCTCTTTCTTTCCTTTCCAGGTGGTGAGTAGGCATGTCACTATTGTTCAGATTCTTCACATAATTTCATTTCCAGTTGTATTTCCTAGAGATCCTTTAATCCCAGTACTCTCCATCTTCAGTTTGATTTACATTAAAACTGAAGATCTCCCTTACATATTTGAAGGAATATGAAAAACTTTTTTTTTATTTTTTTCTAGGTAAGGCATTATATAATTTTAATTTAATTTCTAAGTTTTGATTATAGCTGATACAATGAAATCACCAAAACCTGTTCACTGTTACAATTGTTTGCCTCCTGATAAGTACATGGAGTTTCACTGGATAATGTTGTTTCTTACTCAAAAGTCCCGTGTAGAGTTATTGTTCTTTTAAAAACAGCCTTCCTTCCAGGGTTGGATGCATTTGAAAAATGAACTAATTGATCCAGTGAGACAGTTATTGCTGACACAAACTCAGCAGAAATCAGAGATCTTGTGTATGTGCATTCCTGTTTTGCATTTGCTGTGGAAAAAGTAGGTGTGAATGTGAGATCTATTAACAAAGATTTCCATGTAAATATAAAGTATTAATGTCAAAAAGGACATCAATGGAGGGACATCAATGTGTAAAATCTCATTTACTTATGTAAAGGAAGATGATTTCAAACCAGAGAAGGTTCAAAGAAGAACATGGAGTGATTAGTAAATCCTGTTTTCCAAGAACAACAAAAGCTGTTGGTTTTAACATAATCTGCACTTACTTTCAGTATAATTTACTGTGAAATTTAATGTCAATCACAAAGTCTATGAATTAATTTAATCAAGTATGAGGAAGTTGGGCATAAAATAGGATAGAAAGAGTGGATGATAAGATGGATACATTTCAAAGAAAATTTCTAGGTTGATTCAGCCTTCTGATTACTATCCACTTTTAATAATTCAGGCTGGCAGCGAGGAAGTTGGCAAGGAAAGCCTGAGGTCCATCAAGAAAGACTTCAGGGGAATGGGGCGAATACTTGAAGGAGCCGGGGTGCAGGTGATTTTTTCTTCTACGCCCGTGGTGTCAGGAAAAGGTACAGGGAGGATCCGAAAAACCCAACTCTTAAATAGATGGCTTAAGAGCTGGTGCAGACACAAGAATTTCGGCTTTTTTGACCATGGGGCAATCTACACTGCACCTGGCATGATGGCTGCTGATGCAAGCAGCCTGTCCCTGAGGGGTAAGAGGGTATTAGCTGAAGAATTAGCGGGACTCATTGACAGGTCTTTAAACTAGGAATGAAGGGGGAAGGGGGCAAAATAAGGGCTACTGGGGTTGAACGGTTCATTCGAGGGATTGTACCAAACTCCATGGGCAATGATGGCAGAGTCCAAAAGGAGGGAGTAGGGCAGGGGGATGCTGGGGATGCTGCTTTTCTAGCGGATCCTGGATCGCTTATGAAGGTGGTGAGACGGACAGCCCAGCTGAAGTGCCTTTATACTAATGCACGGAGCCTGAGTAATAAGCATGAGGAACTGGAAACTGTGATGCACTCTGAAAGTTATGACATTGTTGCTATCACAGAAACATGGTGGGATGACTCCCACAATTGGGATACTGCCATCGACGGCTATAGACTACTTAGGAGAGATAGGCGAGGTAGGAAGGGTGGGGGAGTCGCTCTCTATGTCAGAGATTGGATAAACTGTGAGGAGCTCCCCATGAGAAACAGTCAAGAACAGGTTGAGAGCCTGTGGGTTAGGATTAGAGATGGGACTAATAAAGGTCAGCTGGTATTGGGGGTATACTACAGGCCACCTGATCAAGGGGAGGCTGCTGATGAGGCTTTCTTGCTCCAGATGCGTGAGGCGTCTGGCTCACGGGCTCTTGTCCTGGTGGGGGACTTCAACCATCCGGACATTTGTTGGAAAAACTACACGGCGAGCTGCAAGAGCTCCAGAAGGCTCTTGGAATCCATTGATGATAGCTTTCTGGTTCAGGTATTGGACAGACCGACCAGAGGTCAAGCGTTGCTGGACCTGCTGCTCACCAGCGCTGAGGAGATCATCAAAGGCGTCAAGGTTGGAGGATGCCTGGGATCCAGCGATCATGCCCTGGTTGAGTTTGTGATCTCAAGCGATGTGGGCCTGGCAAAGAGCAGGACCAGGACGCTGAACTTTAGAAGAGCAGACTTCAAGCTACTCAATGGAATGCTGGCCAAGATCCCCTGGCGCACTGCCCTCAAAGACAAGGATGTTGAGGAGAGCTGGCTGCTCTTCAAGGATGCCCTCCTGGAAGCACAAGAGGTCTCCATTCCTCTGAATAAGAAAGTGGGCAGGCGAGGTAGGAAACCGGCATGGCTCAGCAAGGACCTGCTGAGAGAACTGAGGGCGAAGAAAGGGGTGTACAAGCTCTGGAAACAAGGCTGTGTCACCTGGGACGAGTACAGGGATGCCGTCCGGACTTGCAGACGTAGGATCAGGGAAGCCAAGGCGCAGGCAGAACTGAACTTGGCAAGGGATGTGAAAAACAATAAGAAAAACTTCTACAGGTACATTGGCCAGAAGAGACAGGCCAAAACGGGCGTACCTACTTTGGTAAATTTAAAAGGAGAAATGGCTTCAACAGATGAAGAGAAAGCTGAGGTGCTGAATGAGTTCTTCACCTCGGTCTTCACTGGTGGCCAGGATTCTAGTCTCTATCACGTCCCTAAGTCTTGCACCCCCATACCTCTATGTGGGGACCAAGGAGGTAAATCCCTCCCCACTGTAAGGGTAGAGCAAGTCCGAGAGTGCCTCCTTAGACTGAATGAGTATAAGTCTATGGGGCCAGATGGCGTGCATCCCAGGGTCCTGAAGGAGCTGGCTGAGGTGGTTGCTGAGCCGCTCTCCATTATATTTGAGAAGTCGTGGCTGTCAGGTGAGGTCCCGGATGATTGGAGGAAGGGTCACGTCACTCCCATTTACAAGAAGGGGAGCAGGGAGGACCCGGGTAACTACAGGCCGGTGAGTCTCACCTCTGTGCCTGGGAAGATTATGGAACAGATCCTCCTGGACAACATGCTTGATCACATAAAGAACGAGCACGTGATCCTAGACAGCCAGCATGGCTTCACCAGGGGAAGGTCATGCTTAACTAATCTTGTGGCCTTCTATGATGGAGTGACGGCATTGGTGGACGAAGGGAAGGCGATCGATGTCATTTACCTGGACCTGAGCAAGGCCTTTGACATGGTCCCCCATCACATCCTCATCTCCAAATTGGAGGGAAGTGGATTTGATGGGTGGACAACTAGATGGATAAGCAATTGGTTGAAAGGCCGCAGACAGAGGGTGGTGGTCAATGGCTCTATGTCCAGGTGGAGGCCGGTAACGAGCGGTGTCCCTCAAGGGTCTGTCTTGGGACCGGTGCTCTTTAACATCTTTATTAATGACATCGATGAGGGAATGGAGTGCACCCTCAGCAAGTTTGCTGATGACACCAAGCTGAGTGGTGCGGTCGATACGGCGGAGGGAACAGATGCCATTCAGAGGGACCTTGACAGGCTGGAAAGCTGGGCTCGGGTGAACCTGATGAGGTTCAACACGACAAAGTGCAAGGTTTTGCACTTGGGCCGGAAGAACCCCAGGCACCTGTACAGGCTGGGAGGAGTTGTCCTTGAAAGCAGCTCGGCAGAGAAAGATCTAGGGGTCCTGATAGATGAGAAGCTTAACATGAGTCAGCAGTGCGCTCTGGCAGCCCGGAAAGCAAATGGGATCCTGGGCTCCATCAGGAGAGGGGTGGTCAGCAGGGATAGGGAGGTGATTGTCCCTCTCTACTCTGCTCTTGTGAGGCCCCATCTGGAGTACTGTGTCCAGGTGTGGAGCCCTCACCACAAAAAAGACATGGAGATTTTGGAAAGGGTCCAGAGGAGGGCCACAAAGATGATCAGGGGACTGGAGCACCTCCCCTACGAGGACAGGCTGAGGGAGTTGGGTTTGTTCAGCCTGGAGAAGAGAAGGTTGCGGGGTGACCTCATTGCAGCCTTTCAATACCTGAAGGGAACTTACTCCCAGGAGGGGTGTAAACTCTTCGAAAGGGCTGATAATAGCAGGACTAGGGGAAATGGTTTTAAGTTAAGAGAGGGAAGATTTAGGTTGGATGTTAGGGGGAAGTTCTTTACTAGGAGAGTGGTTGGGTCCTGGAATAGGCTGCCCAGGGAGGTTGTGGATGCCCCGTCCTTGGAGGTGTTCAAGACCAGGTTGGACAGGGCTCTGGGCAACCTGATCTAGTAAAGGTGTATGTTTGGTGGCCCTGCTAGGCAGGGGGGTTGGAACTACATGATCCTTGAGGTCCCTTCCAACCCGGATCATTCTGTGATTCTGTGATTCTGTGATGGAGGACTAGGAAAAAATAAGTAGATGAGAGGATGAGGAAATTACTAAAATAACCTCTGCCACAGATGGGGAGTAGAGCAGGAGCATAAATATGAATGCAGGAGACAAGCTCCAAATCTTGTTCCCTCTGTAAGGAGATGACTGACCCTTGTGCCAAGCAAGAGGTCCATCATTCTTCACTTTCTCTTTTTCATGAGGACTGTTCCATGCTTCTCATTCATTATGTCCTACAAAGTAATCTCTGTTGGGGTGGAGGAAAAGATGGATTTTCTAAGCATTTTGCAGTTATATCCTAAATTAAAGGCTAATTACGCTAGCTTCATGTTCTGCTACACAAATTATGATTGATGAAGGTGACAGTATTTATAGAGAAGTTCTCAACAATCAAGTATGAATACTGGGGCAGTTCATACCTCTCTAACACCAATCTCCTCAACTCAGATACTTTAAAAAGGTGTTCCTTTCAGAGTAAGCTTTCTCTGTAACTAAGGGGAAAAATTGACATGTTATGGTTACGCCAAACCCACATGAAAGCAGGTCACTGTGTGCCCTGTATTCAGTTCATCTGAAGGCTTAAGAAAACAATGAAGGACGTTCCTGCTTTCCAAGTATTTATAAAATGTAGTCTCCCTTATAAACAAACAAACAGTTAGAAATGCAAAAATTTATAAATATGGGTTGCAATTTTGCTTTCTGTCTTTCTGTACAGATAGCAATAAACATAAATTGACTTATTTTCATTAGTGAACATCCATGGGTAGAAATTAATTGTCAAATAAACTATCTGTGGACCAGTTTATGTGTCAGTATTTAAGAATACAGACTTTTTAAAACTGTCAAGGACAGTTCTACAGCCATATATTATACAGATGATCATCAATGTCATTGATGTACTTTGCTTTCACATTGTAACAACCTTCCCAGGGATGCAATTAGAGAGGTTACATGAAAATTCTTAGCACTTTTAGCATTTGTGATAAGTATTTTTACAATGGAAAAACACAAGAAAATCTTTCTAAATGAAAGACAATGAAAAATTTTATAAATATTTTTGTACCTTAAAAGTACTTTGTTTGAATTTTAAAAATTACTTAGGCCCTTTTTGTCTATGAAAAGCCAGCATTTGCAGAAAATAGATTTTCTATTTCTCAACATTTTAAGAAAATATTATGCAGTATAAATGCCTTATTCTGTGTATTATTTATTGATTTAGGTACATTTACTTCCTTTGAATACTTACTAAACAGAACTGTTGTTTTCTGAATTAATTTTGCTGCCTTAGCCACATTGAATCATAGACGCTTTTTTGGCTTCCATCTGAATGAACAATCTCCTAGTTAGCCACACTGGATTTGGAGTTGGGTCAATAAAAGCTTTACTGTGTCCTTTCTCTTTCCTCACACAACTCACAAAAGAGAACTAAATTCCATTCATCCTTTCACTGGCCACTGTGGAATCTTTAGCAATGCGATTCTGGCTGGGATGAGGAAACATGGCAAGAAACTGGAAGAAACACAAGTAAGAATTCTTTATTTCCCATGCATGCTGCCCTGAAGATCTGTTGCCACTGGGGATGCATGTGAATTTCCTGCACTTTAACTATTTGTCTTTGCCACTGAATTGCTTTGGAAGTATAGCACATTAGATATCAAAAGAAGATTTAGCTTAATCCTGCTGAATCTGATGTGGTTAACTAAGTTATTTACAAAAAGGCTGTTTTGAGAGGTTCTTGGCAATATGAACATAAAGGTTCATTGAACAGGTCTCATGTGAGGAGTTCTTTTTCACTTGGAGTAACACAAACGTTACCATAGATCAATAAAGCGCTTTTACTCTAATTTTTGTGGACAGATGCAAATTCAGATTTTCTGTTGTACCAAATAGTTGTTTGCAACAATACAGTTAAAGCATTACATTTTTGTTGCTGTTGTTGTTTGCTCACTTTTCAATTCTACATACTGCTCTTATAGATAACACTTTCAGAGTAAATACTGCTATGATAAGAAAATATGATTATTTTAAATTGTAGACATTCTCAAGATAGTATCTGGTTTGTTCTATTTTGTGTTTCTCCAAAAGCTTCAGTATGTATCAGTATGTATTATCAGCTATACTCTCCCAGTCTTTAAGAATTTCTCCTTCCCTCATTTCTATATTGGTATCCAGTGTGCATAAGCAGGAAGCATTTAAAAAAAAAAAAAAAAAAAAAAAAAGTTCCTAGCATATAAATTGTTTTCCTATAAGCTGAAGCATGGTCATACTTCTCCTTACGGATTTACATGTGTGCATGTGAGAAAAGCAGATCCTTATGAGCATGCTCAAATAGCCTTTTTAGGCATAAACTCAGGATCCACCTAAGGCCTGACAGTTTTGTCCATATGTGACACAGTAGTCACCCAGTGATACTAGTGGTAGGAAATAGCATGACAAAAAACAAAACACCTTTTCCTAAGCTCTGATACTATAACAGGAAAGCAAAGTTTTCTATAGACGTATATTCTTTTTGTGCAGAGTTGCACTCAAAAACAGTGCACCTAGCATTGCAATTAAATTATTCTGACCAGAGGTCCTTAATGGCAAACTGCCTATTTAAAACAAGGTTGAGCAAGGACATTCTATTTGTGCACTCCGTCCACAGAAAGACCTGGAACTTTCACAGAAGAAGAGTAGTTTGGAATGGGCCTGTAGAGATAGCTGGTCTAACTCCTTGATACAGCAGGTTCCCTGGAATATGTTTACACATCGAAGCATCCAGAAAGGTTTTAAATATCTTCACTTTCAGTATCTCTGGACAGCTTGTTCCAGTGTTCTGTGTGGACCTGGCAGTGTTTTTTTTGGGTTGTTTGGTTGTTTTTTTTAATCAAACATCAGGGTGATTGAAGTTCATGAGAACCTGTGATCCTGAGTCTACTTTCAGCTGTCTGTGGAAGACCTCACCAACTTCCTCTTACTGATCAGGTGGCCTGTAGTAAACACAACTGTGTCACCCATATTAGACCTGCTCCTTAATATGTACCCATAAGTTCTCTACTCATTTACCATTCATCCCCAGGCATAACTTGATACACTAATGTTGTTATCTCACACGAAGAGCAACTCCACTGCCTCACCTTGTTCATCTGTGTTTTCTAAAAAGGACATAGCCGTGCATGAGAGCATTCCAGTCATGTGAGCTATCTCACCATGTCTCCATGAATGCAATGACATCATGGCTCTGTGACCACACACAGATTTTCAGTTGTTACTGTTTATTCCCCGTGCTATGTGTGTTGGGATACAGGTACTCCAGAGAAGAAAAGGAACAGGGGATGCAGGTTTCTCTAGAAGGGTGCAAAAGGATCACCCATTGCTATACACACCCTAGGGTGGCTGGCTTTCTGGCTTTTTATTCACTGAAAGACTGTAACTGTTCACAACATCCCAACTTACATCTCTAATCCCCTACTCAGTAAACACGTGAGTCATTCTGAACCTTTTCTTTCGGCACATTTGATATGAACTTTCTTGCAGTGGGATTTCAGCCTCATCTGATAGAACACAAAGTGCTGTCTGCCTCACAGGAACTCTGCTGACTGATGACTATTTTATATGTAATTTTTCAATAGAGTCTCAGGTTGTTTTTTTGTTTGTTTATTTTGTTTTGTTTTTAAATATAAAGACTTCAAGTTTAGAAAAGTATGAAGCAGTTTGAGAAAAATCTTTGTTAACTATTAGTTCTAAATAACCAGGATTCAAATTCAATATAGATAAAGACCTAATTAGTACTATTAGAGATGTATATTAATATATTGTTGATATCCCATAAAGAGACTGAAAGCTACATTCCAGAATAAATAAATAAAACACGGTGTAATGCAAATATTTTCTGTACAATAAAACCACGGAAAACAATGTCTGAGAATGCATGGCCAGGATGTAATGAGAATCTAATACAAATGGATAAAGAATAATCATCTTGAATTAAGTGATGAGCAGAACACATTAAAGTTAGGTTGCAGAAGAATTAAAAGCAAAAATATTGTTAAGAAAGTGTATTTTAATAACTGAAAAGAATAAGGAAATTTGTGAAAGACTAGTGGATTCAGAAAATTTAAAATAAGAGGATTGGAACTACTTTAAATCACAGATGCAAAATCTGATATGCATACTACAAGTAAAAGAGAAATGACTGAAAGGAAAATACCCAGGACCTAACTAACTAATCACTTCATGCTGGGAATTTTGTATTACTCAGTTAAGGAGAAAATAAACTCCTCTGTGTGGTGTTTCACAGCAGTTTTTGAGATGTGGGTAAATACTATACTACTCATATGAGAAATCCATTTACCCATTTCTGACCTTCATTATGTCAGTGTGAAAAAGAATTTATAGAGGTAAGTTGGGAGTGTATGAGCAGTAGCATGAACAGATTGACAGAGCAAAAAGTTATGTCTTGAAGGTCAGAACACATAGGAGAAAAGTGAGACCTGCCAACTCTCAAGCTGAGGTGGACCTTGGAAAGCAAGTTAAAATAAATAGTATAAGATTTTTTAGCCACACACACACAGACACACATATACATACACAAAATGGAGCAAATAAAGAGCATGGTAAGTATAGGGGCCAAGATTAAACATAGTTTAGATACGGCCAAGATAGACCCTTTGACATATTTCCTTTTGAAGTTTACATGATTTTTTTTAGGTGGTTGGGTTTTTTTGTTAGTTTATTTGACTGTGGGATTTTTTTTTATTTTTTTTTTTCTGATAATGGAAGCGAATGTGGAACTTTACCAAAGATGATGTTGACCTCTACTAGAAATGTTTTAAAAAATAAAAAATAAATAAAACAGGCATTTGGCTGAGAGGAAGAAAAGGTTTTTCCTGGTGACAAATTTTAAATGAAAATTGTCTCAAAAGCATTAAGGTAGAAAAAGAGAACTTGATTTATCTGAACTTATATAAAATAGTTCAGGCTTCAAAGGCAAGGAAAAATAAATGTCTCTGTGGACTAGAAGGCCACAGAAAACTTCCAAAATGGGAAAGAGTAAAACAGAAATATTATGTACCTTTCCTTTAAGCTATTATATTATTCAGATATCTGTTCTGCAGAATATTTGCAGCTTGTTTTTAGGAGAGAACACAGAAACAGACAGATAGATAGGTAGACAAAAAATGTCCCGTGTCCTGCAGTGCCAACTTCAAAGACCTAAAATATCCAATCCCAAGCAAAACATTTTTTTATAATCAATGTAAGTAAAAATGCACTTCCATAAAAAAAATTCTTTATGTAGCTATCTTAATAGGTCAGATGATCTGTTCTTTGAACACATTCATTTCTCTGTATTGTGAACCTAGTTTACCCTCCTAAGATTTGTGGATCAAACTTCTACTGGCCTAAAATCAGAACAGGTCAAATTCATCTAACAGAATATACCACTGAATTAAAATCAGAACAGGTTAAATTCATCTAACAAAATATACCACTGAATTAGAGGAAGTGATTTCTTCTCAGATTCTAAATGTGCTTTGAGCACAAAAGAGGGCTTTAAGCAACCTGGTCCAGAGACCTGCCTATAGCAGGAGAGTTGAAACTAGATGATTTTAAAGGTCCCTTCCAACCCAAACCATTCTGTGATTCTGTGCTTCTGTGAAAAAGACCAGCTATTAGTCAGGAACAAAGAGAAGTCAAAATCTTTAGAGAAAGTGCTGGTAGAAATAATGCCAAGCAATCATCTAGCCCCTTTCTCCTCGTCACAATGTAGAGTCTGATTTAGCTGAAATAACATTCAATAATCAATTAATTAACTGATTGATGTTTATCTCTTAAATTTAAATAAAGTTCTTTCCTTATGCTGTTGTAGTGTCTCCAATTACACCTCTCCTAGCTTTTTAGTATCTAAAATATATGTATTATTATTAGGATATTGTTTGTGCCACACCACATAATCTATTGGAAACTAAACCTAGATATATTCCTCAGGATAGTCCATTTTAGGAGTTTACAAACAAGACTGAATCAAGCTGAGTTATTCTCACTTCTGTATCCTGAAAGGGTTTTCTTGATGCATTTCTCTTAAGACTTCTCCAGTCATTGAGATTAAGTATTCCTGAGCATATTTATTACATTATATTAGATAGTTTAAATTAAAATCAACATCAATATAAATAAAGAAAATAATAATAATAATAATAATAATAATAATAATAATAATAATAATAATAATAAT
>JAPSGF010000055.1:4773773-4806971 GCA_035772895.1 Perdix hodgsoniae | reverse complement strand
TGAAAAACATTATTTTTCAACATAGTCACTACCAGTAGCCATGCATTTTTGCCACTATGCCACTATGACCAAGACCATTTTGCACTTGTAAAAATGTGCACTCGCAGAGGTTACCCATTTTTTCATAGCTGCTATTAGTGTTGTTGGTAGAAAAACGTTGCCCAAGCAGTCCATCCTTTATCAGCTCAAACTTATGACATAAGTCAAAAGGCACCAATTCCAGATTATACAGTGAGTGTGATAAGACAGTCCAGTCAAGACTGGCAATGTACTCCACAATCTTCAAATTCATATAGGGCCTGGTGTAGTCGTGTTACAAGAGGAAAGCTGTTTGTTTTTGTTTCTTTTCTGGCCTGACTCTGGAAGTTTGAGCCTTCAGCTTAGTCAACGTCATGATGTAGCAGACAGAGTTTGTCTGGGTTCCAGGAAATCCAGAAAGGATCCAGAAGGATCACCTCTTTCCTATCCCAAAAGATGGTACAAATCACTTTACCTACTCAGGGCTGTCTTTAATTTTTCTTTTGATGGGGAATTCACATGGCCATGTCATCGCTCTACGTACTGCTGTTTTTAATCAGACTCATAGTAATGTCACCATGCCCCCAGTAATGATGTGATCCAGGAAACTGTCACCTTTATCCTCATAGGTCCTGATAAACTTGCAAACAGTGTTCTTTTTGTTCTCACATAAGCATCTGTGGGACCCACCTGACACAAATTTTGTGATATTCCAACACTGCCACCATCGTTTCCAATGTATTGAAGATGATATTCAGCCCCATAAACAATTCCCTGGCCATAATGCACTGATTTGTGCTGATAAGCTGATCAAGATGGTCTTCTTTGTGTTGTGTGAAACCTGTGCATGGACTTCTAAAATGTAATTTGTCTTTCACATTGTAGTCACCACTGCTGAAGTGAAATGTGCTACCCACCACCTTGCTGAGCTCACATCCAGTGTTTGGTCTCCATGAACATTCACATAGTGCCAGTGAATGTCAATGGATGCAATTTTTTACACATTGAGAAATTCAGTGACACACCTTTGTTTCATATGCACATCATGTCAGATGCCATTATGTCAGACTGCCCCTTTGCTACCATCTCTCACACTGTGACAAAATGTAACAGAATATTGACAGGAAGGTTCAGCCTCTACTGCCATGCCACCTCTGACATAGTGGGTGAACATACTCATTACTTTCAGAGCAGTCCTTTTAGTTTGAATGAAAGGTCAGGGATCCATTGCTGCACACTGACACCTTATAGGAGGGAGCAGGTACATTTGTTGCAACACCAAACTAATTTATTCCAGTTATCAATCAAATAACCTACAGAACATATTATTGTAGCTTCAATTCTTTTCTAATCTGTGCAGCTTTATGTAGTTATCTTACTATTGCTGTTTAATAAGCTGATCATTTTCTTTTTATTATTATTTTTTCTTGAAAACAATAGAAGAGATAAATAAAAATGTATGATATAAATTTCTTGACTAAGACTTCAAGCACATACAAAAAATATTCTGATTTATCTAATTAGGGAGACTTTAGTCTGAAAATTATAGTATGCATTTGAATTTTAACATTCTCCACAGAGAAATTTGGGAGACTATATCACTGCACTTCTGGAGTGGTGTTATCCAGGAAGAATATAAATAGGACTGTTTTAGTGGAAGACACAAGATACATTTCAGCAAACTGAAAATAACGGAGATTTTTAAATTAAATTTGTCATTTATACCAATGTCCTTGTTCAGTCTTTGTTGGCAGTGCAAATCTTTGCCTGTGGCAGAAGGAACTGTTTGTTTTTGGTCTGCCTTCAAGAAAGAATCTACAGAAGCATCTGTTAATGTCATCAGGGAAGCTTTTTCAACCATAACTGTACACAGGTAAGATACAAATGTGTTAAATCATTACATAAATTACTTATGTCTTGCTGAATGCACTGAAATTTTCAGGCTTCACTTGGAGATAATTTGTGGAGCAGATGTCCCACTTTTTCTACAGTGTTAACATAGCAAATATCCTTAAGAGTAAATATTTTTGAAATTCTCAGAATGATAGATTAGTTTTCTAAAACTAATAAGTTTTTTGAACTAATAAGCATTCCAATAGATTGATGTATTGTGTATAATTCCAAGCAAATGAGTTTTAAAGCACCACTTTGAATTACCTAAATCATTGAAGAAATTGTAATCTGAGCTTTTTGAGTTTGATCCAGGTATCTATGCAATTTCAGGAACTCAGCAGTAGTGAGTAACTTCAACAAATGTATCCTTTCTAGACTTTTCAAATTGTCAGAAAATTTATTTGAATTATTTTCTTGTCTGAAATAATTCAGCATGTTTTATTGAAACAAATTTGGGACTCATAAGTTATATTAGCACTTCTTAATGGACATTCATATTTTGAATTTCACTGACTGGTTTGGGTTAGGCATTCATATTATATTAGTTGATTCTGTTATGTGGGTACATAAAGTGAACTCTTGCAGTAAAGTTTCTAATATGATATGTTTACCCATCTATAAATAAATATATATTCTTACTTGTACCACACTTTACAGCCTATGGATTCTGATGTTTGTATGGAAAATTTCAGTCCTACTAATTTTTAGCGTACAGTTTTTGACGGCACCCACAGTGCAATGATATGAAACAAGACATACCTTCATGTGCCAGAACAATCAAAGCAACTAATTGGAAACCATTTTTGTTAGAAATAATTATAGTGCTTGTATATCTGTAGAGGACTAAATTCAATCTTTGGATTTGCTCACTTCTGATATCAGTAGGCTGAAGTCAAAAACTCATTTCTAAAACTACTGCAGCTCAGACCCATTTTCAGCTATAATGTCATAATACAAAAGTACTTAGTATTCCACGAAGAAATCTAGCCACTGTTTAAAAGGAAAACAGTCATTAATATTATAGTCTTCTTTTATTCCTTTATTAATGTTTGTTAATTTGAATGAGGCTCCAATGATCCTGAATTCCCTCTGTGAGCCAAATGTGGTAACTTGTATGGTAGGGTCAGCCACAGGCTCAGTTTTTTGCTCTTGAAATCAGTCATAGCTGGAACAAACTGAACCTTCCACCAAAGGGAAATGCATATCTGAAATAAGCTTTAATTATACTCACTGTTTTGACTTTAAGTATATTAACTCGTTTTTTACTGCAGCACTTTGTCAAAAATCTCACTTTTCTTCACATATCAAAGCTTGGAAACCAGGCACTAGTGAGTCAAGATCTACTCTAAAATAAAAATGCATTTTTTTGGTGCCATTGGGTATTTCATGCTCTTACAAATGACTTAAATTCACTTTAATCAAATGAAGACCAAAAAGACCTTACGTAGATTGTACTGTGTTGTCCTGATATATAAATTATGAATTATTTTCCTATTAAAAAAATACTTATTGTTCTCCTTTCCTCATCAGTGGTCACCCGTTTTACTAAAGCTGCATCGACCAGCTTCTTCTCTGTTCAGCTCTTTACTTCTCAGTTGAACAGAGGGATATATGCAGAAGCCATTGTCATGGACTTGGTCAAGGCAACCAGATGGTAGTACCTGTATAATCAGGCATACCTTGCACCTTGACCTCGTAGTCATGCCCCATTATGTCCCTGTGTGTCTCGTGTCATGGAGACTTTGTAGAGAAGATTTTTCTATCAGTCTCCTGCTGTGTACTTCTGCAAATCAGGATTATTGTGTTTTCTTGTTTTCTTTTTATTTATCTACATACAAAGGAAATCACCTCTTGGTCTTTTGCAAATGAAAGCCATGCTAAGGTAGCATATATACTATGAGATAACAGCACAGCTTGAGTGCTAGGTCCAGTGTTCCATTTATATGTTTCAAAGCTTTGATAATTACTTACATCAATTTTAAGATGGATAAATACTGCTAATGCTTTGATAAAATGATAAAGTGAAAAGAACTGCATTTTTGTTTTAATATTAACCGTGTATTTACTCTTTGATCACGTCTGATTAAAGATCTGTTCTAAACAGTAGTAATCTCTCAATCACAGATGCATTTTAGAATCTTTTTGTGATTTAGATTATGCCGAGATCTCTGCTTACACTGGAATTGAATGATCCCAATGGAACATTTCATGCAGGAAATTGAAGGCCTTTCAAAGCCATAACATTCTGAAGAAAACCACAAGTTTTGCCAAAACTTTCAATCCAAGTGTGACTGACAATTGCTTTGGTTTCCTGTGCACAAGGTCTTCCAAAGGACTTTGGCTATCTCAGTCCCTTGGCATCCAACATTAAAAAAAATTTCTATTTCTATTCTCCAAAAAAAATTGTTCCTTTTCCCTCACTAGTGGGAGTTTGTTGTTGTTGTTTTGGTGTTTTGTTGTTGTTTTTGTTTTTGTTTGTTTGTTTGTTATTTTATTTTCATTATACTGTAAGATTGCTTCATTTTCCAAGTATCAAACTTTTTTACAGGGCAACTAAACCACAAATCTTAATAAATGTTCATTGCAACTTCTGACAAGTTTTTCTCCTTGAAATATCTGAACAAACTAGGTCTCTTAGGTAAAGTATATTTATCTTTCAATGACTAATAGCATACTGACTGAGGTAATTAACTGTTTCATATCTGTCTGAACACCTTACATTTCAGTTAACTATATACTCTTCTTTCTACATGCACACTTACTTAAGAAAGCACATCAGAAATCAAGGCAATGAACGTGTCTTCTCCCTGTTCCTTTCTTATCCCTAATGCCAGTACACACATCTAATTAAATGGGTGCTCAAGATTTAAAGGCTGTATATATTCAAAAAGAGGAAGGTGACTTGGTTTAGTAAGCATGGAAATGATAGGGTGATTATGCAAGCTTGAATTAGAAATAGCATGGATGAACAATCAGGGTGAGTACATACATGGGTCTGACCAAAATAATTTTAGAGGAGTCTTAGGTCTTCTCCAACTCTTAAATTCCTATAACTCTGTAATAGGAAGTGTAAAGGAACTTGAAAAATTCCCAGGCATTAAATCACGAGGACACATAGAAAATACATAAAGATATGATACAAGAGCAATGGCAGAAGTTTTGTACATTAGTATAATTAAGATAATAATAATTATAGAACAAGGAGTAAAGGAAGAGGAAACTATGCTATGGAATCAGTACACAAAAGTTAAAAACTTAAGAGCCCAAAATCTTGTTTGCACAGAGATAAAGTAAAGCAAATTTATTTCCCTGTAAACTAGAATTCACAAATTTAAGGTATTTGTCACCCAACATGGGTTAGGAGTTTCCTCAATGGGAACAGATTGTAGGAGTGGATAAAAATAGGCTCAGCATTTGTTCTTTGTTCAGTAAAAAAACTTCATTGTATGCTAAACATCAATGATGAGTTAAATGGATGTAGCCTCCTCGCAATTGTCTTATTCTCCTCAAACTACCACAAACCTGTACAGAGTTGTAAATCTTTGCATTTTATTATTATATTATTATCATCAGATAACATTCTGGTTGGAATGTGATGACCAGTGGGTATCGTCTTTGATATAGCCGAGTGGTTTCAGAGCTAAGCAAGACCTACTTTGTATTTTGAAAGAAATACATATCTGTTATTATGGTGACTGTAGTAGCATGCAGAAGGTAAGAGTATCTATTTCATTAAGGTAATTCATTCAAGGAGCTTTTAAATGAAAAGAAGGTAGTAAATAAAGAGGTAATTGATAAAGATGAGACAAAACAACTGTTAAAAAAGGGATGAGAGACAATGGCAAAGATCAAGAGTCCCCAGACATTGACAGGGCCCTTAGATACTTCAGGCTTTGGAGGTCTGCCTGCAATTTTTAAATTGTAAGAAGGGAAAGACAAGAAAAATGTGATGTTTTAGAATATTTGAAGGGGCCTGTGTAAAGTCTAAAAGGGATATTTAGGGGAAGGAGGAGTAGGGAGATACAAATGAGGAATAGCCATAAAGGGGCTGGTTTGCTGCAAAACTGGACCTGATCAGTGTGCTCGTTTGGCTGAGCTCTGCATATGATCACTGGTCTGTTCTGTCTTTTTTAAAATCTTCTATTAACTTTATCTTTGTGTTATCTCACTCTCTATCCCATGCATGCATGTTACAGGAACTTGGTGCCAGCTTCTAGGGAAACTAGCATTGAGCAGACAGTGAGCCAGCTCCTAGAGTTGGGCTAAAGCATGAGTGCCCTTGGGTTTTGGTGACAGCTACTGGAGCCAGTGGGGTCTTCTACTCTCACTGCCACTGGTGCAGGAATGGTGTCTGTCCTAAAACCAGCCGCTGGGGGTTACTAGGGTGAGTGATGTTAGATGCCTCAGATCACAGCCCATGTGCCTGGTGCTGGCTGCTGATGCTGTCTCTGCCTCAAAACATGTGGTGTGTGGAGGGTGTGTGCGTGCATTCACTGTCAAACCTCACACTGAAGCATCTGGGCAGAGTGCCTGTCAGACAGATGGGCTGTGTTGATGCATGCAGCACCCACAGTCATGCTGGTGAACCTGATATGCGTGTCTGAGTGTCCGGGTTAGGTGCTCAATTCTGATATGGATTGAACTTACAAAGAATAAAGTGGCAGCTGAACCCTCAGCTTGGTCAGAGACTCTAGCTCTTGTAATCAGGTATGAGGAATCCCCAGATCTGGCTGATGTTGAGGGTTGTGAATACTTATAACATTCTGTAAAAAGTGATAATTTATTCAAATTTATTCAACACTATTCAATAGAACTGCAATTAGACATGAATGAAGCTTGAACATGTGCATCATTTTTCCTATCTTCTAATTATAGCACACTTCAGCAAAGCAAAGAGCAAATCTCTCCTCCTGAGGATAAATAAAACCATAAAACCGCACAGACTGGGTATCAATAAGCTGGAAAGAAACTTTTTAGAAAGGATCCTAGGAGTCCTGATGGACACCAAGGTGAACACAAGCCAGCAGTAATACAATAAAGAAGGCCAATAGACTATTAGTTTGCATTAGAAGTGTTGCAAGGTCAGAGGAGGCAGTTCTTCCTCATAGCCCTGGTAAGGCCACACCTGGAGTATTATGTCCAATTACAGTCTCTGCACTATAAGAGAGTCCTGGAGCTACCACAGGGAGTCTAATGAAAGGGCCACAGAGATGATTATGGTCTGCAGCATCTCACATATAAGAGAGTGGGACTGATTAATATCCAGAAATGAAAATTCAGGGGGCATAAATATCATTAATGGATGTAAACATTTTGAAGGGGCAAGGAGGAGTAAAAATGACAGAGTCATGCTCATCTCAGTAGTATCCAGTGAGCTGACAAGAAGCAGTGGGCACTGTTGAGGTTGCATATTGCATACTATTTTCACTTTTGGGCCCCTCACTGTAAGAAAGACACTGAGGCCCTAAAGCATGTTAAAAGAAGGGCAACAAAGCTGGTGAGGAATCTGGAACACAAGTCCTATTGAGGAGCAGCTGTGGAATTGTTCAGATTGGAGAAGGCTCAGGGAAGACCTTAGCACTCTATAAGTACTTGAAAGGAGGTTGTGACCTGGTGGGGGTCAGCCTCTTTTCCCACATCACAAGCAATAAGACTAGAGGGTGTGGCCTCAAGTTGTGCTAGGGGAGGTGTAAGTTAGATATTAGGAAAAAGTTCTTGTCAGAGAGAGTGCTGAGACACTGGAAAAGGCACTGCTCAAGAAAGTGTTGAGGTCAGCTTCCCTGGAGGAGTCTAAGAAACTGGATGTGGCACTGAAGGACATGGTTTAGGTGTCAATCTTGGTGGTAAGTGGATGGTTGGACAAAATTTAGAGGTCTTTTCCAACTTTGATGATTCAATGCTTCCATGATTCTATTATTTCAAAAATATAGAAAAGCAAACTGTATTCTTAATGTGCAATAGATATTTGGCCAAAAATATTTTATGGTTTTTATAGTTTCTTACTGCCAAATGCAGAATTTAACAGTGCTACAATGTGCTACATCTACTCTTCATACAGGTTGTCTTCAGCCTAAAAACAGAAGTCTTAATGATTCTGATTGCTTTCTATCACCTTCTGTGAATTCAGAAGTGATGTTTCAGTGATTTTGGAGTAAGCCCCAGCATTTCATGATGAACAGCAAATCCATATAGTTTGAAACAATGACAAATGCACAACCTTACCATCAACAGATCATTTAAAAAGTAGTTAGTTTTGCATAAAAAGAGTCTTGTTCCAGTTATGTCCAAATGGTAAACATATCAAGTGGGTTAAATAACGAGGATAATCATCTCAATTTAAGTTTTAAAATATACTTCAGGTTATTTTTGTCATTCACAGAATAAGATACAAATCCTCATTCAATATCATTTGAGATTTAATATTAAGAATTGCAGACAAAAAATGAAATTATGCGATAAACATTGCACCAAGAACAGCTGTGCCAAAATTATTTTAATAGATTGTGAAAGGAAGTAATTTAAATGTGTAGTTGATTTACAGGTGGAAAGATGCCCTCAAAACGACAGAATTTCTGGCACTCCAACTTTTTTGGCAGACCTTCAACTTTTCATTACAGAGAGGAAGGAAGAGCTATCTTTTCAGTTAAGCGTAGTTACTACATTTATATACAGAGGACTAAGGCTCTATTTGCAGTACTCTAGCAACACAAAATTCATCAAAAGTGCCTTAAATAGGCAGTTAAGTGTTCCCTTTGAAGAGAAGGTCTTTATAGGCCAGCTTAACTTTAAAATTTTGGTCAAAAGCTGTCTTACAAAAAACAACTTTTTTTTTTTTTTTTTTTTTTTTTTTAAATGAAGAACTTAACAGATATTCTCTAGCGCTGCATTGCTGTACACATCATTTCTGGTTCACAGAGGTGAGTCTATTCAAGAAGTCATTAACAGGCAAAATAACTTCCAAGGAACCCTAACCAACCACTGTTCCTTTGAATAGACTTTGGACTACTTACTATAGAGGAATACTTAATTATGTGTGTGAATGAGGCAGCAAAAAGAAACTTCACATTAATTTGGTTGTTTCTTTTCCACTGTTGTGTTTTGCAAAGGCTCATCAGATCTGAAGGCTACTTTTCAAAAGAGATTCACTGGGCTGCAGCTGTCTCTGGCCATTCCCTACATTGTTCTTCAGGCCACTTACGTTTTATCTTCAAGTTTTATTCCAGCCTTTCATTTCTCTTCATTTATTTTTAGCTTTATTTTCAGCTCATTCTTGGAGAGTCTTCAAAAAATGTAGCTTAAGAAAGCAGTTAGTTATAAAATTATTTACCTTTGTGTACCTAATTAGTTCTGCAGTGTACCATGACTAGTTCAGGTTCTTATTGCAAGATTTCAGACTGCAGCTTAAGTGACTTGCTCAGTGTCTTAGAGCCAGTCATTACTGAAAACATGATTTGTTTCGTAGTAGCTCTGCCATTCTGCTGTAATATCTGTAAGATAATTAGATGTTGCAATTTAGTAGAATATGACTAAGAGAAATGAAATGTTGTTTAAAAACCTATAAATTAGCATACATTTATTTTATCTGAGAACTGGAAGGCAACATAGCTGCATCAGCATGTTATTGAGCCTACATTCATTACTGCTGTTGAGAGATATGATTACTAGTTCAACTACAAAACTGTGTTAACACTGGTATATACATTTCATGATCTAAACTTACATCCCAACTTGAAGTTGTGCAGAACTGAGGGTATACCCGATCATCATCGTTTTCCTAGAAAAAACACTGTCATGTAAACATTGACAAAGTAAATACCATGGACGACCTATGGCATGTATTTCTGAAAAAAAATACTCAACGATCTGAAGGTAAAGCATAAATACAAATAGAACTGAGGATAGGATAAATTCATCCTATCATCCATAAAAATACCTGCATATGTTCATAAACAAGTAAGACATGTAGCATTATCAGTATAGAAGTTATACTAAGTAATTGAAGGTAAGTAAATGTACAATATATAATTATCAAATAATGTACAAACTTCTTAAATGTTTTTATTAAAAAAAAAAAACTTTGTACAAAAACATTTTTGCCTCAGGGAAAAACACCACTATAAAGCTATTTTCAGTTAAATCATCACTTTTTTCTCCTGAAAATCTGACATGCCTAGTATGGCTCTGGTACTTCAAAGGACAAGCAACAGATATCTGCATTCATGAACAAAATGTAAGAACTTGAAGCCCACTTGAAGTGATATTTGAACAAATCATGAGAAGGGACCACATGATCATGTGCATGTTCATAGCTTACTACAAACATAACAAGTTTCTTCAGGTAAAGCACTAACCTTCGTTTTTTGGGTCTGCATAAAATGTGTAAGTTGGGCAAAACAGCACAAAACGTAATACCTTCTCCACAACCAAGGAACTTGTTTTGTTTTCTTTTTGCTTTTATTTTTCCAACCAAATTTTACAAAGAAATAAAATACTCAGTTTGGGCAACGTGAATAATTTTTGCTTTATTAAATTACAGAAAGACTGAATACTACCTGTGTGATTCTGTAGTTACACCTGAGACAGCATGAAAATCTGCTACTATTCATTGAACCTTGTTTCTGAGGAGAGTTGAATGGATCATTCATTATATGGTTCAGGAGAGTTATCTTGAATCTGTGTACCACGTGTGAAATTAGTTCTGACTTTGTCAGACTCAAGCATGTCCTTCAGATATGGATCATTAAATTCGGTCCTTAACTCTCCAGGAAAAAGACTTTAAAAATTGTGTTTTCCTTACATTGCATTCTGTGATCTCTAATTAACAATGTATTGGCTTTGATTTTCCAAACTGAACCATCATTTCTATCCTTGACACATGAAAGCTATGACTGGTATAATTTTGAAGAAGATAACTTCCTCAAACAGATACCAACCAATTAGTCTTAACCTTTATCATCATGACAACACATGCAATGCAATAAGATTAAAAGAGGCTGATAAAATGGTATAAGTCACTCACCATTACGTTCCTTCCTATGCACTAGATTTATTTAATTTCATGCTGTGTCTGTGTAAAGAAGCTGAGCCAACCCTACTGTACTCTCGTTTAATATATTAGTATCATTAATTCACACAGATGAGTGGGCCTTTTGAGGCTTCTCAACAAAAAGGACTGAGAAAAAAATTTGTGCCTAATTATTCACACACACATAGTTAACTCACTACCTTTCTTTGAGAACATTCTGAATAGCAGACTAGATGACTATAATACAGCTTTCTATTCCTCAGCAGTATGACTATAGATCAATCTGTGATACTTAAGCTTCAGCAGAAGGACAAGTCTCTATTAACATCGGTGTAAACATAGGGAAAGTATGCATTTCCTGAGCCTTAAAAAAGCTCGTGAGTCATGAAAAGTCAGGCTTCTGCTTGATGCTAGTTGTCTTGGCTCTGAGCGCTGCAGAGAAACAAGTACTACCAAGACAGGAATCTGTCAAGAGAGGAGCTCTTACCATCCTGAGATAGACATCTATAATGCTTAGGATAAACAACTGTCTGAAGGGGCCTATCTCTTTTTGTTATTATAAAGAAAAGTTAGCTTGAGCAAGACATTTAATTCTTGGGCAGCTGAATTTATATGAATCTTGCCAAAGAGACTTTAAGTAGATACATCTACCTAGGGAGATGTAAATATTAAATAATTTAGTGTAACTTAAAAATTAACCAAACAGCTGATAAAAAGTTGCTCTTATGGCCTGAGTGATCAGTGAGAGAAAAAGTTCAGAAGAAAATAGAATAAGGTTTGTGTATAAAAGCAGTGAATTTCTGCTTTCTTCTTCCTTTCTGCTCTAGAATTCTAGTGGATATTCACCAGACTAATGTATTTGGGTTCCTCCACCCTCAGCTAAGACCTTTTTTTCTTTTTTCTTTTTTCTGACAACACACTGCAACACTGGCTACTTAGCTTGACCTCTTTGGCATCCTTCCTGACAAACACACTTTACAGTCTGCCATTGGTACACAAAACAGTTGCCCTCATAGTTCAAACCCACGTGTTCATGACCTCCAATAATATTTCTCATCCATCTTTCATTAACATTCGATAGCAGACACACATACATAAACAGGACGGAAAAAGACTTTGAAATTCAAACCCCAGAACACAGCATTTTCTATCTATCTATCTAGCATTTGTATCTATCTATCTATCTATCTGCTATCTATCTCGCAGTAGCTAGATAGCTACTCTGGAGTGTTGCACTCTTACTGCACATAAATTTGGTGGATCCACTGTAACATATCTAGGGATAGGTTATAGACAGTTCCTGATGACAGAGAACCATGAAGTCACAGTTCACTACATGTCTAGAAGACAGGAGACTGCAACATAGGTAATATTTTGTGATAGTCTAATCTAAGAATCTCAACAGTAAATTTCATATTAATTTGGCTCACTTTGATCTTTATACCAGCACAAACTCTGACCTTCAGTGAACTTGGAGAGTAGATTAAATTTGGTCAACCTCTTTTCTGAATGAGGAAGAAGGCTCACATTGGCTGATGTGTCTGTGTGGGTACTTATATGTAATATCTCCTTTTTTCTTTCTTCCTTCCTTTCTTTCTCCCTTTCTTTCTTTCATTCTCTTTCTTCTTTTCCTTCCTTCTTTCTTTCTTTTAATGTAAATGTGATTTTTTTTTTGTTGTTTTTTTTCACTGATAATAAAACAGAATTACCTTTTTTTTGTTTTTGTTTTTGTTTTGTTTGTTTTTCCCCTAAAAGAAGTACTTTCTACAACATTAAAAAAATCTAGCAAAGAAATTCAGAGAAATCTGAGATTATTAAGTAGACTTCATGGATTATTATTACCAGAGACAACTGAAAAAACACTTAGGTAACACCTGAAAAATGAGAGGATCTGTTTTAATGAGTAATACATGTAATTTAAAATTTGAAAAATGCAGTATTTGGCTTTGTGTATGTGGGACTGGAAAAAACATTTTATCATGTTTCTGCCCTCCTGATGAGAACACATTGATTTATTTCATAATAAATCAAGACTCCTGCTGAGCTATGAATGAAGGACTTGTAAGTTTTTGGCCTCTAAAAGTGGTTGGGATCATAAAGGAGAGAAAGTTTGCAGCAAGGGAGGTAGAGAATCATGCTGGCCAGTAAACACATAGAGAAAAATTAGCAGCTAGCATAAGAAAGTATAATCCATTAAAATGGTGCTTACTTATGGTGGCATTTCATCTTAGACTTCAATATGGAATTGAAAAGGAAAGCCCAGCTATTCTACTTCAGTATCAAAGACAATAGCATCATATTTTTTCTCATATTTGTCAAAATGTCTCCAACTTATGGGAGAGCTGAAATATTGATTGTGACATTCTAAAACTTTCAACTTTCAAATTTGCAAACTACTGTTCCTGTGAATGTAGTGTACTTAAGAAGGGATCCAACTACAGTCAAATACGAGAGAACATCGTATTACAAAGCATAAATAACATAACATGTCAATTGCCCATTTTGTACTTATATCTTTTTTACTTGGCCCTTAGATCTTAAGTAGGCCCTACTACAGAACATAAGGTTGAATTCCTCTACACAAAGAGATCATCAGACATAAATTAGGTAATTCTCATCATTGAGCATTTGCAAACTGAATAAGAATTAGTAAGACCAATTTCCCACTTGTGTCTTGCTGGTTTGCCACAACTTTGATGGAAATTTAACACTCATATTTCATCCATCCATTTTAATTTTCATAAAATTATACAGAAAATGTTTTACTTCAATTTCATAATTACAAAACAATATTTATTTTCCTCTGAAAACTAATACTTGCAGTCTTTAGGGAATTATAATAGAAAAATATGCTTGATGATGGCGGCAGGTGCATTGGTTTTAGTTTGATTGGCTTTGTATTTTTGTCTGTTATGGTCTTGATAGGCTACCCTGGCAATTTTCAGATGAAGACATTGATGACTTGCCCAAACAACAGTAAAAGATTCAAATGCTTTCTCAGGATTTCATTATGGCATGTTCGCCCTGTGTAATGGGATAGAAACTCTGCTATTGGATAACCCAGTAAAAGCAATCATGAAAAACCATGCACAAGGGAGAGGAATTTAAACTAGAACAGAAGGAGAGAAGGGCAAGTCAGGAAAAGAAAGATCACAGAAGGTAAGGCTTATTGTATTAAAGGAGACTAACATGAGCAGGATTGTTTATTCTAATAAAACAAATGCTGAGAAGGGATATGACTGTACTCCATATGTGAATAAATAGTAAAAAAGAGATGAAAAAAACGGTAAAGAAAATTCTGGTTTAGTGAGTAAGTAAATATGATCACAGATAGAATTACTTTGGAAATCAGAATTAGAAGATCTCTAAATAGAAACATGTCTGAACTAGAAGAGTAGCTCAGGGTTTGCTTTGGGTCAATTTGAAATAATTCTGAGAGATAACTTAATTAAATGAGACTGAAACAAGTTATTGAGTAGATCCCAGTTTTAACTTGGCATTATTGCTGAAGCTTGAAATAGAAAATGTTCAGAGGGCTCTTCCAGCATAAATTATTTTAGTTTTCTTCTTTAGGATGCATTGTTAATTGATAGCAGCCTCTGTGATCCAGAACATTTCCTCCTGATAACAGTCTTATGGGAACATTTCAACTTGTTTTTGTCTGTTTGTTTGTTTGTTTGTTTGTTTTTAGGAGAGATTTCCCAAATATAGAAAGGGGAAACCTTCACTAGGAAATCCATAAAAACAGTACTTAAAATATTTTCTTATAAATGTATGAATGCTGACTCAAGCTGCTATTTTGTCACTCTTGTACAATTTTTATGAATGCATTATTAAGTACCACACTATCAATATTCACTTATTTGAAGGTGGTGAGGTCTACACCATGGTACAAGCATGCTGTGTGTTTTTTATGAACCTAGTCCCTTAATTATCCAGAGTGAAAGACATAGTGGAGCATCCCTTGACTCCTTTCCTGCTGACGTTTTGATCATGCTTGAGGTACTATGAGAGCAGGAGCTAGAATGCCTCTTCTTCTCCTCTCACCTTCCCCCTTGATATCGTTTCTTTAGCTTTTCTTTCATTAAATAATTATTTGGACACAACATAACACTTCTACATATCTATATTGAGACAGATGCTGTAGACTTTACCCAAAATTTTGATCTGAATCTACCTGAGAAAAGACATAATTTCAAACATGTCATAGTCGTAAGGAATGTTTTAACCACTAGTTATTGCAAAGAAGCTTTTAATCAGTGGGCACTTTAGCTTTTCTCAAATTCAAATGAGAATTTGATCTGGAAATTTTACAATACACAGCATATATTAAGAAATACACTATGGACATTTCTAATTCTGTGAAACAAAACCAATTGAATGACTCTGATACTCTCCTAAATATAGACCCCAAAGCCTCACTGAGTTGGGGGGGGGGGGAAGTCTAGAAAAGTTTAATCAAAAGGATCTAAGTAAAGGTTTGCATAGGATGGGAACTTGACCCTTGAAAACCTTAATTGTGTAAGGAGATGGTGTTCCATGATATGATATAATTAATTTAATTTTCAAGTTATTATAAATATGCTTTGACAAATGACATGTATCTTCATTCAGATAGTGATAGGTAGATATGGTTTCAACTGTATGTTATAATTTGTGATAAAATTAAATTGAACCACTTTCAGGCCCAGCTACCATCCATTAAAATTTCAAGTTTTGTAATTGAATACTAACATAAAATCACAAAGTCATCACAAAACATTCTGGGCTGGAAGGAATCTTAAAAAGTCTAGTTCCAACTCCTCTACCATAGGCAGGGACACATCACATTGGACTAGGCTGCTCAAAGCTCCATCCAGTCTTATTTTTATTTAACAGAAAATTAATTTAAAAAGAGAAGGTACTGGAGATTCTTTGAATCTCTACAAGGCACCAGCTCAAAGAAAAAAAAGAAAAAAAAAGGTTAAAAACTGGAACCAGGCTCACATAGATGCCCTAATCATGCATCAGGTATTATACAGAGGATATGATTCAGTTAGAACCACTTAGGTTCCTAGTATCATTTGAATTATTTTCACATACCTTAGACATCTGCATTGTACAGGACCAGCAGGATACCTAGGCCTTCACAGAGAGTAGCTGGAGAACAAGCAGAATATGACAGGATTGTTCAGATTGCATTAAAAAAGGTATGAAAGCAATTGAATCAGCCTTTGGATCTATAATTCTGGGAAATCTATTTGTCTTCAATATACTGTAGTCTGAGAAAATGGCAGGTAGGTGAGCACTCATGTCTGTTGTTCCCAGTCTTGAGCTGGTAAACCTGATATGTGTATCATCTCATCCCCTGGGATGAGAAGGGACAGAATGAGATTGGAGAAATGAGTATTGAGGCAAAGTGGTGAGCTTCGAGGAGTTAGCAATAGAGGAAGAGGATTGGGAGACAAGAAGCAGACTTTTCTTGTTCAGAAAAAAAATAATGTACAGAAAGAAATTTTTAATTTTTTTTTAATTCAGGAAGGCTAAAATTGACTCATAAATTTGTGAGGACAGACAGCACCAGATCTGATGTTGATGGCAGCAGCACAGCTGCTCCCACTCACATGCATCTGATAACAGTGCACCAGAAAGTACCAGTGAGATAGCTGCTGTTTCTTTGGCCACTCTTTTTCTTTCTTTCTTAATCTCATAATATCTGGGGTTAATCTTAGAATGATTTTAAGGCCACTTGTCATATATGGATATATTATCTCCATCTTCATGTCACTATAGACATTTATGTCTTTACTAGAAACAGCAGGAATGTTGCTGGAGGCTCTAGAAGCAGCTTTAGGAGTAATTTAGAGTTTACCAAGAGCTGAAACACACAGAACATATACTGGTCTTGGAATAACAGACCAAAAAAAAAAAAAAAAGATGAAAAAGAATGTCTGAAAAGGACGTGGTATCTGTCAGTACATGCATGTTATTCCCCAAAGCACGGTTCTCTAGACACAGGGTTTTGTTTGTTTGTTTGTTTGAAACATCATTTAAACATCATTTTAAAATAAAAAAAAAAAGCTTTGGGCATACTTTTATTATTTTATTTTATTTTAAAATTTATTTTTCTCAAGTAATTATTATGTATGATTTTTTTCTTCCTGTTTCAGTGGGAATAATTAGCAAACATTACTCATCAACACTTGATGGAACAAGAAATGTTAATGTTTCAAGCACTTGACAGTTTGTGTCCCACTTAATGGAAGATTGGTGAGTTGCAAATAGAAGCAGCCCTTAGAGAATGCAGTCTGGTCACTTTAGTGACAATTCATTTTTCATTTGTATTTAGAAGCAAAAATATCAGAAATCCAAATATTTCCATCTACTAAGTGTTAAAGAACATAGAAGACAACATATTAATCTCCTCTACACCCACATGACATACTATGTTAAAAATTCCTTATCTTTTATAACTCTGAATAGCTCTATTTATATATTTATTTCAGTTTTCATTTTTGACCTTAACTGGTTCTAAAATTTTGCTCTGAGTTTGAGTATTATTTAGCCAAGCTGTTTCCTTCGCCTTCTTTTATGTCCGATTAATCTTACTTTAAATCTGCCTGCCCTACTTTACAAATTTCTCCATGTTTTTGAACATCAAGCAGCTTTCATTACACAATCAAATATACATTCAGTGCAAGAATACTTTTTCAGCAACATATCACCAAGCAAAATCAACTATCTATTACCTGTGGGCAGTGCATCCATTTTGTAGAAGAATCATCCTATGGCAGCAGTTTCCCAGGCTGTCTCCATGAAGAACAGTAACTGAACAAGGATGCATTGCTTCCAAGGTTAGCTCAGTACATGTTTGCCTGGTTTTGGACACTGAACTAAAGAGCCCTGCCAGACTGGAGCTGGTTCCCCACAGAGTCATTCTTGCTTGTCTGCAGCACACTCTCAAACACACACATCACTACCTTTGTCATTCAAGGTCTCAGCCCCTATTCCAGTACCCTGTATAATGAGCATAACATGGTGTTTTGATCTTCTGCACATAACTACCCATATCTTACATATAAAGGAAGGCAGCATAAAATAGATGGTGTATGCTAAACTAAATTTGTATTGAGATGGAAAAAGACCAAATAATGTCACAGGTATTTTCCATTGCAAGAGACAGAAGTTTCAAACTGAGGAGAGAAAGTGTTGCCTTGAGAAAATTCACATTTTCCTTAGGCAAAATCAAAATACTTAAAATAAGTTTTCTGGCAATTTTTGTATTTTTCTATCAAAACACAAAGTAAGTATTCAAATTACAAGAAGTGAATCATTCCCAAAATATGTTTCTATATGCATATCTCTCAGGTGTAGTTTAGTAGTTTCAATGAGTTTTCTTATGGAAATATGTCAGTCTATGAAACATACTGGCATGAAATATAACTGAGTTTTAGTTCTGTGATTAGGATCTCTTAATTCTTGAAGATGCAAAAAAAAATCATCATAACAGATTTATAACACAGAAACTCTCAGGGAAATTTATCGAGCACACTTAAACAGACTTTGAATTACCTGCTAGCTAATTAGAAATGGCTCCAAAGCTGGCCACTGTCAAAGACCTCTTAGTAAATTGTTTTCAAACCCTAGGGCAGGTTGTAGTCATGTTTCCTTTACACTCTACACAAGATGCTCTTTGTTTAGTAGCCTGCATGTTACATGTGTCCTTTCACGTTCCCTTTATGTTCTATTTATTTATTTATTTATTTATTTTTAATACGTTACTATTCTATTATTGGTCCATGTACATGTTTGTACATGGCTGGTAACTTTCTCTGTCACTGCCTCTGTCTAGAAAGCTGATATACCTGATATACCTTCTTTGAGAGAAAAAAAACAAAAAAAGAGAGAAGGAAATACAAGAGAAGAGAGAAAGAGACGAGATGGGAGGGGGAGAGACGAAAAAAAACAGAGAAGAGAAAGGTAGAATGAGGAAGATGGAGAGAAAGACTGGGAAAAATATAAGAAAAAAGAAGGGAAGGAAGGGAAGTATGAGACTGACTTCTGAGAGTGAATGTGTACAAGCCCATGGGGCCAGACCAAATGCATCCCAGAGTCCTAAGGGATCTGGCTGATGTGGCTGCTGAGATGCTCTCCATCATATTTGAAAAGTCATGGCTGTCAGGTGTAGGTGTCCCAAGTCCAGGCCCTGGGACATGAAAAATGAAACATTGCTCCCATTTACAAGAAGGGAAGGAAGAAGGACCCAGGGAACTATAAGCCAGCAAGCTTCACCTTTGCTAGGAAGATCATGGAACAGATCCTCCTGGAAGACATGTTAACACACATGAGGATGGGTGTATGATCTGAGACAATCAGCATGGTTTTGCCAAGGGAAGGTTGTGCCTGACCAATCTGGTGGCCTTCTATGATGGAGTAACAGCATTGGTGGACAAAGGGAAGGCAACTGATGTCATCTACCTGGACTTCTGCAAGGTCTTTGACGTGGCCCCACACTACATCTTTATCTCTAAATTGGAGAGATGTGGATTTGACAGGTGGACTATTCAGTGAATGAGGAATTGGTTGGACAGTCACAGCCAGAGGATTATGATCAATGGCTCTTTGTCCAGGTGGAGGCCAGTAAAGAGTTGTGTCCCCCAAGGGTATGTCTTGGGACCAGTACTCTTTAATATCTTTATGAATTACATAGAGGATGGAATTAAGTGTACTCTCAGCAAGTTTTCTGGTAACACCAAGCTGGGTGGTATGATTGATACAGCAGAAGGAAGGAATACCATCCAGAGAGACCTTAATAAACTTGAAGGGTGGTCTCTTGTGAGCCTAATGAAGTTCAACAAAGCGAAGTGCAAGGTTTTACAATTGAGTTGAGGTAATTCCAAACATGTATACAAACGGGGAGAAGATCTCCTTGAAAGTAGCCCTGCTGTGAAGGACATAGGGGTGCTGATTGATGAAAAACTTGATAAGCCAGCAGTATGCACTTGCAGCCCAGAGACCAATGATGTCCTTGGGTTCCAGCAGAAGAGCAGTGGCCAGCAGGGAGAGGGTGGTGATTGTCCCCCTCTACTCTGCCCTCGTGAGGCCTCACCTAGAATACAAGAAAGGGGATGAAAGAGAAGAGGAGGAAAGAGAAGAAGGGAGAGGAGGGGAGGGGAGGAGAGGGGAGGGGAAGGGAGGGGAGGGGACAAAGGAAGTGAATATGCAGAAGATTAAAAATATAGCAATATGTATTACTACACTGTTCATTCCTGAAACTGTTCACTATGCCTACTTCTAATCCAATTTCAGCAAATATTTCAGATTTTTTCAATAGCCATATGTGTGCAAAAGGAGCATGCATAGTACCCAGTTAATTCTCTTCCTAAATAACCTCATTTTGCATGCAAAAAAGATGACATACTGTCATCTGTAGATGTCTTTCAGTAAGTTACAGAAACAAGATGAGAATCTGACTTTGCATAGGAACACCCTTCCTTTTCTCAGCACTGTATACATAGACTGAGTCAGAATATCGTCTTTGCTCTTTTGATGAACTCCTTTATACAATGTCACTTTTTCTTGATCCCACTCTTAACTTGCAGTTGCATGCATTCACACGAACAATGGCCACACAGAGTCCTGCTTGTCCAGACCCAATACACACTTGAACCAAGAGCACCTACAGTTGTTTAATTTCATGTTGAAGCACTAAAACTCATACAAAGTTTCAGATTGTTCAGTTTTTAATTAGAATGTAAACCTCATTCCAGAGAAAAGTTCTGTTTTCTGTAACTGTTACAAAGTGACTTCTTTTTAACTTCTTTTAGTAATATTCAAAGTTTAGAAATAAAATAATGTCTTAATTAATTATGTTGAAGTATAACTGATCTGTAATTAGCATCACCAATTCATATCAAACACATACCTTTTCAGATAAATTAGAAAAGCCATCTTTGGAATAATGCATAAAACTACATTGTAACAGTCCTTAGAATCAGGATATTTATTTCTCTTATCACTGATACCTCATTTAAATATTCATTTACCATACAAGTTCTGTTAATTTCAGTAACATTTGAAGTAAACGCTGCATCTCCTAAATAAATAAATAAATAAGTAAAAATATTTAAAAAGATTTAAAAAATGAGTTCTCATTGATATAAATGTAAAATATGTAAAATATAGCTAAGCATCAGGGAACAGAGAGGAAATAAATGTGTCCTGCAACCACAACTATGTAAAGAGTTTGCAAATCTGTGACATCATGAACTACTAATTATTTCCACACTTAGGAAAATATTAGAATTTATTAGGGTCTTTGCAAGATATGGAAAATATTCTACAAGTGAAGCAACTGTAAGTCAAGAGAGGTGGAGTCCAAAATGAATTATTAAAGTCATTCCTTCAAGAATGAATATACATTTTTTCCACATTTCATTACACCAGGTACAGGATATGCATGAATATACATCTTAAATGCTGGCATTCATAGAGTCTGTGCATACGTAATAGCTATCCTATCTATTTTAGGAATTTTGAAGGCCCATGTTGCTTTGGCATCTAATTACCAGTTGTAATTGTATAAATTTAAGAACTAAAAGAAACTTAGTATATGTCTTCCACATTCAATAGCATAGCATTTAAACTGAAAACTATATGCAAAACTTCCTAACTGCCGCGACAAATTGATGTTCGTAAATTCTGAATGTTTACATTATTAAAGATGAATGCCACAGGAGAGATGGGTGGGTCTGGAGTATACACAGTGTTCTTATGTTTATGCTAAGAGCTGAGATAATTAATGTTTTATGAAGCTTGATCTTTACCTTAGGATCTTACAGAACTGGACAAAACCACAGTACCAGAATGCTGATTTTAGTACTTGTTCCTTTAAATAAAAGAACTAGTGATAGTGCCAGAAATACTTACAGATGCAGTGCCTTTACTGTGACTACTCTTTCCTTTTGCAGCTATAACTGTGTTTGTTGGCCCTGTTAAAAATCCCAGTTCATTTCTTTCTGTCCTGTTTTTCCCATAGGCAGGTAAACCCACTTTGGTTGTTGATGACAGCTTCCTGTTAGAGGTACTAAGGGAGCTGATGAGGAAAGGTGCCCTCTGTTGCTTGTGAACAGAAAAGGTATTGTGGGTGAAGTGGCATTTGGTGGCTGTCTTGGCTGTAGTGACCATGAAGTTATTAATTTTAAGTCTTTGGTGATAGGAGGAAAATAAAAGAGCATAGTGTTTGTGCACAGCAGTTAGTACAAATAGGTTTTCTTATGTACTAAAAATTACCCAAACAGGACAAGACCACCTTTTAAAAATGTCATTTCTTTACATACTGTCATCTCAAAGATGTCCAAAAAGTACATATAAACATAAGTTATTTCTATTCATTATTTGTATTTGAGTTCACCTCTCTGCAGATCTCAAGTTATATTGGAACTCACTGCTTATGTCTGTAGGTGTATAAGTGAACTGTGTTTGGACTATCAAATTGCACCTAGCACTACTGGGTCAGAAAAGCCGCTCTCTTGTACAATTACTCTTTTCCATACACATGAAGAATCCACAATGAAGATACCTGCAGAGAATGGCCTCCATCTATGTTAACTCCTGATGAATTTTTTGAGAGGAAATTCATGTTCAGCTGTGGCCAAAAATGGTACCTGGTGAAAGTGCTATGCACATTTGATTTCCTTCCCACCACCCAAAGAGCACAGTAAACATGGAGGTGTATTTCTTAATAGCACAAGAACCAGGAAAAAAAATCCGAGTTTTTGCTGAACCGGAAGACAAGAGCTTGTTGCAGCACGCTTCTCATCCAGATCACCACATGAAGATTGTCTGCTGCAGTTCTTTCATGCACACACACAGGCATTTTCTCCCCCAGCAAGTAAGAAGTTCCCAAAGGGGTAGGGGAAACACACAGCAAATAGAGGATTAGAATTAAAAGACTTGAAAACAAAACAAATATGTCTTTGAAGAAAGGAAGAAGGCAAAATTTGGCAAGAGGTGAAAACCCAGAGTGGATTTTTACTTCTTTATTCTTCTCATCTAAAACTCTATAACCATCAGCCTTATACAAATAAAAACCTGTGGTAATAGCAGCTTTGTGGATTTTCCAGACAATAGGACAGCAAAAAGTCACCTGATCCATCTGTGAGACCTGGTGAAAACTGGTAAATATAATAGGCTGCAAAGCACCTGAAACTGCTGGCATTGCAAACACTTCCTGTCTAATTCTGTTGGACAACAGACACAAAGCCAGCCCTGTAATTACATCCCATCTCGATCTACATTTGCAATTGTGTAATTAATACTTCCTCTGTAAAGAAATGAAATAATTTAGAGAGCAGATTTTCAACCTTAGTCTGGGAAAACTGAGAGAGTGAGAACTCTGCTTGGGCATTTAAGCAACATGGAAATGCTTTTCTGGTTCCATTTGCTCACAGAAACTGTAATTAGATGCTCAGAGCTCTCTTTGTGCTAGGAGAGAAGAAAATGATACTTCCTTCCTGTTTAAAAGCCACAAGCAAGAGTAAGTGAGGGGAGCTTTTACTTATTCAGGGGAATAAATACAGATGGCCCTCCAGACTCAGCCAGATGAGAAATTGATGTGTTGTCCTACACAGGGGCACATTAAGCTTATTGTTCTGGAGGTAAAATGCTTCTTCTCATAAATCATTGTGTTTTAAAGTAAGTGTAACCAATTCCCATGCAGATCTTGCACAGAAAACACTTTTCTGCTTTTTTACCATCCTATCCTTTAATAAACATTCACATAACTGATTTTTTATCTGCTCTAGCTTTCCCTCTCATGGTGTAATACATAGAGAGAGAAAAAGAAAATCACAATGGTGAAGCTTCAAGGGTGTTTCAAAATAAACAAATAAATAAACAGAAATGCATTTTGAAGTCTGCAGTAGTATAATTGAAGAGCAAAGTAAGTGTCCTGAATATAATTAATTTGGGGCTCAGGTATTGAAAAGTTCACCTCACTTCCATTTGAGATGGAGGGTATCAGGCCCAAAAGCACTCCCGGGCAAATAAGAAGTACAGACATCCTCAATGCTATGTTTAAACTGTAGTGAAGGAGCAGTCACCTTCACACGTGGATTACCTGTTCAAGCATTCATTCAGCAATAAGCACAAGGTTGCTTATTGTGTTTTAACCTTATTAGCAGTCTAAATGATATGTAGGGAAATTTCAAATATAGACAGCCATTTCCAATAAAATTGCCTCTATTTATTCTATGTCTTTTGATGACAGCATCACCCATCCAATATCAAAAAGATGTGAGTGACAGCAGCCTTCTCTGAAGCAGCTTGATTTTTCATAGGGCACAAGGATTGCACAGATTGCTTGAGTTTAGGCTTTTCACTGCAAGATCACTGAGACATTCTTGAAGATCTTCAGGCTTGACATTATTCACAAAGTAAAGGTAAACAAAGATTTCTGTATCACAACATAGGAAAAAAAAAGATGTTAAAGCTACAATCCAAAACTTCCCAACAGTCCATGCAATATAGCATCAATGGGTTTCAGGCATCTAAATCCCAGAGCATCCTCCAAAAAGCCTTGGGCAAATGCCCAAGAAGCACTTATTCCAAAGCCTAAGTATCCTGTTATTGAACATAACTAAAGAGGATACATTATTCTCTGATTCAAACAGTTGAGTGCTTACTCAGCTCTCTGAATTCGTAAACGAAACAGGTCTCTACCACTGAAAGGATGTAGTTTTTCCCATATTAAGACCAGAGACAACATTTATTGAAAGGCTTGTACTCACTTTAAAATGTAGCCAGAATAGAATGTGGTTCCTACTCTTTTTATGATAACTTCACAATGAGAGCAGTTTCCCAGAAAGCAACTGGATTCAAATCTTTCCTCAGCCTGCAGGATTTGATTGGTAAGCTATCATAAATCCATGCAGTAGTCAGAGAATGGTCTACCTGCTCAACCAAAACTGCAGTTCTGCAAACAGCAATGAAAAAAACCACTGAAAAAAAGTAGTCTGACTCTGCAGCCTTCAGATTAGGTCATTCTCCTCTGATAGAATCCTGAAAGCAAAGCAAAATGTAGAAAATACTTTAATTACACATGTTGCCTCACTTCAGTCTAAGTGAGTATTTTCACAGCCATAAGGGAAACGCATCCTATTTCTTCAATTGCATTCAGCATTTCTTTTTAACTTTATTTATTTCAATGGAGATATTGCATAAGCAATACTGCAGTTGATGAATGTTTGGTGAAAGTGTATTTCTAATGTGCATGTGACAGAGTGATGATGTGTAGTTCTCACAGTACTGTACTGTGTACTGGACACACTGATATAGAATTCATTTATGATATATGGAAAGGAGAAGTAGATTTTAGGTCTTTTAATCTCTATTCCAAATAGTGATACATATTCAAGGGCATAAATTCAGATTCTAATTCTGTAAAATAATGAAACTCATTTTGGTTTCTTTGTGTGTTAATGATATTAGTACAAGTTCTCAGTTTAAAAAATAATCATGTTTTCCAAATTCTTAGTGTTCATGGAAATATCAAAGGTGGAGAGAATACTACACAGTACTGTCTTTAAAATTGGTATGTTATTGGAAGGAAAAGGGAATTATTGTTATGAAATGTAACTGTGCTATGAAGTTCACATTTTCAAATCTCTGTGGTGAATATAGTCAAAACTGTGCAGACAGCAGAATTACACAGGCAAGTACCACCGTAACCATACATAACCATGCATAATCCACAGAAAACCTCTGTAGCCATTACAGTAATTGTGAAAAACAGATAATAGAAAAGCTTCCTTAATGCAATTTAGCAGCAGAAAACAATAAGGAGAGTTAGCACAGTGTAACCAGTTTGCTACATTATACAGCTGGAAAGTCACTACCTTGGAAAAATGTTTCACACTCTGATTTATTATGTTTTCACTGATTGTCAGGCTGGTACGGATGGAACACTGCCTTTTGCAAGTGGCTTGATAAGCTTCTTCACCATTTTACCTCACTGCATAAGTCTCACAGAAACAAAAGGAACTGCAACACCAGTGGATTTGTCTGGGCAGAAGAGCAATGCATAGTAATCTTGAAAACAGGGGAAAAGAAATTATGCACTGGGCATTTATTCTGTAGGAAGTCATAGGAGACTAACAGGCAAGATAAATCAAAACAAGAATTAGTCATAGTTCCCTTCCTCTGAAATAAATATGTGTTGGTCTCCACAAGTCATAGTGATCCTGAGTTCCACAGAAAACCAATAAGAAACGTAGGCCCATATCTGCCAAAGATCTCCAAAGGAAGCCCAAAATCTCTCTTATGAGTGGCAAAAGTTCTTCAAATGCATGTGTGCTTCCAGATCTTTGGTCAGTCAAGGTATGATGACTGACTGGTGACTGACTTTCTCCAGCTGTCACAGCCGAAGTAAAACAGTTGAAAAAAGTGGTTAAGGAGCAGGTATGATCAACACTCATATAAACTTTAGCACCTGGTACCCAGTGTCAAGCATTCTTGTCTTGACTCCAGCCATTTCAAGGAATCCAGCTGTCATGTCTGAAAAGTGTTGTTGGGACATCTGAATGGATTTTAATTCATCTGTTATTAACAGAATCTAAAGTAAGTCATCATCTGCTGTTTTTTCAGTCATCTCATCTTTGGCCCATCTGCCATTCACCTAAAGGAACGGAGAGTACTTCCTGGGAAGCAGCTAACTCTATCCCACAGAGAAGATGGCAATTCAGTGTGGAAAACAATTATTTCTTTTCAGCCTCTCCCTCTTCACACCCAATCCATAGCTTCAGAGGCAGAGTACAGAGTACAGAGTACAGAGTTTGAAAGAAATAAAGGATTTTTTTCAAGAACCCCTATAAAAATAAATAAATAAATAAATATGATTTAAATCAACAATGAAAAAGAATTTCTGGATTAAGTAGGATGACATTAATTACATTCTTGCCAGTTTACTGTTTATCTGACATTGTGAATACTTCTTAATGCTTACATAAAACATTGCTCTCATCAACTAGTCTCATCCTTCTGGCAACTTTGCTCTATCGTGTTATCAGTATCAATGTTAAGTGAACATTCTTTGCTATTTACATTAGAACCATTTCCTTGCACTAGCACTAACAGTCACAGGCACACAGTGAGCTAATTTATGCTCCCTCTGCTGGCTATCTCAATTGTTGAGTGGCTATAGATAAAAAATAACTGAAGCCAAAAGTTGGACTATTACCTGCAAGCCACTCCACCTCTGCAATACACACCGTATTCACACAGTGGAAAAAACTTTGAAGCTTGCAGAGCCCACAACAGGATCAGAACTGCAAATACATACAGCAAAATATCTATTTACCTATTTATAATGAAAAAATGACCAGGAAATTATGAAGAATTGTAAACCACTGAAATACTGACGAAGAGGAAGACTAACTTGAATCACATGAGAGAGGTTCTTCAGCTAGAAGCAAAGAGAAGTTAGACTAGAAGAGACGTTCCCATAGAAGGGCCTGGTAAAGTCAGAAGACAAGCCTGGGTGCTCCAAATGGTCTTCTTGAGATATGTAACTTTCTTCACTCATTCTAGAATGACTTTTGGGAAATTCCTGGTTTAGATACATGAACAAGTAGTCTATAATTTGGTGTATAGAGTGCTATGAAGTCCAATACTGGATGATACGTCTTATTCTAATGCTTCTCTGTTGTTTTCTTTCCTTTTAATTTGAATGGTTTCTCTCTTTCGTTTCTGATTTTAAATCAGGATGTAAAGCATGACTGCAATATTTTTAACTTTCTGAGCCTGTACATGATGACACTGATGGAATCTGTTGTTCCCGAGCTTATGTTTTTCTTTCCAGCATATGCCAAGTCAAAATCTCTCTAACTTTCCTAGACCCAGTCCTTTTAAGGGCAGGCATACTGTCTGCAGTGCTATCTATTGTGTACTCTGACTCCTAAGGCTTGTCAAATTACCCATGTTTATGACACTCATAACAGCAGCAGATGAAGCTGAAGTCAGACATGGAATATAAGGGTGCCAGATGTCCTAATTTTCATGGGACATTCCCACATTTAAACAAAACTCCCACATCCTGTTGACAAGACCCATTGTCCCAAGACCTGCATACGCAACACCCTCCTCCCCTCTTGCAGGGTGGGAGTGATACATGTGATGCTTTTCCCCCCACCCTGGGAGTGTCTCAGATTCTTGCAGCTGCAGCACCTGCAGCTAGAGATGGGGAATAATGGAGAGGACATTTGGAGGGGGGGTGGAGGGGGAAGGGAGCAGTGTAGAAAAGAGCAAAGCAAAGGCAGACAAAGGAAGGAGGAAGAGAAACAGACTAGGAAGAAGAGAGCAGAAAAAGAGACAGGAATAAAATAGGTGAGCAAGTTGAGAGAAGGAGTAAATATTTCTAAATCAAGACAAAACTGATTCTGAAAAAGGAAGGAGGAAGGGAAAGAGAGAGAAGAATGCAAAAAGTGGGTCAGGTAGATACTAACACAGTGGAAAGGAAAGGAGTTAGAGATAAAGAAAAAAAAATCAAGCAACAACAACATGTTGAACAGAAAGACAAAGAGAATATGAGGAAGAAACGATGTCACATTAGAAGCAGTATCTCTCCTATACACAGGTAATTTATTCGAAGAGTCACACTGGCCTCTTCTTTCCATTTTCACTGCTTTATATTTTCTGCAGAGATTGCACACAACTTTGTGCTGGTGGAGTTGGAGTGGAGAGCTGCCAGGGACACATATGAAACCAATGAGCAGCCTTGCAGAGTACAAGAATTACCATGAACTCCCAGCGCTGTCTTGCAGACAGCTGCTATTGGAACTGCCATACAGTTAAGTGACTTCTTTCCAGACTCTGCTGGATAGCAGAAGAGCGAGAGGGGAATTGGTTGGGAGGCTGAAAGTGAAGGTGCAAAGAAAGGCCAGCCAAAAATTGAAGTATGTGTTGTGTGACCATCCAGCCCCTTGTGTTGACATAACTAAATGCAACTCTTCCCTTGGGTTCCTGCAGGCTTCTCCATTGTGTAATAATCATTATTTCTTATAGAATCATACAATCACAAGGTTGGAAACGATCTTCAAGATCATCTAGTCCAACAATCCTCCCATTACCATTGCTATCACAAGCCTTTAAACCATATCTTGTAGCTCCTTATCCTCTCAAACACTGCCAGGGACAGCAACTCCACCACTTCCCTGGGCAGGCCATTCCAGTGCCTGACAACTCTCTGAGAGAAAAAGTTCTTCCTTATGTCTCTTCTTGACATATTTGAGAAAGCATCTTTTGCTTGCATACTGTCAGATCAGTTGTCTCTCCTCCTGAGAATCCCAGGGAAGAAATGTAGTTTGCTGGAATCTCACCTGCAATACCTCACTGAGTTTCTTCCACTTACTTATCTCCAGAGCAAAGGATTTATCACCTACTGAGATGTGGATGAAAAAAAAAAAACAAAAAAAACCTCCTTAAGGAAGCTGAACTTCATCTCTGCAAACCTAGCACATATCAGCTCAAGAGTGTAAGCCCCACAGACTTACCAGTTTTCTTCAACGTTGTTTTTTTTTTTTTCCAACATCCTCTTTCCAAGAATACCAGCTGCACTATAGAGAGCAGCTGTTACTTAGGTGTAATTTCTTCTCGGTTCAGTTGGGAAAAGAAGAAGAATATGGGATGTGGAGTAGTTATGAATTTGAAACATACAATGTTTATCCACTTCTAATTAGGGCAGATAAAACTTGTTTTGGTAGCTGTACTTGAGTTCATGGTTGAGTTTGCGCAAATACGTGGCCTGATTTAGCTGCATCCATTCAGTCTGCTGCAGCAACAGCCAAGGATGAACTCTACTCCATCTCTCCTGTCTCCCACTCCACAAACCTGAATTTTCCTGATTGGAATGCTGACTCACTTGCTGCAGGCTAGAGTATAAGTGAGCTCCATGTGTAGGCAGGGAAGAAATATTGCACCCGTAAACAAAAACTGATTCTAAAACTTCTAGGATTATATAGCCATGCCCATTGTCCCTTCCTAGAACATGCAAATAGATTGATTTACATGTTTTTATTTATTGGATAAGTCTTATTCATGGACCAAGCTGGAAGCCAATTCTCCTTTTCTTTGAATTCCAGTACATGTTTTCTAAGCCATTTTTTAAAATCTCTAGATATGAACCTTGACTTCTGCTCCTGTGCTTTCACACTCCTACCAAAATCTCTCTCATAGCTGTGACTAAATCTGCTAATGTGAAAGAACTGCTAATCTGCTAATGTGAAAGAATCTGCTAATGTGAAAGTATTAGGTGCTTGTATATATACCTCAACTATGGTGAGACTGCATGAAGCAGAGGATATATAAGAAAAGTCTCTTATTTTTGTGAAGAAAACAGCTAAATGTTGTGAGATTAGCAAATGTGTTTGCACATAATTTGTGAAAAAAAGGATTCTAGGTCTGTTGCACAACTTCAGAAATCAGCTCATTTTTTTCCAGATTTTTCAACATCCTCTTGAAGTAAGGAGACTGCGGTTTCTTCCAGTTGAGTTACTGTATTATATTTTTGTTATACAGAAGAAATACCAAATAATGTTCTGAGGAATATCTGTGTGTATGCCTTGCCAGGTTTTGTTGGGTTTTTTTGCCATCTACATTTGTCAAAATTAATCTATATTTTTTTAAGATCACCGATCTTATTCTTAATTTGCCACCATCAAATGAAAAGGAACACATATCACAGAATCACAGAATCACAGAAATACCAAGGTTGGAAAAGACCTACAAGATCATCCAGTCCAACCATCCACCCATCACCAATAGTTCTCACCAAACCATATCTCTCAACACAAAATCCAAGCATTCCTTGAACACCTCCAGGGTCAATGACTCCGCCACCTCCCTGGGCAGACCATTCCAGTGCCTGACCACTTTTTCAGAAAAGTAGCATTTCCTTATGTCCAGGCTGAATCTCCCCTGGCGCAGCTTGAAGCCATTCCCTCAAGTTCTGTCACCAGTTACACAACAGAAGAGGCCGACCCCCAGCTCACTACAACCTCCCTTCAGGTAGTTATAGAGAGCAATAAGGTCTCTCCTGAGCCCCCTCTTCTCCAGACTGAACAATCCCAGCTCCTTCAGCCACTCCTCATAAGGCCTGTGCTCCAGACACCTCACCAGCCTTGTTGCCCTTCTTTGAACCCACTCCATGGCTTCAATGTCTTTCTTGCAGTGAGGGGCCCAAAACTGGACACAGTACTTGAGGTGCAGCCTCACCAGAGGCCCTGTACTCACCAGTACAGGGGGACAATCAGTTTCCTGTTCCTGATGGCAGCACTGTTTCTGATGCAAACCAGGATGCCATTGGCCTTCTTGGCCACCTGGACACACTGCTGGCTCATGTTCAGTGGAGCATCAATCAATACCCCCAGGTCCATTTCCTCTATGCAGTCTTCCAGCCACTCTGCCTCAAGCCTGTAGCTCTGCCTGGGGTTGTTGTGGCCAAAGTGCAGGACCTGGCATTTGATCTCATTGAACGTCATCCCATTGGCTTCAGCCCAGCAATCCAGCCTGTCCAGATCCCTTTGCAGAGCCTCGCTACCCCAAGGCAGATTGACACTTCCAGCCAACTTGGTGTCATCTGCACCCCCCACTCTGGGGAAACACCACTCATGACCGGTCGCCAGCTGGATTTCGCCCCATTCACCACCACTCTCTGGGCCCGGCCCTCCAGCCAGTTCCTTACTCAGCCAAGATATCTTGGTATCATCACTTTAAATATATCTCTAAATATATCTCTAATATATCTCTAATATATCTCTAATATATCTCTATATCTCTAATATATCTCTACTTAAAGGTACATTTTGTAATCTGTTAATCAGAGCTCAGTGTAGCTAATATTGTCCTTCTTGATTTTACTATGAGGACTGCTCTGACAGTAATTCACCCCATTTTATTATCTTGGCCCACAACATCAGAGGCATATGTTGGTGATGTGGCAGTAGAGGTTAAACCTTCCTGCCGATACTCCATTACATTTTGTTGCCATGTGACAGATGGCAGCAGAGGGGCAATCTGACAAAATGGTGTCTGGCATGGAAGTGGGTATGAAGCAAAGGGATGTCACTGAATTCTCCCACGTGGAAAAAATGCACACACTGACAGTCATTGATGCTTCCTGAATGTTTATGGAGACCAAGCATTGGATGTGAGCACAGTGAGGCCATGGCTGATGCATTTCAGCAGTGGTGACATTGTTGCGAGAGACAAGCTACATCCAGATGGCCATGCATAGCTGTCACACCAGGAAATTAAGAGTGTCTCAATTAGCTTATCCATGTGAATCAACTAAAGGAGAGGAATGTGTTGAAAAGTAGTGTTTTGTAGCTTAGAATTTGCTTAAAGAAACAGTGACATTGTGCTCTTTTTATCTGCTGTGATTGCCATGGAAGTAAATAGGAAGCATTATTTTCAGAGCAACTTTTCAGATGTTATATGAAACAAAGTCAAATACCGTACAAGCATAAATTTCTCTCAGACTGCCGAGGCTGAATAAGCTTGCTGTTCATTGAAAAGTAATCTGTGTTTCTCAAGTTTCTTAAGGTTAACTGGAATTACGTAAATATCCTATAATTCTTTAGCAATTGCTTCACCTTCTTGCTCAGACTCAGTATCAGAATCATATATTCAAGCAGTCAAAAATCAGCTGTTTTAAAACATTAGAACAACATTGCCTTTTTTCAGGTTCTTGGCATTCCCTCATGTTTTACAGCTTCTTTAAAATGAATATGAATGTCTCAGAGTTCATTTGAAAATTCTTTTAACAGTCTTGGCTGTAACTTATTCAATTTACTGTGTCTAAAAATGTTCCTCTTTTTTTGTCATTTAGCATTTGCCCAATTTGTCATGCAGATGAAATGTAATGTCCTTCATTAGCACTGCAAGGTAGGAATGCTCTTACTTCAAATATAGAAGAGAAATATTTACCAAATACATCTGTTTTGTAACAGAGAACAACCTTTTATTAAATATTTTTGCCTTTTCTGATCAGTTGCAGTAATTTTTCTCTCATACAGGACCTATATCATAGCAGTGGTTTGTTTCTAATAATATAAATAGGTTCTCTAATTTCCTTACACAAATGAAGCATGTATTTGTTTTTCATTTTGTATCTTTAGCTTCCCTTATCCAATGTCAGTACTTTTACTTGTAGTCTCTAATATTTTTTTGCCTTGCCTTGCCTTGCCTTGCCTTGCCTTGCCTTGCCTTGCCTTGCCTCCCCTCCCGTC
>JAPSGF010000055.1:4697971-4751830 GCA_035772895.1 Perdix hodgsoniae | reverse complement strand
TGTAAAGCAAACATTTTTTAAAGTTAGTCTGTCCTATCTGAATTTCTACTTATTTATCTATTTGTCTATTTGTCCACCTATTTGTTTACTTTGGTGCTTGAAATGTAAAGAGATAGATAGAAGTTTAAATAGATGCATGAATGATACATAGGTAGAAATAACCTGAAGGACTGTAATAAAAGACGTTATCAAATTTTGGCAAGCTATCACATCATGGTGCACTGAAGAACTATGTCTACAATTTCCTTCTTTAAGGTGCGGGAAGGAATTCCAAAGCCTATGTGGTATGAGTTAACATTTTTACCTGTGTCAGCACCATTCTTAAGTTTGTTAAAAGCTTCTAGCCACTCTTAAATATACATTTATAAGTTACTATTTCAAACAGTATGTCTTCAGAGCATCTCATCATTGTGTGAGCATTCAAGTTTGTTGGGAAAGCCACAATAATTATTAACACAAAAATTATACAACTTACACATATGGAGATAAGGTTATGCCTGCTTCCTATACAGATAACTTCCTCACATTTCACACTACTTATTTTAAGAATATGATCTGTGGAAATGCATTCCATGGAAAAAGCTAGCTATAGAGTTGGAGAAGCTTACTCTGCAGAAAGCAACTGTAAGAATCTGCTTCAGTCTTCCCAGTTTTATTAAAGACTTTCTAGTTTTGTATCTAAATTTAATTTGGTAGTAATCTGCTCAGAGAAATATGCCCTGTCCTGGTTCTCAAGGATTTCATTTTAATTCCCATTACCTTTCATTTTCAAATGCTTCTTCCATTCCCTGACTCAGAGAACAGAAAGGAAAAAAACAAAATGACCTGTCAAAAATATAGTATTTATTGCCATCTTCAATGCCACTTCTGAGAAATTCCTGCTGAAAGAGAAAGTATTTCACTATGCATGGTATTGTATATTAGTAGCTTGGCATGTTAGAAGCTTCCCCATTTCACCAAATATAAGTAACAGAGAACTCTGATCAGGAACAGGATGAAACAATTCACAAATTCTCTTTTGTATATTGCAATTATTTCTTGAACCAAGCAAGAACTTTTTGCCATGACTATATTGTGGAAAGAAAGTTCTAAGTGGTATTTATTCCTATTCTCATTTTTTATTCTCATTCCTATTCTCTTTTTTATGATGTATATTATTTTTCTCCAACTACTTCACCAATCCTGAGCATACTGATTGTAGTTTTGTAAATCACAGAAGCCCACAGTCAAGTTTCCCAGAAAATTTTCAGTTTAATTCTGTTTTTGTGTTTAAGAGAACACGAAAGTAGATCTCCTGTTCATTTTGCCATCTGTTTCTTAAAGGCTAGATTTTTTTTCAGCTCACTAAACCAGATACTTTTAAACAAAATGAATGGAATATCTGTTAATGTTCAGCTTGAACAATAAGGAATTTAAAACATAAAAACAATTTTAGCTTTGTTCTGAGAGTACACTAGCTATAATCTTCATCTAAATCAAGGTGTGTAATTCATAGGATTTTGTTACATGAGGTTAAAATTCCATGGTTTAAAAATCTTAGGTTTTTATAAAAGCCTAAAGACAATATATCACAGCATGATACATCCAATGACACAGGAAATCCAAAATGAAAGCACCACTCTTGGAGAACAGAGAGGCAGTAAACCCAGGAAGTTTTATTATTAAATGGATAAAATTCTATTTAGCATACTGAAATCATCAGAATAAGTTTAACTTCTTCTTGAAAACAATGCTAGCTAGAAGAGTGGTCATATATATAGAAGGAAGATTTCTGCTTTCTGATCACTGTTCCCCTACTAATTTTCCTTGAAAACTAAAGCTACTGCCTGGAATTTTCTTTTCATTCCCTCCTATTTGCAGCCTGCAAAGGAATACTCAGAATCAGATACTCAGTTTTACATTTACAAAAAATGACTCTTAGCAAAACTGAGATATTGTCTCAGAAATGGTCTAGGAAAGTTTCTAACCCAAGAAGAGTAACTGCAATGAAGAACTGAACATCAACTTCAGAACCTGAATCCAAGAATGACAACAGGTAATTTATGTTACCAAACTTCCACTTTGTAATTCTGAAAAGAGGCAGAATAGTGTTTCATACTTCTCACAGAATCTCTGTGTATGTTTAATCAAAACCACAAGATTTAGAGCAAAGGTCATCGGGTCTTCCTACTGCTTCCATAGCATTGATATAATCTCAAAGAGATCCTACAATAATTGTGATTAAAATGATTATCTTTGATGAACCCATGGGGAAAAAAAAAAAAAAAAAAAAAAGACTTCTGTCTTGACCTCAGATTTTGTCTCATCACTGAGATGCTATTTTATGATCTAGACTCTTGACTGGATAGAGCCACCATCTCTAATACTGTCCTGTCTACCTTGCTGTACTTGGTGCTGCATAACTGTAGTATTCCTGTTGGCTTCTGTGCCTTAAGAAGCATCTGACCCTTGCTGACTGTTTTTCAGTTCCCTCTCTGCTTTCAACCTAATGAACTAAGAATAATACTTTTTTTTTTTAATTTTTATTTGTAAATTTTTGTCAGAACAGAACTAAGAATTGGTGTATAGCACAAATTTCTTGTTAGGCATTTGTTCATTTTGAAATAGGGAGAGAGATACTGGAGCTTTATTTCAGATTTTTAATACAGGCAGAATTTATCTGGTGAACTTTGCAGAATAGTAATGGCTGTGGTGTGCATAGATATAGCAGCCATTGTGCTGGTGTATTCTTATTGCCTGTGTATGGTACACATTAAAAATTATTCATAAGCATGTAAAAAAAATGCTCTTTTTTAATTTGAATTTGCATGTCAGTGTGTTTCACAGACACATTTGCTTTTTTCTTTTTTAAATTTGTATTGAACTGTGGGTTTTAAATGTACATACTTCTGAGCGCAGAAAGGTATCACTTTTTTTGCAAATAAATTCTCTAATATTTTGATCTTCCTAGTAAGGGTAATGATATTGAGATAACCTTGAGCTCTCTGGAATTCATGAAATCAACAATCACAAAACTATCAAGGTTGGAAAAGACCTCGTCCAATCAATATAACCTCACTAAACCATGTCCCTTTGTATGGCATCTAAACATTTTTTTAACACCTCCAGGGATGCTGACTTAACCACCTCCCTGGGCAGTCTGTTCCAGTGCCTTATCACTCTTTCTGAGAAGAAATTTTTCCTAATATCCAATCCAATCTCAACCTCTCTTGGCACATCTTTAGGCAGTTTCTTCTTACCCTATTGCTAGTTACTCAGGAGAAGAGGTTGACTCCCACCTCACCAGAACCTTCTTTCAAGTAATTGTAGAGAGCAATAAGATCTCCTCTGAGCCTCCTCTTCTCTAAAGATCAAAAAAATTAATGAAATCTTCTTCCTTTGAAAAGATTATACAATTTGTGTGGAAACATCTGAAGATATTTTCCAGCTGCTGAGCTATACAAGCATTTCATAAACTTGGAAGACATTCTTGTTCTCAAAACAACAGTGTTAGCACTGATATCCAACCAAAGTCTACAGTGACTATTTCCTCCTAATTCCCAGTGATATTGTATTTGTATTACAATATTTTGTAATATTTTACCCACACTAAAACAAACTTGCTATATAGATCATTATTACCCTATTACACAGCTTTGTTGATGAAGTAAATTATGGTCTTAGTGGTACATTGTTATATTCCTGTCAAAAGCCATGCCTTGAGTCTCTGCAGTTCTTTCATTTCCTTATAATGGGAACATAAACCCAGTTGGATGAAACCAGAGTTACAGGAACTGTTAATGGTAGGACTGTTTATGAGAAAAAATGTTATGGTTAGCAGGAGCAGACATGAGAATGAGCCAGAGCACACACTACTCAAGCTTAGTTCACGAAATGAAATCCTAAATCCTCCACCATTATATTTTCTCCAAAATCAGAGACACTGAGATGGCCACAGCTAGGTCAGACTTATTCTTCTGCAATGTAACCCAATACAATGATGTTGCGTTTTGCCAACATGCTCTATAAAAATGCATCTTTCTTGTCTGAACTTTTGAAATTAAATTCTTTAAACTGTATTATGGAATCTATATTTCTTCAGGTTTGATTTCACAGAAGGCTTATTAATACTGAGAAAGGGAGTGTAAATATATAAAGGGAAACAGAGCAATTAGTGTGTTTGGTCAGCATGATTTACATATAAATCAATTTTTGAAAAAATCCTTTTCTGGCTTCCAGTCTATTGCTTCCACACCAAATTCTGATAAAAGAAGACTTTCCACAGAAGAAAATGAACATTTTGGGAGCATGGCCTTGGTTTGTGGAGCTATCTATTGCCAGTTTTCTGAGAGATGTCTTCATTAACAAAAGCTGAAGTCCAAAATGAAATTGTGCAAAGCTCTGGCGTAATTAACACAGATTCAACTAGTAGAGACTTTGAAATCATACTTCTTGGTTTTGCAACATATAAAGTATACTACTAATCTACAAATTACACAAGTATTTTAAAATGCATTTACACAGCCTATCTCCCTCTTTTCTTTTTCTAAAATGAACTTTGGTACCTGCCCATTGCCTACCAATCTGACGTGTCTTTAAGTATTTGTAATAAACAAAATTAATCAGAACATACAGGCCTAAAATGGGATTAATAAGTAGGAAAATATTGTCTTTTGGTTCCTTTATTTTGGCTTTCTGTAAATTGTAAACAAGTAAACTCTAAATGTAAACTGCAAACTGTGAACTTGTAAACAAGTTCAGTTCAACTTAAAAGGAGCTGGAAAGGAAATAACTGATTTGTCTGCAGATTGTTATTGAAATTAGTCTATCAGAGTTTGATACCTTTGTTGTAAATTTAAAGATAACAAAACAAAATGTGCAAATAGTCCCTTAGAAAATTGTTTCCAGCCTGCACAGGACTGCCTTTTAATAAGTTAGAAAGCTTTCAGATCTTCTTTTGTCAGTTTTTCCTAGCCTATTAAGCAGAAACAAATCCACTCTTTTACAGCAAAGAGAGCATATATACATAGACAGAGGTCCATAATCAAATTCAATTAAAAAATAGAATAAAGTTGTAACTACAGGACAAGGGAGAATGATTTTAAACTGGAAGAGTGTAGATTTAGACTAGATATCAGGAAGAAATTCTTTACTGTGAGGGTGATGAGACAGTGGAACAGGTTGCCCGGTGAGGTTATGAATGCCCCTACCTTGGAAGCATTCAAGGCCAGGCTGGATGGGGCTTTGAGCAGCCTGGTCTAGTGGGAAGTGTTCATGCCTATAGCAGGAGGGTTAGAACAAGATGATCTCAATGGTCCCTTCCAAACCAAACCATTCTATGATTCTATGAATAAATACCAAACAGGTCCACTTAAAAAGTGACAACTGTGATTGCACAGAACAAAAAACTGCAAAATGTTATGAATCTAGAAATTAGTATGACAGCACTCTCCAAACTTAAAATATGATCTACAATCACTGTTTCTGCTGTTACAAAAAAAAAAAAAAAAAAAAAAAAAGTTGCAACAAATATTTCATATAGTTAAGTCTACTGAGCAGAGTTCTTTGAGAACCAAAAAGACAAAAAAGCTATTAGTTGTTTTCATGAACAGACTTACAGAGGACAAAGAAAGTCTGGTCTCCTTTAAGCATTTGAGAATAACAGTGCAATACAGAATCCTTTAGAACTATCTTATCCAATTTCTTGAGATCTCTCACAAGATAAAGTTATCCTTTCAAATAGGAATAAACTTGCATCAACATCTTACATTAAAATCCCTTCTATAGTTTGCTATTCCCATACACATGTTGCCAGTTGGCAATGGTACTAAACTTGTGCCAGTACAAAGTCTTGAGCCTGGAAAATAACTAGAAAAATGGGAGTTGTCCTGGCCAAGACTGATAGAGAAAATCTAACAATGTAAAAGAACAGAAGTTGAATACAGTGCCTAGGAAAATTCCCTGCTACCATTCAATTTACTTGTACGGTTTTAATGCGATGAATAATAAGACCTCAAGAAATACAGGCAGGCAAAAGAGAGGCAATAGTTGGTCTTATGCACATAAAGATGAATAAGGGATATTCACATTAAGAAGTAAATAGTATTCTGTGAAGAAACAGAAGTTATGAAAAGTCTCAAGGCCATTATAACACCACATATAATGAAAAAAAAGATCTAGTGTGTTAAATGTTTTTGATCATTTCTTCCTCTGTAGATGAAGCTTTAATAATATGGAAGTAATGATAAAAGGACCTAATCATTTTTACATAAAATCAGTAAACCAAAAGAGATTATTACATTCATACCTTAATTCTGTAACTGTAAACCAGAGCTGTTTTCACCACTGTCATAAGAATTTCATCAAAAACATGTCTGAAGATATGCTGTGACGTGAGCAGCTTAAGTCCATCTGATATTATGCTGCCCATGTAAGTGGGAATAATTCAGGCACTTCCTTTACACTAGCAATAGCCTCTGCTCAGCAGAATAGCAGCAGTAGCATGAACTGACCTGGTAAAATATTAACATAAAAAGTTATTTTAAGCAATAAATAATTAATTTGATGCAGTTGACTACACATGGAAGAACAAAGTAATTCTGGCATGTCAATGATATCAAGATCACTCCTTCTGTGCCTTAAAGACCCTCATGAAATCATCTCTGTATTTATCTTCATTTAAATTTTCTCTGAATGCCGTATTTATGAAGGTAGTCCTTCCTAGATAAAATAAATGGAGCAAAGTCTCATGTTAGCAAAATGCCATGAGTAGAAAATACGTGATTTAAAAAAAAAAAAAAAAAAAAAAAAAAAGATTGGGTTTTACTGAAATTTGAAAAGTTAAAATACATTGGCAATCAGTGTTGCAAACAGATCTTTAAGGAACATGACATAGCACTGACTAACATTTTCTTAATCTTTGGTCTTAAAACACAAATGGCAGGCAAGGTCAACAGAAAATTGAACTTTACAAATTCAGGTATGGAATATAAAAAAAGAATTCATAAACTCAGTATAAGTAAAAAAGTTTAAGTTTGCTGCATCTCTGCTCTACCCTATGGTGTTAACAAAGGAAGACTGCAATTTTAATTAGTCCAAGTTGACATCTGAGATGGTAAAGGGTGATAAAAGCCAGATTAAAGCCAGCCTGCCCAACTGGCCAGTCAGTATCATCACAGTGACACAAGTAGTTGTCCCTGTAGCAGAGCAGACAACACCAGGAATGTAGGTTGCCATGTGCAAGACAATCTTTTAAGCACTTGTATTTCTTTCTTTGCAGAAGCATTCATCAACATAAGCTTCATCACTGTCAAGCATTTCTTAGAGACATGCGAAAAAGCATAATAGACAGGAAGAGGAGAGTGAAAAAAAAAAAAAAGATCATTCTTTCCCTGTGTGTAAATGTTGAAATGGTGTTTTCAGCATTCCCTCTCATAAACTATTCCATTTGTTTTATAACGGAGATCTGAATTATTTTATTACGCTTTGTGCTATCTGCTGACTCTGTTTTGTTTTGCAATGATTTAGAAGTGAAATCTAAAAACAAGAATGGGATGGTATTATTTCTCAGGCACATAGGCAGAAAAAGGAATGTATTTCAACACCACAAAAGTTTCCTTTATTCCGTAACAGGAAAAAAAAAAAAAAAAAAAAAAACTTTCATTTCTTTCACTGAGACCACCTCCTTATCTCCTAAATTCCACTTCCAAGAACCAACTTGGCTCTGAGCCCTAAATTAGCTTTGCCCTCTAGACTGAAGAGATGCTTTGAGTCAGCTCTGAAAATTTATCTGCTGCAGGAACCTCTAACACTGGCATATCAATCTACTTAAAGAATTTATAGGGCCCAAACTTTCAAAGGATGACAATACCTCATACCACCATCTGATATGAGTACAGCAGTAATCAGCAGGAGAAAATCCTTTCATGGAATCTGCTTTGCCCTTCTCTGTGACAAAGAAGTGACACAAAGCTAACCCTGACACTTTCCAAGTTAGCGCTCTCACTTTCAGCTCCTGAAAACTTGCCAATGAATTTCTAAAAATCTCTACATTCTCTGCATCCTGTACACTCTGGGGAGCTGTAATGGGATAAGGGATGAGGCAAGGGGCTCAGCTGAAGTGCATCTACACCAATGCACACAGCATGGGCAACAAACAAGAAGAGGTGGAAGCCATTGTGCGGCAGGCTATGACCTAATTGCCATTACGGAAATATGGTGGGACCACTCCCATGACTGGAGTGCTGCAATGGCTGGCTACAAACTCTTTAGGAAGGATAGGTGAGGAAGGAGGGGTGGTGGCGTGGGTCTCTATATTAGAGAACACTTTGATATTATTGAGCTTGAGTCTAAGGATGATAAGGTTGAATTCCTATAGGTAAAAATCAGGGGACAAAGGAGACATCCTGGTGGGCATCCACTACAGACTGCCAAACCAGGATGAAGAAACTGCGTGATCGCCAGCCCTTGTCCTCGTGGGAGAGTTCAACTTCTCCAGCATATGCTGGGAATACAACACAGCACAGAAGAAGCAATCTAGAAGGTTTCTGGAGTGTATGGAGGATAACTTTCAGATGCAGCTTGTGAGAGAGATGACAAGAGGAGCTGCCCCTCTAGACCTGCTGTTCACAAACAGGGAAGGTCTGGTGGGAAATGTGGAGGTCAGGGGCCGTCTTGGACAGAGTGACCATGAAATGATAGAGTTCTCAATTCTTGGTGGAGCCAGGAGGGGGAACATCAAAACTGCTACCTTGGACTTCTGGAGGGCAGACTTGAATTATTCAGAAGACTAGTAGGGGGGATCACCTGGGTTTCAGTCTTAGAGAGTAAAAGGGTCCAAGATGGCTGGTTCCTTCTTCAAGAAGGAGCTGGCTATCCCCCTGAGCCGCAAAATGAGCTGGTGGGGAAGAAGCCGCAAAATGAGCTGGTGTGGATGAACAGGGAGCTATTCTTGAGGCTGCAGGAGAAAAAGAGAATCTACCTCCTGGGGAAGAAGGGATGGGCAACTCAGAAAGAATACAGAGAAGTTGTTAAGATGTGTAGAGAGAAAATCAGAAAAGCAAAAGCCCATTTTGAACTCAGCCTGGCCGCTGGGATAAAAAGGAACAAGAAACTCTTTTACAAATATATCAACGGTAAGAGGAGGACCAGGGAGAATCTCCATTTTTTACTGGATGAGGCTGGGAATGTGACCACTGAAGAAAAAGGAAGAGGTTCTGAATGCCTTCTTTGTCTGACTTTAAAGGTCACACAAGTTATCCTCAGGGTACTCCACTCTCTGACCTGGTAGTGTCAAATGGGGAGCAGACTGAACCCCCCACAATTTGGGAGGGCGCAGTCAGAGACCTACTACTCCAGCTGGACTGTCATAAGTCCATGGGACCAGATGAGATTCATGTGAGAATGCTGAGGGAACTGGAACAGGTGGAGGTGATAGCCAAGCTGCTTGCTGATCTGTCAGTGCTCCTTGTTGACTGGTGAGATCCCAGAAGACTGGAGACTTGCCAATGTGACTCCCATCTAGAAGAAGGGTTGTAAGGAGGAACTGGAGAACTACTGGCCTGTCAGCCTGATCTCCATGCCAGGGAAGGTTATGGAGCAGATTGTCTGGAGGGAGATCACAGGACATGTGCAGGATAACTGGGGGAACAGGCCTAGCCAGCATGGGTTCACAAAGGGCAGGTCCTGCTTGACCAACCTGATCTCCTATGATCTAGTGACCTGTCTGGTGGATGAGGGAAAGGCTGTTGATGTAGTCTACATAGACTTCAGCAAAGCCTTTGACACTGTCTCCCACAGTATTCTCTGCTGCAGAAGCTGGCAGCCCATGGCTTAGACAGGTACACTCTTGGCGGGATAAGGAACTGGATGGAGGGCTGCGCACTCCAGAGAGTGAGTAGTAGTGAATGGAGTTAAATCCAGATGGCAACCAGTCATGAGTGGTGTTCCCCAGAGGTTGGTGCTGGGGCCTGTCCTCTTCAATATCTTTACTGATGACCTGGATGAGGGCACTGAGTGCACCCTCAGTAAGTTTGCAGATGACACCAAGTTGGCTGGAAGTGTCAATCTGTCTGGGGGTACAGAGGCCCTGCAGAGGGATCTGGACAGGCTGGATTGCTGGGCTGAAGCCAATGGGATGACGTTCAATGAGATCAAATGCCAGGTCCTGCACTTTGGCCACAACAACCCCAGGCAGAGCTACAGGCTTGAGGCAGAGTGGCTGGAAGACTGCATAGAGGAAATGGACCTGGGGGTATTGATTGATGCTCCACTGAACATGAGCCAGCAGTGTGTCCAGGTGGCCAAGAAGGCCAATGGCATCCTGGTTTGCATCAGAAACAGTGCTGCCAGCAGGAACAGGAAACTGATTGTCCCCCTGTACTGGTGAGTACAGGGCCTCTGGTGAGGCCGCACCTCAAGTACTGTGTCCAGTTTTGGGCCCCTCACTGCAAGAAAGACACTGAAGCCATGAAGCGGGTTCAAAGAAGGGCAACAAAACTGGTGAGGGGTCTGGAGCACAGGCCTTATGAGGAGTGGCTGAAGGAGCTGGGATTGTTCAGTCTGGAGAAGAGGAGGCTCAGGGGAGACCTTATTGCTCTCTATAACTACCTGAAGGGAGGTTGTAGTGAGCTGGGGGTCGGCCTCTTCTGTTCTGAAACTGGTGACAGAACTTGAGGGAATGGCTTCAAGCTGCGCCAGGGGAGATTTAGGCTGGACATTAGGAAATGCTACTTTTCTGAAAAAGTGGTCAGGCGCTGGAACAGGCCGCCCAGGGAGGTGGTGGATTCATCGACCCTGGAGGTGTTCAAGGAACAAAATCAAGGATTTTGTGTTGAGGGATATGGTTTGGTGAGAACTACTGATGGTAGGTGAATGGTTGCAGTGAATGATCTTGTAGGTCTTTCATATCTTCTACACTGCAAAACTAAACCCAGACTGAGATGTGAGAGATACAGACTTCTGAAGTTAAGTCTACATTTTTACGTAAAGCCAGGTCAGAGAACAACCTCAAACACTGGACATTTGTTTTTCTGCTCCACTTAATTATTTCTTTGCCCTTACATCTGTTTTGGACCCCTCAAAAGCATCAACCTACAGGCTATATATTCTACAGTGGGGATTAGTCCTTAGCCATCTACACTGCCTAGGAACTGAACTCTAGCTCTCTTAAGCATCACATTGTCATACACTGGCATACATCAGCATACACAGTGGCCAGTTGTATCTTCATAGGTAACCTTACCTTAAATGTGAGGAGAACACTATAGAGAGTATGTTCTATTTCATGGAATTATAAAGACAAAAATGTAGAGATTCTTCTAGCTCTAAGGCACCTGAATATGACAAAAAGCTTGAGAATAATATCGTGGAATCATAGAGAAATTATCTAGTCCAACTCCCCTGCAATGAACAAAGACATCACAGCTAGATCAGGTTGCCCAAGGCCTTATCTAGCTTTTCCATGAAAGTCTCCAGGTACAGGGCATCCATTACCTCTCTGGGCAACCTGTTCCAGTGCCTCACTGCCCTCACTGTAAAAGATTTTTTCCTTATATCTACCAGAAATCTACCCTCTTTGAGCTTGAAATCACTTCCCCTTTTTCTGTTGCCAAAAACCCTGCTAAAGACTCTGTACCCTTCTTTCTTATAGCCTCTCCTTTACATATTGAAAGGCTGCTATCAGGTCTCCCTGGAGTCTTCTATTCTTCAGGCTGAACAGTCCCAGCTCTCTCAGCCTGTCCTCATAGGAGAGATGTTCCATTTCCTGGATCATTTTTGTGGCCTTTCTCTGGACATGCCCCAACAGGTTTATTTATTGTAGTCCTATATTGAGGGCTTCACATTTGGACCTACTGTTCCAGGTGAGGCCTCATCAGCACAGAGTAGAGGGACAGGATCGCCTCCCTCAACCTGCTGGCCACACTTCTTTCGATGCAGCCCAGGATATGCTTGGCTTTCTGGGCTGTGAGGGCACATGGGTGGCTCGTGTCCAGCTTCCCATCTACCAATACCTGCAGATTTTTTTCAGCAGGACTTGTACTGACAGAAGTTGCCATAACCCAGGTGAAAGATCTTGCAGTTGAATTTGTTGAACCTCATGAGGATCACCTGAATCCCCTGCTCAAGCCTATGTCCCTCTGGATGGCATCCTGTCCCTCTGGTGTGTCAACCTCACCCCACATCTTGTTATCATCAGCAAACTTTTTGAGGGAGCACTCAAATCCAATGTCAGTGACATTGATGAAGATATTAAAGAGTGTCAGTCCCAGCACTAACCCCTAGGGGACATCATTCATCACTGATCTGCATCCAGACACTGGATTGTCTGAATGTCAATCCCATTGACCACCAGTCTCTGGACTCGATCCTGCAGCCAGTACTTCACCCATTACTGAAGTCCAGATAGATGATATCAGTGGATCTTCTCCTGTCCATCAAAAAAGGCCACTAAGTTGGTCAAGCAGGATTCATCTTTGGTGAAGCCATGCTGGTTCTCCCATATCACCCCCCTGTCTTCCATGTGCCTTAGCATAGCTTCCAGCAGAATTTGCTCCATGATCTTTCCCATCAAAAAGGTGATACTGACAGGTTGGTAGTTCCTGCGGTGATCATTTTTACTCTTCTTAAGAAAGGGTGTGATGTTGCTTTTTTCCCAGTCACCAGGGACTTCACTTGATTGCCAAAGCTTCTTAAATATGAGAGTGACTTGGCAACTACATCAGCTAATTCCCTCAGGACTCTGGGATTCATCTCTTGAGACCCACAGACTTGTGAATGTTCAGATTCCTCATGTGAGCACGGACCTGATCTTTGCTTACAGTGGAAGGGATATTGCTTCCCAGTTCCCTTCTACCAAACAAAATATTTTAGGGCTGTGTGGTTGTCGCGGGTTAAGCAAGATCTACCTGTGCCCGTGACAGGGGGCAGCTAGCCCAAAAAGGGCCGCTGGCCCAAAAAGGGAAGGGGAAAAGGGAATGGGAAAAGAAAACAGCAGCAGCGATCTAAGGAGGCACACTTATTTACTAAATACTATATCAGAATACAGAATAATACAATATAATACAATATAATTGTAATTAAGCAAAGGAGAGAGAGAGAGTGAGTCCCAAAAACCGAAAGGCCTACTGTAAGCTCTAGGCGAAACGGCTGGAAGGCACCCCACGCTCCGAGGATCCGAGAGAGTGTGAGATTTCAGTCACGGGAGTGAGATTATATACTGTCCTTGTCCCGTGACTCTATCTCATGCCCGTGATGTCCTCTGGGAAACGTAGTCTTCTTCTGCGAGCTGAACCTTTGTGAATTATCCATACTTTACATGATGTTATGATGTGGAATACTGATAGCAAAATTACAAAAGTATTAAACCATGACAGTGGTGAGTAGTTATCAAGTAGTTATCAGAGAAGACAGAGGCAAAGAAGTTGTTAAGTACCTCAGCCTTCTCGTTGTTTGTTATTGCCAGCTTGCCTGCGTCACTCACTAGGGGAGGTACACCCTCGTGGACTTTCCTTTTATGGTTAAGGTACCTGTAGAAGTCTTTCTTGTTCTTCTTGGCATTCCTTGCCAAGTTAATTCAAACTGGGCCTTTGCCTCGTGGCCTTTTCCCTACACAGCCTACCAGCTTCCTTATAGTCTTCCCATGGTACCTGTCCCTGTGTCCACTGCCTGTGCATTTTCTTCTTTGCACCCTTGCCCATGAGGACAGTTTCCCAGAGCGCTTTTTATCAACTCCCTGAAGAGTTGGAAGATATCTTTCATAAAATTTAGTGTCCAAATTTTACCCTTTGCCTGTCTCATATACCTCCAGATTATAAACATGGTCACTGAAGCCCAAGCAGCCTCTAGTCCCGAAGACATCAATTAATTCTTTTGCATTGGTGAGGAACAGGTCCAGTACTGCTTCTTCCCTGGTGGGGCCATCTATTACTTGACTCAAAAAGTTATCTTCAGTGCATTCCGGGAGTCTTCTGGATTGCCTACAGCTCGCTGTGCTACTTTTCCATATGTCTGGGTGGTTGAATTCTGGTAGCAGGACAAGTAGCTGTAATTGCAATGCCTCTGGTAGCCTGGGGGTAGAAGGCCTCATCAATAGACTCCACTTGGTCAGATGGCCTACAGTAGATACCAGTCACAAGGATCCCTTTGCTGTCTCAGTCTCTGTCACCCATAGGCTTTCAACTTGCTCATGACTGTTTTCTAGGGACAGGTCTTCACATTCTGTTCCTTTTCTGACCTAGATAGTAACACCCCCTCCCCTCCTTCCTCACCTGTCCCTTCTGAAGAGCTTGTAGCTGTCAATAGCCACAATCCAATAATGGGAATCATCCCACCAGATTTCAGTGATGTCAAATATATTGTGGTTTTCTAGTAGCACAGTAGCTTCCACCTCTAGTTTCCCAAGCTGTGTGTGTTGGTGTAGAGGCAATTCAGCTGGGCAGCCGGTCTTGTCACTTCCTTAAAAGATTATTGCATTGCCTTCCCCTGTTGTCCCATCAGTCACTGCCTCATCATGATAGGATTTCATATGTGCATCAGTGTTGCCAGCACCTCTCAAGGCAGCAGGTCCTTCAAGGCTCCTGCAAGTACCCTGTTCCTCTAATATAGATAGATAGATAGATAGATATAAACTTGCTTTTATATATATATATATATACAATTATTTTAATATTATATAATATAATCTTTCTATATATAATAACTATATATTATATATTATGTAAAATATTATATAATATATGTTCCCCTATAGTGCTGATACGGCCTCCTTGAATACTTCTCAAGGAAAGTATTTATACATGTATATAGTTATCTGCTCTAAAATGTGTTTTGCTATATCCTCTTAAGAAAAATCTGTCACCTTCCAAAGCTGAGTATGTATCATGATACCCAAGGACGATTTTCTAGACCCCAGCTCAGAGAACGTACTTTAGCTGCAGTGAAACTCCAGATTGGGAAAACATGTGCGTATGTATAGTCACCACAGTTCCTTGTAAAGAAAAGTTGTTATCATAGCTAGGTAGGAACAGTTTCTAACTGAAGGATGGAATGGATATTTGGTAGATCAGGATTTCAGTGTGCACCAGAGCATACCACAGAACAGAAGGACAAATGCAGCCTTTAAGAGCTCAAAATACTGAGATTAACACAAAGCAAGAGAAGTCTAGTAAAGCAACCAGAAAGAGAAGTGATAAATTCCTTCTATGTATGAGAAACTAGGTCCTATTTGTGAAACATTCATTTATATTTCTTTCACTGACAGTTTGTGCAGTGTTCTGAGAGCTCTAGTTTAAGACCGTCCTAGAAACACAGACTATGTGTGTTATCTCTCACTTTTAGCTTGGGTCTGGCATCATTACAGAATTTCAAAGTTAAAAAGTTTTAGTGCTTATAATTACAGCCAAGCCTCCATTATAACAAAACTGTTACATCAAATGAAAATGTTATCAAAAATCCAGAAGACGAAGTGAAGTATACAACTGTCTTTCTGTTGTGTTTTGAAGTGATACCGCTATACAAAAAATGAGAATCTACAAAGTAAAGGCTTCTAAATGGAGAAAATAACAGAACAGGCACAGTGTTCAGAATTACCAGATGTAATTAACAAAAAAATTTGAGAGAAGGGAACTAAAATTGCAGATGGATATGAAGTAAAATCAAGCCCTATGAATAAATTGTTCCAGAGTGCAGAGTCCCAAGAGCTGGTGCCAGCACTGGCTAAAACACACAAACAGATCAGTCATTGGAGTTCTTCAACAGTCAAGTCACTTGGAAAAGCACAAGAAGTTATAAATCAAACAAGCCACATGTTTGCAAGCAAGTTCACATAGAGAGCACGTTGAAACAGACCTGCAAGGACATGATCGCAATAGCGAAGAAACTCCTTTTTTTTTTTTTTTCTTTTTCTTTTCTTTTTTTAATGTTTGGAAAGTACCTCAAACTTTGTGATTGATACTCAAAAGCACTTAGTTATAATAAGAACAGCAGAAGTGTAAAGACAAAGAAGTATAACCAAGATAAAGAAGATGGGAGAAAAAAAAAAAAAAAAAAAGTGACAATAGATCTAAAACACTGATATGACATGTAAATGACTTAATCAAGGTAGGCTAAAATAAACTACATTCATTCAATAAGCAGTTAAATAGTGCTGGAAGTGACTTCAAATCGAATTAAATTTGGATATCTATCAAGCTATTAACATTGATACATAAATGTAGATTGAATAGTGACAGGTCCATTTCCACTTGTGGGTCATGATCATTGATATCCCTGTTGCTCTGATGGATAACTGCAGGTATAGATTATGTTAACTAAGTAGGAGAAAAAAAATACCAAGAAAATCACATGATTGTCCCCAGAATGCTAGATAAAACTGGAAGGAAAACTTGGTTAAGCATACTCAGAAAACTATGAAAACAAAGCAGATATTAGTAGACAGCTTTGTTGTACCATCACTGTTTTGGTGTAACAGCAATACTGAACAATAAAATACAAAACCTGAGTTGCAAGGCTGAGAGTGTATGTTAAAAAAAAAAAAAAAAAAAAAAAAAAAAAAAAAAAAAAACAAGTAACCAAAGCAAAATTAGATATTCACTTGCTGAATCTTTCACCAAACAAGAAAATAAGAGTGCACTGACAGAGGTCATTTTACTTTGTATAAGTAAGAACTATGGGTATTGAAAGGATAATTTAATCTTAAGAGTGTTAAACTACTTTCTCCAGCATCCACGAAAAAATTAAAGTTCCACAGGCACAATAATGAGCTTTGAAAAGAAATGGTCTGTACCAAAGCTCCTTCGCACCATGGCTAGAACTAAGAAATGACCATTAAAAAGCTCTGCAGGAACATGCATAGAGGCAACAGTGGCACAAAGGAAAAGAGTCTCAGCCATTTTGTTACAAAACATTATAGTCCTATCTTCTGAGATTATACAAAACATTATAATCCTATGATTTTTGCACAACAGTACGATGTTCACAGCTAGTACATTGCAGATGGGAAATAATGGTTCATCCTAAGAAGATTTAAACCTGCATCTTTCACCTTCAAATTTTTAGACAAGGCATGCTCTACCTTGTCCTTAGTCATCCACTGAAATCAAGAGTTGAAATCCCATCTGTCATGGTTTTATGCTCTTTGGTCTTCAGTATTCCGCATCATAACACAATGTAGTGCACTGGGAGTTAAAGTGTTAATGCTCCAGTTCCAGGTACCCATCCCTGTACATTACAAAAGTCTTGGGATCTGGCCTTTCAGGGTAGGGCAGTCTCTTACTGCCTGGCAGTGGGTGCTTTCCTAGCTGTTCCAAGCTTTTCAGGTTTGATTCGGTCTCAGGAACTCTATCCCTCTCCTATCTTATTTGATTTATTAGTCTCAATTTCAATTACATTGTATTATATTGTGTTATCTTGCATTCCGATATCATAGTTAGTAAAATAAGTTTTCCTCCATAGATCGCTGTTTTTTTTCCTTCCTTCCTTCGCATTTTGTGGAGCTGGGGGTGAGGGGGGACAACTACTGCCCCCCTGTCACAGGCATAGATTGATCTAGTTAACTCCATGACAGATTTTGGTGGAGGATGTGGGCATAGCTGCTTTTTAGCTTTTGGAACGAATCTCTCTCTGCTCTCAGAGAGCTTAGGGAACATTATCAGTAGTTCAGATTTCTGTGCTGGAAAACTTGACCTTGAAGGCCAGGCATACTGCCAGTATTCTGGGATATTTGTAAACTTTGAGCACTGCTTAGTCTAGGCAGGGGCAGGGGCAGGGACTAAAAACTGTCACAGACTTTATCTCCCTCTACGGTATGTAGGGAGCTGGACTGGGTAGGACCATCATGATTGATAGATCCTCTGGTATTGACTAACCAGGTGTTTTCTGCCAAATGCTTCTCCCAGTGCTTAAATGTTCTGCCACCCATTGCTTTCAGCATAGTTTTTAACAACCCACTGTAGCATTCAATTTTACCAGAGGCTGGTGCATGGTAGGGAATATGGTAAATCCACTCAATGCCATGATCTTTGGCCCAAGTATTTACAGGGCAATTTCTGAAATGAGTCCCATTATCGGACTCAATTCTTTCTGGGCTGCCTTGTTACCACAGGACTTGTTTCTCAAGGCCTAATATGGTATTTTGGGCAGTAGCATGGGGTACTGCATATGTTTCAAGCCACCCCGTGGTTGCCTCCACCATGGTAAGCACATAACACCACTGCGAGATCGTGGCAAGGTGATATAATCAACCTGCCACGCCTCCCCATATTTATACTTTTGCCATCATCCTTCCCCCAGAGTGGTTTCATCCTCTTGGTTTGTTTGATTATGGCACATGTTTTACAGTCATTAATAACCTGTGCAATAGCATCCATAGTGAAGTCCACCCCTCGGTTTCTAGCCCACTTATATGTTGCATCTCTCCCTTGATGGCCTGAGGTCTCATGGCCCACTGAGCTAGAAATAATTCACCATTGTTCTGCCAGTCCAGGTCTATTTGAGCCACCTCAATTTTGGCATCTCGGTCTACCTGATGGTTATTTTGCTGTTCTTCAGTAGCCCGACTCTTGGGCACATGAGCATCTACATGGCGTACCTTCATGACCATATTCTTTATTCAGGCAGCAATATCTTTCCACAGTTCAGCAGCCCAAATAGGTTTACCCTTTCTTTGGCAGTTATTTTGCTCCTACTGCTGTAACCACCCCCACAGAGCATTTGCCACCATCCATGAATCAGTGTAAAGATAAAACATTGGCCACCTCTCCCATTCAGCAACATCTAAGGCCAGTTGGACAGCCTTTACCTCTGCAAATTGGCTTGATTCTCCTTTCCCATCAGTGGCCTCTGCAACTTGTCGTGTAGGGCTCCACACAGCAGATTTCCATCTGCGATGCTTTCCCACAGTACAACACGATCCATCAGTGAACAGGGCATATATCTTTTCATTTTCTGGTAATTCATTGTACGGTGGGGCCTCTTTAGCTCGTGATACTTCTTCTGCTGGTGATGTTCCAAACTTTTTACCTTCAGGCCAGTCCATGATGACCTCTAGGATTCCTGGACAGCTGAGATTTCCCATCCGCGCTTGTTGTGTAATCAGTGCAGTTTATTTACTCCAAGTGGCATCAGTTGCATGATGGGTGGAGGGAACCTTTTCTTTGAACATCCAGTTCAGCACTGGCAGTCAAGGTGCCAGAAGGAGCTGTGTTTCAGTGCCAACTACTTCAGAAGCAGCCTGAAGCCCCTCATACGTGGCTAAGATCTCCTTTTCAGTTGGAGTGTAGCTCTCTTCCAACCCCCTGTATGCTCGACTCCAGAATCCCAGGGGTCGGCCTTGGGTCTCCCCTGAGGCTCTTTGCCACAAACTCCAAGTGGGACCTTTCTCTCCAGCAGCAGTGTAGAGGATGTTCTTTATACCTTGTCCCGTCCGTACTGGCACTAAGGCCATGGCACAGGCTCCCCTGTTTACTCTGTTCAGAAGCCTGTCCCTGCTCAGGGCCCCATGTAAACTCATTCTTCATTCGCGTCACATGATAAAGGGGGCTTATAATGAAGCTCTAGTTTGGAACATGCATTCTCCAGAAGCCCACTATGCCCAGAAAAGATTGTGTCTCTCTCTTGCTAGTGAGTGGAGACATAGCAGTGATTTTGTTGATCACCTCTGCTGGAATGTGAGGACGCCCATCTTGCCACTTTTTACCTAGGAACTGAATCTCCTGAGCAGGTCCTTTCACTTTGCTTCGCTTAGTATCAAAACCAGCATGCAGAATAATTTTGATTATTAGCTCTCCCTTTGTGAAGACTTCTTCCGCTGAATCGCCCCACACAACAATATCATCAATGTATTGCAGGTGCTCAGGAGCACTGCCCTGTTCCAGTACAGTTTGGATCAACCCATGGCAAATGGTCGGGCTGTGTTTCCACCCCTGTGGCAAACGGTTCCAAGTATACCGGACGCCCCTCCAGGTGAAACCAAACTGTGGCCTACATTCTTTGGCCAAGGGAATGGAAAAGAAGGCATTAGCAATGTCAGTGGTGGCATACCATTTGGCTACTTTTGACTCCAGTTCATACTGGAGTTCTAACATGTCCGGCACAGCAGCACTCAGTGGGGGTGTGACTTCATTCAGGCCACGGTAGTCCACTGTCAGCCTCCATTCTCCACTGGCTTTACGCATTGGCCATATGGGGCTGTTAAAAGGCGAGTGAGTTTTGCTGATCACTCCCCGATTCTCTAGTTGATGAATTAATTATGAATGGGGACCAAGGAATCCCTGTTGGTGTGGTACTGCCGCATTAGACCCATGCTTGTAGTACAGAAGTAGCTTGGTCATGTCACTTCCTCATGTATTCTCCATGGTCATGTAAGTAACGCCACAAGGCAATTCACGATGTAGGATTCCTTACTGGAGCCGCAAAGCGTTTGCCTTTAACAGCTGAGATTTTTGATGGTGCACGTGAGAAGGAGGGTCCATCATCTTTAATTAGTTGGATTCACATTAGTTTGATCAGCTCCTTCATTAGACTCTTTTGATTATCCTGATCTTCATCAAGTGTTTCTGACACTACTACAGGTTTGTCACGATTCATCAGTAGAGACACTTGCTCTTGCATTTCATTCAGTTGGTCCATCATTTGTGAGATGGCAGAAATGCAAGCGTGAGTTGGGAGTTCCTGTTGTTCATAGTTTTGGAACTTAAGAATCAATTCAAAAACCAAGGGTCTTCCCTGTTGGTCCTGGTATCTGTCAAACGTTGCTGTTAGTGTACCAGCGTATCTGTCTGGCGCTATTGTTGCGAGTTTCTGCCATATATCAGGCATCGTCCTCACTCTCTCAGGGTTGTGGTCTTGGTGTGGGTGGTTAGGAACAAAATTAGGGTCATACAACATTTCTATCACGGCTATTTCCCTCAAATATGGATAACCTTTTCAGCTGTATCCCATCCCATCACAGGCTTCAAGCCATCTTTGAAGGGATAGCTTTCCTTCACGGCTGTTAACACTGTTTCCCAGAGGGTGGCAGCCCCATCCAAACATCGACTAATTCCTCTGTCAATAGCTGGATCTCTGGCAATTACTCCTAGTTGGTGAGCTTCATTACCATCTAGAGGCAAGCTACTGTCCCCGCTGTCCCAACAATGAAGCAACAAGAAAATTAGATTTTCATTTGGGCGCCATGTAAACTCCTTTCTTGAACCTTGGATTTCAGCCATCTTCAGAGGCTGATGAGTAGTAATAGAGACTTCCTCTTCATCACTCTGTTCTGCATGTCTGTTTTTCCTTTTGCCTTTCCCGATGATGGTGGTTCTGAGGAGGGCCCCTCACCTGGATCTTCCTCCACTTCTTTTTTCCGTTCTAGACACAAGGACACTTGTTTCCATTTCTTGCCTTCCACAGGAGCAACTGTTATTGTTACTGGGGTCTCCTGTGATTGATTAGATTTGACTTGGAAATTCTTCCCTTTGGCTTGAACCTCAGCTGGGAAACTCTCTCCAGAATAGTATTAGACAGGGTGCAGTAAGCACAAGCCAAACCCAAATAAGTTGTACTTCCTTAGATTTATGTAAGCCACACTGCCTCTGACTCAAATACTGGCTTAGTTTCTCCAGATCCCACAGGTGTTCAATAGTGAAATTCCATGACACCATCATACCTTATTTAGTAGAAGCACTGCAACTGAATCCTAGCGAACAGATGAATCAAGTAGTTAGCCTCTGCATTAGGAATGAGGGAGAAATAATGGAAACTTCAAAGTAATGAAGCAAAGTTAGTGTCTTTCAGGAGTAATCATTTTTCATTTTAAACAAACAAGTTACCATACAGGCAGATGCCATCCAACTGGAACACAAAACTTTCATTTTGTTCAGACCATTCTCCTCCGAGGCTTGAACAGTGAGGTTACTCATCATAACTTCAAAAGAGATCACGACAAAACCATTATTGAAACTCTGTTCATACTAACTCTTGTCTGCACCTATTTCTCCAGACAATAATGTTCTGTCAAATTACCAATTTTGATTGCTGAACTTCATCAGCTAGATATATTAAAACATGGCATATATAGCACGACAGATGGAAAAAATGCATTTTTAAATGTATCATTATTTTTTCAGTGTATCCATGGAACAATAACCATATTTTGCAGTTCACAACGCTAGAGTATATGCCATCTTAACATTTCTAGATATGTGATTTTAGAATATGAAATTATTAGTTTTGAAACTTAAAGTGGCAAGACCTGGAAAATATTTGGAGAGCTAGCAAGAAAACTGTTAAGTTCTAAATAGTGTTGTTTGCAACTCCAAGGGAGAAACTTGAATATTTGTGTATGAAAAAGTGAACATTCTTTGTAACATGATATTTTCACAAAAATTGGTGCAATGTTTAATGTAAGTCAAGAGCCCATTTTTTCTCCTCTTCCTGGAGAGTTCCAAGAAAATTAAAGATTTCAATCTGACTCCACCAGAAAACATTAGTTTCTGAACCGCAGCCAGAAATTTCACATTAGTTTGCCAAAGAAAAAAAAAAAATCTTTGAAGCCTACATAGAGCAGAAACTATGAAGTAAGTTCTGATAAATCTTATTGCATTATCTCAAGTGAACTCTGAGTGATATTTAGAGATTGTACTCATATTTGTTATTAATATCAGGAACAATTCATATTGAACATTTTTTTTCTGTGCAGTGAAGAGTTTCTTTATTATGATAAAAGCACGCAATAGCAGTTGCATTATTGCATTATGGCTCTTACCCTCCTATATCTTTCCTTTATCCCCTGAAAACAACATACTCTACACTTCTGCTTTCCTTTAATAAAACCCAGGCTTAACCCCAATTGTTGTCATGTGCCTTAATTTCAGTTGGTACTGGTTATGTTTTTCTTGGTCCCAGCAAAAGCTAAGCACAGTGAAACATAGCTTATTTCATGTCAAAATATACTGTGCTACACCTACTAGCTGATCAGGGGTTGTTTTCTCTAAACATTGAAAAGATTTCCTCTTGTTGTTTCAGGATATTTCTAAAACATGTCCCTGAACTTAGGACTAGGGTTTGATTAATGCATGATTTCCTCTTTAAAATTAGAAACAGGAATCATGAGTGATGGTTAATAATTCTCATTTGCTCTTCTACTCTGTTTTCCAAGCAGTCTAATTAAGGCCTGGTTCCCAAGCCTGATTAGGCTTCTTTTACATCTGACTGCAGTTTGCAACTAGTGCTTCCAGGCAGGAACTCATGCCTATTTGCAGCAAATAGGAACAATCTGGGAAGGAACAAGATTTTTTAGTATGGTTTTTGTTGTTGTTGTTATTTTCCTCTTTAATTAGAGAAATTTTAGCATCTCCTTCAAGAATTAACAACATGATTTAACCATAAATGTCAGAAATGGAGACACAGAAATGGAGCCCCAGGTCACATTTGCTGAACCGCACATTGTAGTCACGCCATTAGAGGCAGCTGGTTTACACTTTTACCAAGTCTATTGAATTGCAGGGCAGTTCATTTTATGCTGTCTGAAATTTCACATGTACTGTCAAAATTGTATAAGGCCTATCAGGTAGTCATCAGGTCTCTGATCCAGTATGTTCCAATACTTTTTAAAAGCTGTTTGGCAGTGATGGGCTATCAAAAAGATCAGAAGCACTGATATTCCTTAATTAAACATACCTTTTGTTAACGAGTTCCTTGCTCTTTCACAGACATAAGTTCTATATTATTGTTATCCCTTTTTTTTCTTTGTTTTGTTTCAGTTTGTATTTGTTTGTTTGTTTGTTTTGTTTTGTTTTGTTTTCCATCAGTGCCTTAATATAGGTATATAGTTGTAAAATTTCTTTATTGTGAAGGTGGTCAAACACTGGAACAGGCTTCCTAGCAAAGTGCTTGGTCCCCTATGTCTGTAATTGTTCAAGAGGCATTTAGACAATGTCCTCAATGCCATGCATTAACTTCTGTTTAGACTTGAAGAGGTCAGGAAGTTGGGCTTGATGATCTTTTTGGGTCCCTTCTGGATGAAATATTCTAACTCTTGTTATATTTTTTCTTATTATTTCTATATGCTGGTAAGAACAACTAATGTGCATTTTTCCCCCTTCATGTGACGTAAGTGATAAATATATCTTTGTTCTATCACATACCAAGCATTTATGTTGTAATGTACAGGAGAAATTCCCACAATTTATTGAGTCTCTCTTTTAGCATCTCTTACTGCTCATTATAGCTTCATGTCAATGAGCCTTTTGCATAAATAAAAAATAATCTTTGTCAATATTAACAAGATCTAGATGATACAAGCAGTGTCTGTATACTTTACCTTCAGAGGTTGCTAATGCGGCAACACATAGATAATGTTTTTCTTAATGACAGAAACAGATGAAGGCAGAATCTGAGACATTACAGCCAAGAATTTTTGTGGCAACTTCTACAGTCCTCAGTGACACGATGCAGGCACTGAAATAAAATAAGCATTTGCAAGCCTTATTATAAAAATTAAGCTTTAACCTCAAGATAACTTGTATCAACTACTCCTCCAGTATGAAGTCCTCTTACTACAATGCGCAATGTCTACAAAAGGCAGATGCAGCCTCAGTTTTCTCCTTTCATCCTGGAGGTAAGTGGTAAGAATACTCCCAGAGGAAGAGGGAGACTGGGACACTGTTTTCCCATGAAAGACATTTCATACAATAGGAAATATATGAGCCAGAGTCCAGTGCAGTACTAACCCAGAGACTCAATTCTCCCTTCTTTACATCAGGCAGTTTCACAGTGCTTGTATCTGATAAATTCATTATCTATTAGCAGAAGAGTGCTGTTTGAATGAGGCTGTTTGAATGAGGTAGGTACAAATAGCCTCTTCTGTGAGAGGAGAAACATAGATGCTTCATCGCACATTCGTAATGCAGAAGCTTCATCACACATTTGTGATGCAGGTGGACACCCAGTTTTCTCCCATAGGTGAAGACCAGATTCAGGAGCTATGTTTCTTTCTCTAGAACAGAGATGTTGCTAGACTTTTAACATGTCTCTAATGCTTGCATATTGTTTCAGAGAAGGCAATAAGAGATATTTATGTGTCTGAAATTCACCAAAGCTGTATGTTAGACAGAATTTGGATATGGAATTCTAAATTCAAGCTGGCTCTGAAATGTCACTGTTAACTTCACCTCAGTTTCTCTTCTCTCTCTCTCACGCTTCTTCTTCTTTTTTTTTTTTTTTTTAATTTATTACTTCACTTCTTGTTCCATATTTTTTAATTAGTTCATATTTTAAACAAAATAAAATATAAAAAGAAAGAAAAAAAAGAAAATGACAATGCTATTCCACTGTATTTTTGCATAGAAGAATAACAAGTTTTTTTAGATGTCTTCATATGTACTGGTTTTGGTTAAAGAAAAACATAACTACCATGAAAGGGCTGTATTTTAGAAAGAGAAGAATAAATGGAATAGGAAATGAAGTTCTTCTGGTACTGGAAGGAGAGATTGAATGAAAAAGCAGTTTTTAAACATTTGGGGTGACTTGCTGAAATGTTAATAAATTATGTTATTGTCTTCAGAACTTGCAGTTGCCATCTAAATATAATGCTAACAGTTTGTGGTGTGTTTGGAGAAAATAAACCATCTGACTTTTGGATGACTCAAATATGTAAGATCTAAGCAACAAAGTATTATATACTTTGCCAGTGCACTTCACTCTTCTGTCTAACAGACACAAACTGAAGATTACATCTTGTGTTTTGTTATTAGTCTACTTTGTCCTCTTAACATCTCTAAGCCTTAAGTCGGAAACGCTTCTTATATCTGAAAAAGGACTGTGTACCAAGTTATTTTTGGTCCTTTGATATGTAAGGACATCTTTCATTTAAACTGAGTATTTTATTGTAGAGCTTGGCACATCAGCTAGGATTGGTGTTGGGGTGAGGCTGGTAATTTTGCTTGCTATTAAAGTTGCCCAATACTTCCCATTAAAAAGCTTGTTTTCAGCAGCATATCACTTTGCCAAACCTTAAATGTTTGGGCTGAAATTTTCCATACCAGGTGGCTGCCTGAGGCAGAAATATTTCAGGAAGTTTCATCCAAAATAGTACAGCTGTTTCTGAGAATGAGTTTAAAGAAAATCTTTTGTTTAGTAATATTAAAAAAAAAAAAAAAACCCTGAATACATTTTGCTAAAGAAATGCACGTGGTTTTGAGCATAAAGCAGAGGAATGAAGTTCAGGGTGACAGAGTTGAGGAGAAGGAGAAAGCTACATTTCTCTTGGTGATGTATATCTGGGTAGAAATGTCTGAATTTACACTCTTTAAAACTCCCCTTTTAAACCTATTCAGGAGGGACCTGTAGGTTCAGATTGTTGGTCTCTAATCTCTGCTGTTGTCCCTTCGCTTGCTGTTTCCTACTCTTCACATAATTCTGCAGTTAAAACCTGCCAACAGGAAACATTAGGAAAAGGGACTTACGCAGCACTTAGACTGCAACAAGCAGAGCCTAAACTCAGATATTACAGTCTATGAAAGTGCATTCCTTGCTGGATATGATTCAGTTCTTACACATTTTTAACATCCAACAGTGTCCCCTGGAAGCATAGAAACAAACTAGGAATACAGCCAAGCTTTCCCGTGACTGCTTCTCCTATCTGTCCTAGAGTGGATACAGGATGTGGCATTGGGAAACATGGGCACTGGTTACTTGGACATGAGGAGCAGAAACAATCTGGGACTCTGCACGGACACTCAGCTGCATGATGGCCAGGCATAGGGTGGGGAGAGCAAACCTGCCAAAGAGACACATGGAGTCATGGAAAACAAAATGAAAAGGGCTGGCATTCAACATGAGACTGGAAGCTGGACAAAAGAAGTTAACAAGGCAAGAAGAGCTAAAGGAGAGAGATTTAAATGCTTCAAAGGTGGAGGAAAAGTGTGAAGAAAATAAAACTAAAAAAGGAAAGTGTAATGGAATGATAGCAGAAATTGAAGTTCAATGGAAGGACAGAATTAGGAGAGCTGGAAAACTGAATCTATGGATAATAAGAACAGAGAAATAGCATGAGAGGAGATTAAAACTTTAAAAGAGGCTTCAGCAAAACAAAAATTTGGACCAGGTGCCAACAGCAGTAAACAGAATGGCATAGACATGACCAGATTTTGAAAGGATGGATAGAAGGGGGTTGAAACTAGATCACTGTGGTCCTTTTCAACACACACCATTCTATAATAAGGGGCTGCACATACTCAACAACACTCTCCAGAACCTTCAGTCAGACCTAAGAATACTTTGTATGACTAAAATTAAAAAGGCTATGACATGGTCTGAAGTTCTATCACTCAGCTAAGTCATTTAATCCTTATTAATTACATTCTCTGGTGCAGTTTTGGTCTGTGATAAATACCTGTCTTTCACACCATTCTTAGGTATATTTCAGGAATAGCACAAGCCACAGATTTTTTACAGTTAAGGCTATAGATGAATACAACCATCACTGAAGTAAAAGACTATTTAGCTACAATGGGTACACATTCTCACATGCCACTAACTCCAGAGTCCAGAGAACGGGTCTTGTTTCACGTTATTTACGAGTATAGACATTGCCTAAGGGCATAACTGTACTCTTAAAAAAAAGAAAAGGGCCAGGGAATGACTCAAATACTGAACTGCTGATTGTTCATACTGATTAAGAGTCACTTCAATCACAGCTCTGGTTTTGGACCACTAATCTACTTTAGAAGGGGTGTTTGGTACTGCGCATATGAACTGCTTGGTGTTGCTTTGTCTAGCGGACATGGCAGCAGACCATATATTATTATATTATATTATTACATATTTCGTGGTATATATGTAGCTTGACAACCAGAAACCCAGTGCTCTTGGAAATGAATCCACTGAATTAATTTTTTTTTTTTTTTTTTTTTAAAGGGTAAAATTCACACTAGTACAATTTCCACAATGTTCTAAAACAAAAAAAAGGAAATTACAGAGTTGACATCATGCTTCTACTTTTGGTAGTGAAATGAAATAATAAGGAAAGGGCTTCTAAAAGGACTTATGAAAAATTAAGGCAATTATGAGAGCATATTATAGCTGGCAGGAAAACAGATAAATCAGTTTTGCTAGGAATAAATTAATGTACACATGAACAGATATTGTACAGTGGCAAAGTATTAGCTGTCTCTGGCATATTGCAACCTCCAGTTTCACACATTGCCACCTTAAAATACACTTAGCAAAGGATATCATCACCTGCTTAGCTGATCTTGTGTTAAATCCAGGTAGAAGCAGCCAGAACTTCATTTCACTATAGGCAGGCCTACGCAGGACCTGAGAAATGGCTCACGCAGATTTCTATGCAATACTAAATCAGTATGGAAAACTTTCAGATCACACTCCTCTTTTTGCCCACTGATATGAAATGTATTTGGCAGATCAAAGCTAATATTAGAGGATGAATACTGATTGTTTCCATAGATAGATCTCATAGACCTGGCTAAAATATATATATATATTATATATATACATATCACATTATATATATATATAATGTGTTTCTTGAAGCACAGAAACAAAGAAAAATGCCAGGGGGCACAGAGGAAATGATACATGTCAATACAAATAGCTACCACAGTGGGTGAAATTCCAACCCATAAACTTCATTAATTTAGTGATAGTTTGCCAAATTGCAAATCTCACCAACAGAAAATGTAAAACCAATAAAACAGAGGGTTCAGTCATGCTCTGCTGAGTTCCTCCTTTGCTCAGTTTCTATCATTGCCTTAGACCACAAGTAACCTATATATCTTCAACCTCATCCTAAGTGATTATTGTGAATTCTTTGTTGTTGTGCATCCAAAAATGATCAGTGGAATGGAACACCTCTCCTATGAGGATAGGCTGAGAGAGATGGGGGCTGTTCAGCCTGGAGAAGTGTCCAGAGAGACCTGATAGCAGCCTTTCAGTATCCAAGGGGGAGACTAATAAAGAAGGGTACAGAATCTTTAGCAGGATTTTTGGCAACAGAACAAGAGGAAATGATTTCAAGCTCAAAGTGGGTAGATTGCTGGTAGATATAAGGAAAAAATCTTTTACAGTGAGGGCAATGAGGCACTGAAACAGGTTGCCCAGAGATGTTGAAATTCTCCATTCCTGAAGACTTTCAAGATGAGGCTGGATCAGGCCCTGGACAACCTGATCTAGCTGTGGTGTCTTGGTTCTTTGCAGGGAAGTTGCACTAGACAGCCTTTAGAAGTCCCTACCAGCACTATATTGTCACAATGCCACTTCAAAGTCATCCTCTACTTTTATCCTCTCTGTTTCTTTCCAGAACTGGGAGTCACCATTTGTTGTTCTGTATTTGTTACACAATGTACTGATTCACAGTCCCAGGAAGATTGCTATTTTTTGTTCTTTTAGACACATTATTAGGATTTGTTGAATTAATAAAAGAGATTCAATTTCATCATCTTTAAACAGTGCTTAATACATTAATATTCTCATTTCCTTTTATGTCATCTAGTATATAGCATCTCCAAAAACGAGGAACCTATATCTGACATGAATTCACAGATTCATACCTGCTGGTACATTCTGCTCCATATCTGCTTTCTTCTCAGGTTAAATTACAGATACGATGAACAAGAGCAGTCCTTGTAATTACCTAATGGCATTGCAGTTGTCTAAAGCTTCCTGGGACTGCTTTTTTGTGTTTTTTGTGTCCTGTCAGATTTATTGGTATCATTAAATCCTCTCAGCAAAAATAAGAAACAAGTAGCTTAAAAGAGATATTTTTGTCTGAGAGAGAGAACTTGCACTGAAATTTTAATAAAACCAGTAGTAATCTGAGAAGAAATTATCATTAAAGTGCTAGTTGGCAAGTGCTTGCAACAACTCATTTTTTTTTCTTTTCTTTTTCTATTATTTTTTTTTTTTTCCTCTCAGACTGTGTTCTCCCTTGAACAGGCAAGCTAAAAGTAAAGGTAAAGCTTGGTAATTACTTTAGTATGAAACCTCCACAGATTACCAAGAGAGAAACGACTTTGTAATGACTTTGTAATGATAATCTTTCTTCTCGTTCATTACTGTAGTGGTATTCTAGTGAGAGATTAACAGAAATCTAGAAGTTAAAGATAATATTTTCTGAGTTAGAAACAGTACTGCAGATCTTGAAAAACCTGAAAAATCTACAGTGCCACCCTATCCTATGTTATTAATTTCAGATTCCATAATGCTTCAGCTATGCTTCCTCTAAGCTACCTAATATCACACAGAGTTTTGTAAGTGTTTGTTTCTTTCTTTATTCTTTTTGAGGTTTGTATATATATGTGAATTTATGCACATATATATATATATATACACAATATATAGGGTAGGGAAGATATAAATGTGTTTATTAATTGATTGCTTAGTTGCTTGTTGGCAATGTCTAGTTGCACTTTGTCTGCTTAAATTTCTTTTAGGTACTAAACCATCAAGCTATGCTATTCAGGAGAAGTAACTATCATGTTCTTTGGGGCTACAGTAACACTGAACCTTACTATGTTTTAGTGATAAACATAGTGTTAATCAGTCTATTCTTCAACCAAGAGGCAGGAGAGTGGGATAAGGAAAGTATCTGAAATACAACATTATTAATACAAAACTGATTGTAAAAAATTATATAATACAACACAACATAATAATTAAGCAGAAAAACTTCTGAAGAATACCTTTTATCACTTCAATTTCTACATCATGCAGTTTGCATATTTTCAAATTGGGTAAAAACTGCATTCTATGGGTTCAGTCCCTTATGTCAAAATTAAAGCCAGAATGCTTTTTTTAAAACCAAGTTAAAAATACCTGAAAACAGGGGGATATAGAGGAAACACTGAGTACAATATCATAAATAAAAGCATGCCTCTGAGTGATTTCCGAGATTTTCAGTTCATAAAATGCTTAATGTTTGGTACCACCATTTGGTACCACTCATATTACTCTCTGCTATACTTACCAATATCATAATACATTTGGTTAAAATCACCAGCTAAAAAAATGAATACTGAGTATGTACATAATGATTTTCAGTTTTGACTTAGAAACAAAAAAATTGAATTCTTCTGCCATGGTAAGACAGCGCTCAGATCTATCTGTCTAAACCATAGGGCTAATCTGGGATACCAGTAGAACAACAGTCACAATCCAAGTCCTCATACTACTTTCTCCTTCAAGTACTTACAGGAGAGAGATAGGCATTTAATTCCGAAAACCTATATGACCACTCATAAGAGAAGAAACCAAAAGCAAAAAGATTCCAATTATAAGCACTTCAGTTAAAAATCTAAGGAAGGTGGAGTGACCTTGGGTCCAAACACCTCACTGAACTCAAGTGAACAATTAAACAGGCACTAGATCAGCTTCTGAGGAGTGTCCCAACATTAAGAAGATATTCACTTTAGTAATTAGTATAATATAAATAATAATATAATATAATTAGTATAATATAAATAATAAATATAAATAAATAATATAAATAATAAATTTTATATATATATATATATATATAATAAAATAAATTCATTGGAATATCACTCTACCCTGCTGGCTTTTCACCACTTTATCTTTCTTTCTGTTTCAAGCTCTCAGAAATATTCACCATGTCATGTTTGATTGTCAAATCTCTGACTTTTAGAAGAATGACAGTACTAATGCTGAAAGGTGTTTCTAAACAGAACATTTTAAAACAAAACGAAGTGGTCTGAATAGAAATGCACTGTTCCTTTTCCCATACTTTTGTAATGATACTTTATCATGTTCATTGCCTTTTATAAGCAACTTGAAATAGTTTACAGAAATTAGTCTCTTCTGAGCTTCTCGAGGTAAGGCTTTCAGAGCTCTGGCAGGTGATCTTTAGTGTCTTGTATTCTCTATTTGGCCACTTGTCTTAGGTCATCACCAGTATTATAGAACAATAGAACAAGATAGGTATCTAGGCCTCAGCCACCACATTTTATGGTCCATTTTTTTAATGAGCATCCACCTTCAGTACAGTTTAATCTAATATTCTATGCTGCAACCACAGTGACGGACACATGGCTCATATCCTATCCTTCCTTGCCTGTAATTGAGAAATTAATCTCTTGAAAAGTGATAAGAAAGGCGTCTGAGTACTGTAATACTTTAAACTACCACCATTAAATACGCTACTACTTATCACTCAGAGCCCACATTGAGTTTAATGGGTTTTTTTATGAGTTCTTAAATAACAAAATTATAGTGCGGGGAATTTAATTGATCTGTCTGAGGTCACAGATTAGCTGAGTGACAGAACGGGTATAAAAGAAAAGACTTGCAAGGATGGGAAAATGCAAAGTTAGTAAATAATCACTGGCTTATGACCCTACTATATGATAAGCTTATATTTGTTAAGCTACATCATTTTTATTGACTTAGTTTAACTTTTTTTAAATATACAAAGAGCTAAAATTTGCCTCTGATGATAGACTCATTAGAACTCATTGAAATATTGAAACATATGGACTCCTTTTGTCCAAACACAGGGAAGTTACATGCAGTGTTAAAAAAGGGTAAAAATCACAGCTGACTTTGGCTGGAGCTGGAGCTTTTAGCTTAAAACTGAAGCACTAAAACTTGCCCTTTCACAAAGATTTATCTTCTGCAACAACAGCAAAATTCTTCCTTCTAGCACTACTCTCTTCTCAAGTTATTTATAAAGCAAACATAATCTGCTCTATTTCTGCTAAAAATATTTGTATTCAAAATACTCATATTTAATTTTACATTAAGCCATTTGCTGATTATGATTTTAAAAAGTCTTCCTCCATCACTTAAATAGGTTAAAGCAAACATTCATGTACATATATACAACAGTTCTGTTGCTTTTTCTCCAGCTGATCTTTTCTACCTATGTGGATCTGATATTTTGCCTTTGAGAAGTTGCTAATAAGCAACCCAAAAGTAAAAAAAATGACAAGATATTTTTCAGAAAGAGCCTCCTCTTTGCCAAACATCCTAGAATTTGTCTCCAAGGACTTTGAAAGAAAGGAAAGAATGAAGAACGGAAACCATAAAGCATGCAATACTGCTATCATCTAATTGCTGAATGAATAGCACGGTTGTTTAGTCTGATTGCAATAAGCTAGTTATCCACTGCAAGCTTCATTGACAAAAAGGGAATCTACACAAATTATAGGGAAATTCAAGTACTAAAGGAATGTTTTGGTTCAGAGATTTGCAATGACTATTGGCTTTCGTTCCTGGCACAGTTTGCCTTTGCCATATGAACTCTGCTGGGCTGGGTCAGCTCAAAGCTGTCCAAAAAAGCCTGAGAAGAGGACAGACTTCCTTGTCATCTGTATCCCATAAATAAATTAAAATGATGTTCTCCAGTTAGAGTTTGTTTCTTGGCAGGCTAATCTGCAATCAGAGAAAGAAAAGTCATTTGTGAACTCCAACTAAAGGAAGGAAGTTTTTGCATGCAGATTCACCAGAGACCAAAATATTAAAAAATGGATGAGGAATAACATATGTTGAAACCCCCTTCAAAATAAGCTGATCAAAAAAATGCTTTAGAGCCATGCCCTCAGTTGATGATGTTAAAAAACAAAGCATTCCTTTCCAAGAAAGAGGCAAAATGGTTTCACCACCATCACCTTATTTCAGGTTTATAACAGGTATATCAGGCTCTTTTTTTTTCCTCCCTATGTAAATGGCAAAAATTATATAAGACTAACGTATCAGATTCCAGTAAGATTATGTTTCTGCTTCGTAGAAACTTGTACATACATTCCGTATGTTTCATTCTGTAGAATGAAAGTAAAGATTTAACTTCCCTGCTATTGGCATTACATCACAACCAAGAAGTAACTATAGCAAGTGTGGACACAAGTGTACACAGTAGAGCCTTCTGAACATTTTATCAGTCATACAAAATACTGTGATTTAGTAGCTACATTTCTCATCCTGCAGCTCACTACAAAGCTTGAATTGACTCTCCTTCCATGCTACTACATGTATTTACAATCTAGTTTCTCATGTTCTTAGACTATTTCAAATTTTCTTGCAGTCTTCACTGAAATGAACCTTCAATAGCTATTAATTCCCTAGTCCAATCTCAGTAAAACCAAATTGCACCCTCAGAAATAAAGACATCTCAATTTTTTCCTCACTGGATGAGGCTCCAGTTCAAGACAACACATTGCACTTGATGATCTTGAATGTCTTTTCCAATCTGAGCAATTCTATAATTCTGGCAGTCTCTGACCTTTCTGGAAAGCATAAACACTCCAGTCTAAGGTCACAGTTCCCTGTTTTGGGAGATCTCTGTGCTTGGCACAACTGATCAGGAAAACTGTTCTCCACTGGGAGAAGTGGAGATACCTATGTTATAGATGCGAGAAGCATGGAAGGTGAGACAGTGATGTAACTTGAATGAATCACACAAAACAAGTAACCAAAATGCTTAATAATTGAAATATAATACCCAGAGAATCTTTTGCTAGTGCAAATTCTACTGTTTGGAAAATGGGTTTATGTTTTGCCAATGAAAGATCTGTTTAGCTGCACCTCCAGCAGCCCTTAATGTGTATTGCTTGTGTAATGAGTATATGTGGCCACATCAGCCACACCAGTTAGCCGTATTAAACATCAGCAGACTTTGAGAGCTGTATCTCTGGCATCTGCGTCAATGACAATAACATACCTCTAGGATGACTATTATTTGAATGTTGGATGCATCATATCTGGAAATGTTTTCTCATCTCAAATTTGGAGCCTCTTTAGGCTACATTATAAAATGCATTACAGAAAACTGAGAATTGAATCAAATTAAATTCAATTAAGATACTATTAAATTTAAGTTAATGGAAAATGCACTACTGAATTTACTCAGATATCAGTGAGACCAAAGATATCTTATTTGCTTTCCAAAGTCTAAGGTTAAAAAAAATAGTTATCACTTCTCTTTCTTCCCTCAAATCAGAGCCAACAAGAAATGTATAATGATTAGAGTTATACATAGAACTGACTGTATTGGTGCAATGAATGTAAAAATGTTGTTTTATTTTTCTACGTTATTGCTTATCGGCCTTTGCAGGTAGGTATTTCCATGTCATTTCTTCTCCCTCTGTACTGTTAAGATGATTATGATATGTACTTTTGTCTGGACCAGAATCTCTCTATGCAAACTGTTTGTCTTTGAAATAACTCTTAGTAATTCAAGTACAGTTTCAATGGGATTGATATGAAAGCATGGCTGTGAAGCATGAGTTACTGAGACTGAAAGCAATCACTTGTAGATGCTGTCATTGCATTTGCCTTATAGAGTGCATCAAGTACACACTGTGCACTTAACAAGGAAGAAATAATAATTAATGTGAGGTTTCTGGCAAGACACCATCTAAGCAAGGGCTTATTGCATTTGAACCACTGTTCATCATTCATGGAACAGGAAATTGGATTTCTGTTTCTCCTGTGAAGAGGAGCCTTAAATAAACTCTGGCTGAGGCTGTGGGTTAATAATGCTTCTCAGGAAACTAAAATGCTCCTCAGCAAACTAAAAGTAGTGCTGATGCTGCTAATGGTTTCAAGAGAAGCATCTGATGTAGACATTCATGTCTAGAATATACACCCTGTGAGATACTCATGCTCATATTCAATATTAAGGTCATGTCCAAACAACTGAAAAAGACCAATAATGCACCAGTCACCTGCAGCTTCCATGGTTCATATTGCCTTGTGCTGCAGTACATCATTTCCTCACTTGTCAAAGTATGACTGCAGTTGCCTGATCTTATCCTTTAGCAGTGTGGGGTTAGTACATTCTTTATGATGTCCTGATGCATCATCCATAAGGTAGAGGGTTGAATGGAAGGATATTTTTAGGGTTTTCTGTGACACTTAACTGGGCTGTCAGTACAATTGTGTGCTACATGTGGATTTGAGTATCATATCTGTCAGCTTCAAAATGCTTTCAACTCTTTCAGTTCCACTTAAAGTTCTTTGGCTTCAACTTCTATGCACAAAATTAAATTGCAAGGCTTCACAGAAGGCTAAATTCACCTTCCAAAGGAAGAAAGCAAAACACACACTGCTTTGCACCCACAGCATCCATTTCCACAGTGGAACTGCCACTAACTAAATATAGGCTACTTTCTTGCCAAAAGAAAAGAGAGACAGAAAAATGTGGGTCTCTAGAGGGAGCAGGAGGTGGGAATGTGGGGATTGCTATCCCCTCCTTTCTTCCACAGTAAGCTCCTCTGAGTCTGTTCTGTCTCCTGTGCTTCCTTCCTCCTCAACCTCATGTTTATACACATTTGCTATAGAAAACAAAAATAAAAACCTGTCCCTGATGTTAATTTTTGCCCCAGAATGATTAGTAATTAGAAATCTACACACAGTAGCACTGCCATTTCTGTATCACTCTGATTCAGCAGTGTTCTTCAAGTTTTTCCTACTCATTCTCTTCTTAATGGTGATCACCATGCTTCTCAGAGTAATCACAGTAGTTAAGAGCTCAGGCATGACAACAGACGAAATAGCACTCCAGTCTTTATAAGATCACTCCATGAAAAAAAACCCACTTTTTTACATTGGACCAGGGTCATATGGAAACTCACTCTGATATAGCACTAGGAATATCACCCCTCATACATGATTTTACATATAAATATCTTCTTCAGTAAATTAATTTGCTGTTCAAATTCACCTGAAGAACAGAAATGAACAACGGCAGAGTACAGGCAGCTCAAACATTTATTTTTCTCAAATATTTATTTTTCTCTGTTTGCCTGATATACAGGAAGAAATACTCAATTGACAATTTTGGTAGTTGGGTACTTTCCATTCAAACTAATAAATACTAGGATACACGACAATAAATAAAAAAAATTAACCTGATCCTTTCCAAGTCTTCAGAGAGAGTTGCTTCTGCTTGAGTCTGAAAATTAAAGAAAAGACTTAATATATATTTTACCTAATTCTATTAACCTCTGTTATAAAGATACTTTTTAAATTGAGGTTCATGGAAAAAAATAAACAAAAACAAACAACAACAAAAAATCTTCACTTAACAACACTTAAAAACTTGGACTTTGCTGGCTAGAGCCTGAATCTCCACTTGCTATTCTGCTGTCTGCTTCTGAGGAGCATTGTGACTTGGACAAGAGTAAATTGATCTCTGTTGTCTCAGTTTTCCATATGTTTACTGTTATCCACTTCTAAACTCTTCCGAGACTTGCAAATGAGAGAAGATATGGTATGCATGTTAAATAATATTATTCTCATTTAAATACAGTTACCAAATGAAAAATTCAACTCTGTTATCTTTTCTTGTTAGCACTTGCATTCCTACCCCAAAAATATTTATCCAGGGGCAGATTTATCCAAGATTCTGCCTCATATTTTGCAAATGGAAATGACTCCATAGTGATAGGAGAGCCGGTACTTTTCGTGCCCCAGACGTGAAGAACTGCATTTATCTAACTGATTCTGCCTTTGGTTAGATCCTGGGTATAACAACTTTATACAGAGTTCAGCAACTAATTGTTTGGAAACAATTCATCGTAAATACTTTTGTATTTATAGCCATTACAAAACAATGAAGATAACATCTGAAAATGCTCCAAGTGAATTATTGCAGGAAGAAGCTGCAAAGGATGTGCCATTGTCATTATTAATAAGACTTCTGTCTGCCTGCAGTGCAAGGTACAGAGATAAGCATCAGCTGTGTCCCTGGAGGGAAGAGACAATGAAAGACTAGTAGGAAGAAGAATGACACATCCTCCTGTGATAGTCTATATGGAAGATGAAGCATCCATAATGGTTTGCTTATTTGCAATTTGCACAAATGTCATGGCAAAAATACCTTTGCTATTCTTCTACCAAATGCCTGCACAGCATGTCTAACATTCTGGATTGACTCCTAGCAGGCTGTTCAGCTGAACTGCATTTATCCAGCATCAGAAGAAATGCTCTTGTTCCTTGTGTACTACATACAGACTTGCACTGTGAAGGTAAAATGTTTTCAAAAATGCACACAAGGCAATGAATCTTGAGTACTTGCAATCTCTTTAGAAAACAGATACAACTGTATTAAAGACTGTTGTTATAGAACAAAATAACAAGAACAAAAAAAGCCCAAAACAGCAAGCTAGATGAAAATCTCTTCCTAATTTTCTGAGAGGAGACTTGCTGAAACTAAACCGGATGAGAAAAATATTACTATTTCTGAGAATAGACTGTAATCCAGTAGAACAGGAAATTGTTGTTACTGTGAGTATATAATTTTTTTTATCCTCCATACAAACAATCCTTAGAGAGGGACAGGATGTGAGAACACCCATCCTCTGGGGAGAATGCTAAATCACAGCGCTATTTTTTCTCTAGATCAATAAACCTCAAACTCTCTAGACAAATAAATGCAACAGGGAAGTGAGGAATGAACACTTAGGGACTATAGTTTCTTAATCCAACACAGTACAGCCAGAGTAGAACAATTTATGGACTTCTCCAAGGTCATTCACTGAATACACTGTAGGTACATCACTCTGCACAATTTAATATGTATACTGGACACATTATTTCAGTGTTTCTTTTGCAAGGTTCCTTCTCCTTTTGACTTTTTTCATTCTTATAATTTATACAAAAGATAAATATCAACAGTTGAGGGACTCTGACAGGACAAGATGTAAGATTTGCCTTATCCTACTTCCCTGCCCTAATATGTCTTCCCCCTTCAATAATAAATTACCATTAATTATATTTAAAGCTCACATTCCTGAGGTTTCTCCTACCTACTGTCCTCCACAATTGTCCTCTCCCTCCTTCTCTCTTAAATTACTCTTCTTCCTCAGCTCACCATTTCCTGTCCAAGCCTCGTCTTTCATTATTTTTTTCTGTACTCACAGCTTTCAATCTATCTTCAAAAAGCAACTACTGCTAACCACCATTTCACCTTCCTTCTCCATTTGGTAAATCTGGTGAATGCTCATCAAAAAGCAAAGGAATAAAGCCATAGGCCTGAACTTTTATTAAACTGTCTTGTGCAAAATACATGTAAATCACTATATAATCCAAAAAGTAGCATTTTGTGCTGCTTTGCTTTCAGTCCTCTCAACTCCAAGTGAGCCCAAGCTCATGAAATAAGCAAACATACACTGTAATATGTTATGGTTAGCATTTTTTAAGCTTTGAAAATGTTTTTATCTGCTTGTCACAAAAAATGATAATATGTTCTCTGTCTCTAATTGAAACACAACAAATTGAAACATAAAGTCTGCTGTGAAGTTTATTTTTTATTCTTTTTTTTTTTATGTGAGATGGTTTTAAGTTAAATAACTTCCAACAAGTTCTCTTTTCTTTTGATTTGTTCTTATTTGGAAAGGGACAGGGGAATTTCTGAATCAGTAGGTTTTATTTTGACAGCAAAAGGTCTTTCTCAAAATGGGAAAGAAGGATGCTGAAAATTAAGATGAGTTACTCATGTATGAATAGACCATACAGTTATCACAAATTAGTCCTTAGACAAAAGTAACATATCAATGACCTAATTTGTTTGCTGGCATCTAGTCAAACCTCAAAGCTACCCAAGGTATAAAATATATATCCAACTTGCTGATTCTTAGCCAATCTTTCTTTATTCTTCATTCATTCAGAGGAAAGGTCTTTCAAAAACATGTCATTTCTCTGCTACATTTATTCTCTTTTCGTATTCATTTGGTTGGATAACAGAGAGTATTGTGCACAGCCATAGCAAAATATTTGTATAGACAAGCTCAGTAAGAGTTTTCATGTTGTGCTGTCAACATTGCACAGTGTTAGCCAATTTTTTTAGATTGATCTTGATGCAGCAAGACTTTCAGAGTAATTAATATATTGCGATATTAACTGAATTGAAGGTTTATCATTACAAGATTAATGGCTTATAAGAAGACTAATTCTGAGATTGGTTGAATGAATGGTTACACATGTCCTAATATGTGGAACACAAGAATTTCTATGAATTATTAATCCAACTGTTATATATTTGAGATCTTCTTATGTATTTTAAATATATTTATATAAATATATATATATAAAATATAAATATATTTTATATAAAATATAAATATATTTTTCAGGAATGTCACATTCTTCCATGTATTTGTCACTATTGTTTGATACAAAAGATGAATTGAGTAAAATTTTTAAAAAAGGTTAAAATTCCTGAAGTGCAAAATCCTGGAGGACATGGTTTGTTGTATAATACTTTTTTGAAACAGAGAGCATATTTGTCAATATGCCTTAATGAGTTTCTGAAATCAAGAAATTCAAAAGAAAAGTGGATAATATGCTTAAAAAGAAAATCTGTCTCTAATGTGTAACTCCATTCTACATATGGATAAATTATCTCCCCCGAGATCTCAAACAAAAGGTTAGAGATTTGCCATTGACTTCAACAGAATTTTAGCGGCCCATGTGTCTGAATATAACTTTACATGCTTTTAATCAAATAGCATTTGCAGCATCAAAAATTTTGCAATAATATTTACTATTTGCTATATACTGTTGTCAGTATGAAACATTTCTTCAGAGGTAATTAATTGATTTCTGATTTAACATTTATATGCAAAAATGACAATGAACTATGTATGCAAGATAATACAGCATCATAAAAACTCAGAGGAAAATATAAGGAATAGTGAACTGTTCAGAACAGCAACTGAGCAACAGCAACTGAGTCTTAGATTACACATGACTACAGGAGAGGTGAGGATGGCATGGGATACAAAGCCCAAATAAGTGCCATTCAGCAACTGTTTAGAATAAACTGTTTAGAATGAGTAAGCTTATCCTTTCAATGATACATAAATATACCTTCTTTTCTGAAGAAAAAGATATCATATAAATTTCAAATATAGAAATCATAAAATTCCCATGAGACACATTTTCTTAAAACATAACAAGGATGATAATATTTGTATTTTTCACTGTATGTGGCAGTGCCACAAATGAGAATGTTAATAGGAAATGAATATGGATGAGTATTACTACTGTTCACATTTTTCCTTTCTCTAACGAACTACAGGAACCATTCCATCCATTACCTTGCTCCCGCTCATCGAGACATCAATTTTAAACTTTCTATTACATATAGATTTCTTATGCCATTGTATGGCCTTAATTCCTTTAACTGTAAGTTAACTAACTTGAAGCCTCTCAAGCCTTCACAAAACATAATGTAGATACATCACAACACATTTTTAAACTTCCTTAAAGAAAAAGTCTTCAGTGTTTGAAATGTATGTACTTCCTCTAAAGCAAATCTAATTCATTAAAAACATATTGGGATTATTTAAATTGCTATGTCTACTGCTATGTCAGAGAGTTAAATATCTTGTGTTTTTAATGGAAAATATTTTCATGTAAAGTATTTATAGATAAAATACATTTTATCTTTTTTTCTTCTACACAGATCTGTACAGGTTCTGCTAATGGAAAAAAAAAAAAAAAAAAAAAAAAGGCTTACCAGCTCATGGATGTGAAAAGGACATATGAAAAGGAACTTTAACTCTGTTATGTTTTGGTTGGGTTCAGGTCTAATTTTCAAAATAATAGCAATAATAATAATAATAATAATCAATAGCTAGGTGACTATTTAAAAGAAAAAAAAATCATAAGAAGAATGCTTACTTGAAAATCACAGACATTTAGAGCTTTGGAGCTTTGGATGTGCTGCCCAGTGGAAATAAACTGTAGACCATATGGGGATTTGTACAGGCTGGGTCTTGAAGCTGACATTTCAGAATGAAGTCAATGAGAAACAGAATCCCCATGAAAGGTTTTCTAGATGTTACTAGAAAAGCTTCGTAAGACTGCAAGCCAACACAAACCCAATGGCTATGTCTGTAGTGGTAAATAGAAAATATCCAGAGACCAAAACAAACTGTGACATTGTCTTTGGAGGTGGTCCCTGGAAAAAATTATCCCCAAAACTGCCAAATTTTCACTCAGAAGCAGTTGTTTGAAGAGATCCTCCCAGAGTCTGGAAACGAGCCAACAATTAAGTAGTGCTTTTGGTGATGGATCCAAAATTGTGCTTCTCTCCCTAGCTTTTTTTTATTTAGCACACAATGAAAATTTGTGCCTTTGACAAGAGTGCTAATGATGGGAAATGATTAAAACATCATATCGTCACCAGGATAGATATAGTAAGTCAACTTGACTTATAGTAAGTCAAGGATTTCTTTGAGGTTGCAGAGCCTAGAAGTCAAGGCTATGTTACAGACAGCATTAGTTGTCATTTATTTTGGGCACTGTGACACAGCAAATGATGTGGTGTGGCTCTACTCATAAAGCCAAGCTTTCCTGGAGCTTTCTAGCCAAGCCTGATGAGTGTAAATAGCCCACTTTAACTGGACAAGAAAGTTTCACATTTTGGTTTAGAAAAAAATTCCCCAACCACATTAGCAAAGTATTTGAAGACATTTATAGAAGCATAATTAGACAGACACTCTGTTCCTTCCCCATTTCCTGTCTCTCTTATTGCCCATCCCAGCAAAACAAAGGAAGTATTTTTACAGTGATTTTGGACTTGCAACAGACAGAATCTAAGATATTTCCCTTGTGTTCTCCAATTGCTACAGTATGTTTCCAAGAACATATTTAAGCCCTAAACCAAAGCGTGCTTATTCTTGTTGATTTCAAGAACATTTCAAATCTAGATCTAAGTCTTGCATCATTGGTATGGGCCAGAACCCTCTATAGGATATTCAGGTTTTTTAGGTGGTACAACTTTCCAAAAAATGAATATTTAAAGTGGAGGCTTTGCCATACTGCTGAGAGCTCCATCTTGTGCAACATGAAGCCACTAGTTTTGAAACAATGCCATAAGAATAGCATTTTGTGCCAGATGCTACAATTATTCAGGGTTAATTGAGCAGAAGTAACAAGAAATATTAAAGCAATGTTTACACAGTGAAATGCAATATCAGTCATGCTACGTATATTAGTGATAAGAGCAGGGATTGAGTTGTTTTGCATAAAACTGAGCTTTCTTCCTGAGAATGGAAAATTACTAGTAGATTGAAAATATATCTTCCTAACTTAATGTTATTTTATTAGTATTAATAAGTCTTATTGTTGCTCTTTTTGACAAAATGATTTATCTTCCAAAATGTTTGCAGAAGTTTTTATAAATGTTCAGCCATCTCATCTCAGTGGCCAGTAGAATCTCCATGTTTTTCTAACACAGTGAGGGGAAAAAAAAAAAAAAAAAGCAAGCTATGAACAGAGAAGTCAGCTACTCAAGGGTAATAAAATTAAATAGTGCCCTCAGAAAACTATACTCTAAGTAACTTGCTATACAAACAATCAGGTTAAACACCTCTGCCTCCTTAGGGAACTTGCTCTGTAAGAAAATGTGCTCAGAACTCAGAACAAAGTAGCCTTAGTTCACATCACAGTTCTTGATGAGGAATCCCTGTCTGAAGGGTTCAGTCACGAGCAAACCACTCTCATCTCTCACATCAAACAAGGTGGAGGACAAAAAAAAAGGTTCAGAGCCTGGGCGACCTACATGCACTTTCTATGGATCACCCCATGTCCCGTCAATGTAAAGTACATGGGCCTCACACATTTTTCTTATAAAATCTGCTAATCAATTATGATAACTCTCTCAGACTCTAGGGCTCCTAATTTCCACCACCCTCTTCTATATCTGACCATAGCTTGTCTGTATGCAGAGTGGAAGGCAGTTAATTTACATAGTTGTATTACAAGGAAGGTGATTAATGCAGAGAGGACTGGCACCTTCCCAGACCAAGGCAGGCAACATCTTGTCCCCCTACCCACCACCCACGGGACAAATAAACAAACAAACAAAAATTGGCAGTGATGAGAATCACTAGCTACAGAACAAATGTAATGTAGTAACTCTTGAGAGATGGAAAAAGCTACAACACTGGTAAACAGCTTGAAGAAACAGGAAGGAATAGCTGCTAAAAAAAATGTTCATGATCTTCCCATGACAAATCCAGTGGGGAGTGTATGAATTCCATGAATTATAAGGGAACATCCAAATGAAGTGTGAACTGGGAGGCAGACTGAAACAGAGGCTGGACAAAGACCAAAAGGATAAATTAACAAAAATGGATGAGGCATCTGAGACCCTATGAGGCATATGGAAGAGGAAAAAAGCAAAGCTTTGTGAAGGGGCAGGGAAAAAAAAAAAAAAACAGGTGGAAAATTTATATGGAAACACCTGACACCTGCACAGGTGTGTTATTCTTCTATGAAGACAGTCATTACAACAAATTAGGACCAATGCACAAGCACCGAAAGAGTCCTGTCAGAAAGGAAGAAGAGACAAGCAATCTCAATCATTACTCTGCATACAAGAAAAGTAGTTCAAAATATTACATAAGGAAAACATGATAGAGAGCCAGGATGAAAGTGCTGTCATAACAAAAGTGTTGCTAGATTTATTGAGTAGTGCTGTGGAATTCCTAATAATCATATTCTCTATAGGAAGAAGTGACACCAGAGAACTACATTTATATCATATTTAAGCAACTCTTTCTTCAGACAGTAAAAAATCTTAAAAAAATAAAATTAAATGGAACTGTGCAGATAAGTAACTTGCAGAAGTTTTCCCCATGCCAAACATGGGTGAATAAAGTAAAGTGCTGGTACTGGAGACCAACCAAGGGAAGATCAGATAGGGTAGATTTGAGGGTTTTAAATTCACAGATCACTGGAATGTCTTCTGCAGCCAGAGCCAACTGTTTGGATTGCACCGTCTCCACTTATGCAGACAGGTTGCCAACCTCTTAGGCTCAGAACTGGCAGGGCCTGTTAGGCAGGCTGTGAACCTTCAGGAGAAGGAGGGAAAAGAGAGCTTTCATGTAATTTGAATAATCTGACTTGTACTTCCAACATACAAATTAAGTGAGAAACTAAAATTGTTCTGAAACAGAAGATGAAGGATAACAAGAATATAATGCCTGACGCAAATGTGTGGGGAAACAAGCAACAACTGGAAGATGCTGTACTAAATAAAGGAGATTATGATCTAGAAAGACTAACTGAAATTTAGTGGGATAATTCCTGTGTGTTGAAATAACAGGATGCAGTATGCATGGGAAAGGAAGAGTGGAGAAAATCAATAGGTGCAAAAATGTTTTATAATTCTTTCAAAGTCAATTTGTCATAATTTTTATAGTGAAAGCAGTAAAATGGTGAAAATCTTGAGCAGGCATAAAAAAAAATAAAATTAATAAGGAAAAGACAAAGAAGAAATTTTTAAAAATTATTAATAATAGCATGCATTTCCTTTAGGACAATATTTGGGAACTGAGCCAGAAGGAAAAAAAAATTCATTCTTCTGAGTGAATTTTGTTCAGTTCCCTTTCTCACACATACAGGTATAAAGTCACCCAAACTTATTAGTCTCATACAGCAAATTCCAATGAATAAAGATGATGACTTGGGACAGAATTTCACTTATTGGGGAAAGGGTATTGAAAGTATGAAAATCCAGATAATTTGGACACCCTACAGCAAAAAAAAAAATAAAGTAATTCATAGAGTAAAATGGTGGAAGAGGATCAACTCCACTTTCAGAAAGATTTTAGAGAACATAAATAATTGAATATTATTCAATAGAAACAAATAGAAATAGAAATAAATGTTTTCAATGTGTCTTTATTTAAAAAGAAAATCTGGGATATTTTTGGGGAAAATGTTTAAGGTTCTAAATTCACTGGTGGTGTGGGAGAAGATAAAAACGAAAAGCAATGGTCGCAGTATGTTCCCCAGGGCTGTTCAGAGTTCAAAATACACATACAGGAAGGAGTGGCAGGAAAAGAATCCAAGGAGTTTAACAGGACTTTTATAGCTACAGAAGTGGGAAAAGAAGTAGACAGATAAAAAGAGACATTAGCAACGAAACAAAAGAGAAAGAAGAAATTTAAGATGAAACTATAAAACAAAAGGCCAACCTGGACCGAATATCTCATTTAAGATTAAAAAAATAAAGAATTATAGACAATTAGAGACAATGCCCCAAAAACTGTCTTCAACTGATGGGAACATGTCCAGAAAATTACTACATTTAGACTTTTGAAGTATTCAGGAATCAGGAACAATCAAGGGATCTGTCCTTGGCATAGGATGTAGGAAATTTAGGGTGTGGTTTATATGCTCCATCTTAGGCAATGAAGGCTCCAATATCTTTTAGCCAGTTCCTCTAAGTTTTTCATGATCAATGAAAAAAAACAGGAAATTAATCTCTGCATAATAATGCTGGCTTCTGGAATAAAGTCAGACAAATCTTCACCAGAACATCAGATTTAGAACAGATAACCTCCAAAGGTCCTTTTCAACCCCAACCATTCTGTGATTCTACTATCTATTTTACTTATACTTCAAGTCAGGCAATAAATCCCACTGCTATTTTCCTAGGAAATCTAGAAGGCTGAAGTCCAGTGTACAGGTTTTACAAAGTTGATTCCAAATTAATAAAAATTAGAAAGTTCAGGTAGTTAGTTTTTTAATATTTTATTCTGGCTGGTTGTCTTTTTTTTTTTTTTTTTTGGAATGCTAGAAATAGTTCAACATCTTCATAAGAATATTTGTATCATATGAACACAGTATAATTTTGGTTTGTTATTCCAACTTGTGCTAAATTTTATTCTAATCCAACACTCACAAAAAAAATCACGGTACACACTGAATATAAGCTTTTCTCTACCAGAAAAATGCAAGTACACTTTGATAATTACAAGTGTGAAATCCTACCCTCTTTGAAGTTGATGCCAAAATTCCCATGAAGTTCACTAAGATTTCATCAGAAAAGGGTGAAGTAAAATAATGTTATTTAAAAGAGCAAGTTGAAGAGTCAGGACAATACTAACAAAGATGAATGTCAAGCTCACCATTAGGAAAACTTTCAGTAGTAGGTTTTAATAACCTCTGAAATAATGCCTTACTAGAAATGTTTAATGTTGACTCATTAAAGCAACAGGAAGAAAAATGAGTTGAAAAAGTTGACATTGGCAAGGAAAAGGAGCAAAAGACCTAGGAGGTATTGTCAATGTCTAATCTCCTCAATCAAAGGGGATGAAATGGAAAAATGTAATCCTAATTACTTTCAGAAGTTTTTGATTGCAGATGTAATGGAGATGTGAGCTAGTGACAGACTGCATTTGGAAAAGTATTTTATAGCAGAAAGAAAGGAAATGATTTAAATATCTTTAACACCTTTAATGACACCTTGCTGAGAACAGGAGGAAGCCATCAGCATGAATGAAAATGCAGTGCATATTCATTGCAAGGCATAACTGCTGTAGACATACCCTCACTCTAGTGGGCCTTCTCATCTCTAAAATGAGCACAGGTAATACTTATTGGACAGAAGTTGTATGAGAAAATGTGCAGCAGACCTGAATTTCAGGTCTACTGAAACAATATTGTGTGTGTGTGAACCATACTTTTTCTGATGTCAAATAAAACTGCTTTATCTTCCCAACAATCATTCTCTTCTAATTAAAAGAATGGAATAATCAGCATCTATCAGCAAATCCAGCAAGAAAACTGGTATCACTGAATTGCTTGGAAACCCAGCTTAAAATTACCAATATTGATTTAATGTATTTTGCTTAATTTTAATGATCTTATTAAAATAGTCTGCATTGCTCAGTAGATAAAAAAGTATTTTGTTAGATAATTTACAATATAAACCATATAGTGTCCACATTGCAAGGGAGGTAGCGTTTGAACAATAAACATTGTTCACTAGCAATCAGTAATCTAAAATCAGCTATCCCACTATGGGTGCAGAAAAATGAAGAAAGTCCACTTCTGTTTACCTTAAAACATAACTGTGAAAATTGTATATTTCATTAGCAAGATAAAGTAATGGGAAACACGGAGAAAAAATTAAGATTAACTACAGTTAGGAAAATAAGAGTAGAACATTTCCTTCTTCCTTAACACACAGAAAATATCTTTTCATTCTTTCACCTCTTTATTTTTGCAGTGGCAGCAACCATGAAAGCAACTCATGTTCTCAGTGCTATGCTATATCAGCAAGAAGAAATACCATTAAAACTACTCAAAAGTAAAAATAGGACAAAGTCTCCCCACTCATACAAGTGTACTGAATTACTTTACAGTTGTGTGAGGCTTTAACCTCTATAGCTATGACATCTACAACTGCCACTGAAGTCAACAAGACAGAGAAAAAAAAATCAAGATTAGGAAGTCTGAACTATAACACATTTGTCAACAATTCACAATCAGCAGTATAAAATTACTACAAGAAAAGCCAAGCAGAAAATGAGTTAACGTGATCTGTGTTGTGCACTAAATGAATCAGAAGCCCAAAGAAAAATATAGTATCTGATATGACTAAAAACTCTAGAATAAAAGAAATGTTAAATTTGTAGAAACAATAAAGCTTCTTTTGCGTGGTTAATTTTTCTTACTTGCAAATTTCAGACTTTTGGACTACTGTAACTGTTCCAGTTCTTCGAGGTCCGAAGTGTATGATTTCACTGGCAGTGACCCTGAAGAACAATGCAGCAAAGTTATTCTTGGACACAAGGCGACAGGATGTTCTCATGTAGGCAGTATGCAATTATACATTGTTATCTAGTGACAGCTGATCCAGCAGCCAGTGTGTGCTGCAGCACAAGTCTATATTGTTTCTCGTACAGAGAGGATAAGCCTTTCTATAGATCAGAGGCTAACTCTAGCAAGAGTATCCAAGGGAATAATCAGTTTCTTTATTTGCAGGTGTAGAGAAGAGGTTTATGACTGCAGCTGTATTGTTATTCCCTTTAATATTAACCTAGATTATATTAATTGCTCCATCTTGTATCTTGGTATAGAACTAACATAGATAAATACCTCATCTTTTTTGTCTTATATATGCAGTATAGTTCTCTCACAGCAGTCCAGTGTGTCTATGTTAAAACCAGTTTAACACTAATGCTTCTCAACCTAAGATCAGGAAGGAATCTAGAGAGTTGAATTACAGTGCTTTTTGCCTACCTAAAGACATCCACAGTGAAACTGACATAATGCTCAAGGACATCCACCTCCAAATTAGTCATCTTGGTTTCCTTTGTAGCCACTAGAAGGTAACAGGCATTTCCAGGATGTATCTCATCTTAACCTGTAGCAGATACCTGAAACTGGCCAGTCAGCAGTGCTCTGAAAGTACCTATTTCTCCTCATTAACAATACTGAAAGTTTCTGAAGATTTGCTTTTATTAACAAATAAGGTTAAATGTCTGGGAAACAATGTATCTTATTGAAAACTGTGAGAATTAAGCAGAATTAAGCATTCTGCATTAAGCAGAATTTTAAACATCCATTTAATCTTTTATCCTTTCTCTTCAACATCACTTCCTTCATCATCACTTAGTTTAATGTTTGCTCCTTAATCCTAAAATGAGAATGGGCTTGATCAACAGTCACAGTCCATTTACCTTAGCTCAGCCCTTACTTTTTTCTTAGCAGTGCACTTAATTTTCATTTCTGGGCATAATACTGTATGTCTCCAATATGTGGGTAAATGTTTGCATGAGGGTTCTCACAGCAGTAGGTAGGGGGCAGTTTTCATCCTTAATCCATTTTCTCCAAGATAATTCAGTTCTTTTCTACACTATGTACATGCCATGCATATTATGTGAGCTGCTTGGATTCCCAAATCTGATCTAACTTAGGGCTGCACAACTTCTTGACAACTGTGAGCTGGATTATATTACAGATGTTTGCTCAGGGCAAATAATTCTTATCTGATGTTGCTGCTGTCCTGAGGACTAGAAACTGTCCTGTAGGTCACAATTTCCCATAGGCTATCAGATGGATAGCTTTGTTCTAAATTAACCACTGAGTGGGTTGTACCAATAAGCATATAAAAATAATACTAAATTGAGTAACATAACAAAATAACGTATTGTCCGTAAAATCCATTTTTCATGACCCTCTGGGCTAGATGAATACAAAGCATTTCATTTGAGGTATGCTTAAGCAGCTACTGCAAAATAGGGCATCATTCCAAAATTCAACTACCAGTAGAGCAAGATTTGCATTCTGAGTGTGCACACATAAAGAGAAAGACCTTTCTGGTTTACTTTTGTGAGATGAAATTCTATCTGGCTTTGCAAACTGTATAGGTTCACATTTCCTTCCAAAAGCTAGCACAAACATTTGAAACAGACTGATATTTTATCCAACACAATGGTATCCATAGCAGTTGTACAATAGCTGAGACTGATAAATAAAAAATATTAGAAATAATGGTTTGGGGATTGTATTTGTGATTTTGTCAATTAAATGTAACTACACCTTCAATTACAAGGATTTTCTGAATGACTTTGGGAAAGGTTGTATGTACTAAGACCAATGTGAAAAAAAAAAAAAAAAAAAATCATAGCGGAGGAAGGATATCAGTTCACACTTGAAAATCAGGGAACAAGCAATGTGTTTTAATGATTGAGTCCTTAATGAGTTTCAGTAAGTCTTACTTAAAATCAAGGTGCCTGAGAAAAAATAATAAAAAGGAATATGAATTAAAATCATTTGTTGGTTGATAAAAGTTATATTGTTATAGCTAGACAGGAATGGTGAGGTGCACTTTTCCCTATCAGAAATTTCTTACATGGTTATACCATTTCTGACTGAATTATTGTTGAGGAAATCTCTCAGGTCTAAACAAAAATTATTCCCATTTAAATAAGAGAAATAATCATCATCTGTGTTGTCCCCAGAGAGGCCAACAGCCTATCAATAAGAATAGTATATGGGAAAGTCAAGCACAGCTACCCGCACACCTCACTTAATTCAAACCATTATCATGAATGGTTATCTATCTATCTATCTATCTATCTATCTATCTATCTATCTATCTATCATCCAAACTCAGCTGCAAAACTGCACTCTGTTCTGAGACTGCATAACACAATTTACCAGTAGAGTATTTTTACATAGTTTTTTCTTGTGTTCAGAATGTGGCTTTCTAACGAGATTCCTTTAAAAATGTGCATATTAGAGGAAATTGCTTATTTTGTTCCTTTATCTAGGTTAAATTCAGATCCCCATTTATTCCACTCACATAAAGATTCCCCATCAGCCTGCCTACTACAAATTAAATGGAAGTTCATGCTATGAGGTTTTGCTTTAGGTAACACAACTGCCAACTACAAACTGAGCTGTGACTAAACTTTTCTTCATTTTACTATTCTTTATCTAACAACTTAACTTTAAATCAGAGCTTTCACCCATGTCATCTTCCCTCAGCTTTCTCTGCTTAACTGATGAGCACCTCTTTGCTTCAGCCTCTCTAGATCCTAACTCATCTCCTGAGAGAAGGCAATGGGGAAGCTGCCAAGGTAGAGCTAGGGCACTCAGCACCAGCTACTGAAGCAGGTTTTTAAACACTTCCAGCAGTGTGTGGTTGCCTACAGAACATATTCCACTTGGTATAAATAACTTCATATTCTTTTTAGTATGAAATTACATTTGATCAGATGCCTGATCATTTGATTTTATTTATTCAGCAGTTCTCCTTGGAGAGAGAAGTTATTTTTGCATGCATTGTGTGTTTTATTTTAAGTCTCATCCCATCATGGAACAGGAAAAGCATTTCCTGTCATGCTGTAGTTACTTGTCAGAAGTTGTCTAGGGAAAACATGCATAGAGAAAGAGAGAGAGAGGTGCATGGAGGGAGCTGAAGATTGTTAGGCCCTCCCAGATCTAGGAAAAGATAAGCCTCAGGGAAAAGTTAGAAATGCATACACTTCTTTAATTGATTTCAAATCTGTTTTCTTTGAAGTGCCTCTGTGCCAAATAAAGATTCTGTTTTAAGAAGTCAGTTTTGTTCTGGCATCAATCCCTGTCATTGATTTTGGAAGAAAAAGAATGTGTGGCCTAGGAAGAAGTCAAATCTCCAGAATTACTCATGGTTTTCTGGGCCTATAGCCAGTTATGTTGTCAGAAGGTGGAACTGTCACCTGATTTGCCCGAGAGTTATGTGATCTGTAGTACATGCATACAGTGACATTTTGAACTTGGTCAAACTTAAGATTGACTTCAGCTAGATCTGTCTGCATAAGATGAGCTTTCTCCACTTATGCAACACTGAAGCCTCTGTATTAGACTGAAGTAGTTCCTACTGCACTTTTACATCCTGAAGAAAAGCTGCTAAAAAACTCACTTTTAACAAGCTGGCTTTCCTTCCAGGCATGTCCTCTTTCACAGACAGCAAGGATAAAAAGTGGGTAACAAAAGAAAGAAAGTGCAGAAGACAGAACAATGAACTGCAGTTCCTGGGTAAGAAGCTTAAGGGGAACAACACGGCAGTGGCTATCTGCCCTCTCTTTATCTCTTCCTCCAGCAAACACGATGTGGAACAGTCAGTGTGCAGCCAAGGTCTGCAACCCATGAACGGTCACCTCTGTTACTTCCGTTCCATTCCTCATCGGGAGACAGATAGGCAGAATATCTAGATTATAATTGATGGCTCAATCATTCAATCAACGATTTTGAACTGTCTCTTAGATAAAGCAAGAAAATTCAAAGTGGAAGGAAAAAGAAAAATCACTCTTTCACTACAAAAAAATATGTACTTCAGTCAAATGAAGTACAAAAAAGAGTATTTTGTTGCCATTATTTTTTCTTCAGCATCAAAGAGCACTGCTTAACAAAATGAACTGGTAAATAATCCTTCTCTTTAATTTGACAGTTAAAAATAGATGGATACATTTCCGGAAATTAGAAAAACTTTTAAAAAGCAAGGTGGTTAAAAGGAATAAATTATATGGATAAATTATAGCTCATTAAATCAGTGTCAATGGCCATTTACTAAAGGATAATATTACCACTTATTACTATTAGTTAAAGGAGAAGCAAAAAAAAAAAAAAAAGACATTACTTAATACTCCTTAAATCATATAAATAAATACTTTACCTATACTAATAACCTAAGAGTCTCCAAAACATCTAGAATGAAGAACAGAAATCAGAATAGGAGCATGTAAACTAGATATATCTCTCATGCAACAAAAAAAAAAAAAAAAAAAAAAAAGAATAACTTGACATTCTTCTATGAATGACACACCGAATATATATATATACTTCCATTTTTGAGCATGGATTATGGTATGAGCAGTACACTCGATCTAGATATAAGTAGAAATTCTGGATCATGAAGCTTAGCCATGCTTTCTACTTTTTTTCTCAACCCTTTATTCCTGGGAAACAGAATGAGGCTACAAATTTCTTAAATACCTTATTATTCAGCTCATATTGCACCTTACAAAAAAAAAAAAAAAGTGACATTAAATGTATGAGTTTTTCATGCTGAAATAGTACATACATATTAGTGTGTTAGTCCACTTTCAAGAGGAAGTCCTGTTGGCTAGTTGCTGCCTTTGAGCCAGCAGAGGGAGTATAAAGCGTTGTTTCTTCTGGAGTTTAAACCTGAATGTTTTCTATTCTTTTCAATCTTTTTTTCTTAATTAAAAAGAAAAAAAAAACACACTAAGCTTTATGATCACACTTTCAATGCTAAAAAGCACCCTTCTGTGCATCATGAACACAGCCGCAAAACAACACAGGTGTCATACTGCAGTACTATAAATAATTTTTAGTACCTGGAACACCAAGGAAGACACAGGCAGGGAATTTCACTAAGATGAGATGTAAGATATCCCAGAGCATGGTGGTTAGACTGCATTCCCAAAACATACCTGCATATCATCCTTATTCAGTGGAACAACAGTGTATTTATGAACAGCAGCCACTGGGGGGAGGGCGGCGGGGGGATGGGAGGGAGAAATGAAGAAATGAAGAAATGAGGGAGGGAGGGAGGGAGGAAGAAGGAAGGAAGGAAGGAAGGAAGGAAGGAAGGAAGGAAGGAAGGAA
>JAPSGF010000055.1:4674500-4697961 GCA_035772895.1 Perdix hodgsoniae | reverse complement strand
AGGAAGGAAGGAAGGAAGGAAGGAAGGAAGGAAGGAAGGAAGGAAGGGCTGTTTTCAAAAGGGCATGTTTGTACACATACACGTATCCAACACACCTGTGCCCAACTGTCTCAAAAGGGGTGTGATCTAGATGTTGTGAGAATTAATTAGCTAATGAGCCTGATCTTCCTGTCATTACTCAAGTAAAACTTCCATGTGTCTCAAGCGTAATAACTGCAAAACTTACGAAGATGAAGCGTATGATATTTGTGCTACATAACAGCTGACAACCACAGGGACAGTTTGCCCTCAAATTCCAGCCTTTTTGTTGTATGAAAGAATTGAAAATTGTGTGTTAAGCTCTTCCACGCACTAGAAAGTCCACACAAAGGACTTCAGAAAACTTCAAGACAGAGTCAATTAAGGCCTTTTCTTATCCTCATGATTCTCATTATCGGATTCTCACAGAATTGAATCCCACTTTGCTATGTCTTCAAAGAGACTCTTGTTAAAGGGAATAGCAGCACTCAGCATTTTGCAGGTTATATTCCCAAGAAAGCACTCATTGCAAAATCTAGCAGATACATGTATCCCTCACCTCCCTAATTCTCCTGAAAGAGACTGGAACCATAAAGCCTCCAGGATCAGATTTTCATAAACTGAGGCCTGTAGATCCTGTAGAGGATCTTCTCATGCACAGTTTCTACAATTGCATATGTACATACAAATGGAGCCTGTGCATAGCTCAAAGCAGGAATGTAAACTGCTATACAAAAATGCACACAGAAGTCAGGTTTTTTTTGTCCTTGTTGTTTTTTTATGATGTGAATGAAATGAAGGGGGAAGAAGGACATGATGGGAAAAAGATGAAATTCAGACCTCATCAAAGTCTAAGGTAGTTTTCCCTATAGACTTCAAAAGATTCAGAACTTCATCTGTTACATTTATGTACTTCAAAACCCGAAGATGGGTTCAGAAACAGGCTCACCTTCAATTCATTTGGCAACCCAGCTTCTTCCTGGTTGAATGGGGGAAGCACTGACAAGAATCTCTAAGGAAAACTGTGCCATGACCTAAATCTTCAGTTCTTGATTTTTGAATCTGTCTGGGCAAAATATTCCTTTCATGAGATAGCTATAGGCTGGAGGAACTGGGCTTGTTCAGCCTGGAAAAAAAAGAAGGCTGAGGGGAGACATCACTGCAAGCTACAAATATTTAAAGGGAACTTATAAACATGAGGGAAAACAACTTTTTACACAGGTAGATAGTGACAGGACAAGGGGGAGGGGAGGTGGTTTTGAACTAAAGGAAGAAAGATTTATATGGGATGTCTGAGGAAAGTTTTTACTGAGAGAGTGGTGAGGTGCTGGAACAGGCTGCCCAGAGAAATTGTGTATGCCCCATTCCTGGAGGTGTTCAAGGCCAGGTTGGATGGGACCCTGGGCAGCCTGATCTAGTACTTGATCTAGCAGCTGGCAGCTTTGCCTGTGACAGAAGAATTGGAACATAATGGTCCCTTCCAACCCAGGCCATTCTATGATTCTATGATTCTATGATTCTATGATAGTGAAAGCTTTATATACAATCCCTGAGCACTCCTATAGCCCAAGACAGAGTGTACACGTAGACCCATTAGACTAATATGCAAAGTAGCAGAGAGTTTCCCAGAAACCATTAATTTGTTATGCAGTTTGTTCTCAAGCTGCCCCTGGAAAAGAGGGCAGCTGAGAGAGAGAGAAGGCTACAGGCTGGATAGATTGATCTTGCAGTGTTTGGCTTCCACTTTGCAGATTGGTTCCTTTTCCTGTAAGTTCTCACTGTTCACAAAGATCCAACTAATGATCATTAACTGTCCTTCAACAGTCTCTTACATCTTCCTTTGGAGAAAAGGGGTGGAAGGAAATGTGGGAAATGTTCCCTTCCTGTGGCCAAATTTAGCTTTAATCTATGCAAGTACAACATTGCTGACACTGCTGGAGTCATGTGTTGAGTAAATTCTTGGCCACACTATACTTGATGGCAAAATTCCCATTAACTTGAGTATAGTCTAGATTTCACAACAAAATGTTAAAGGAGAGGGAATGCAAGACTGAGGCAACAGCAAAGTAAAGGCGCTCAAATACAATTTAGGGATAGAACGTGGTTCTCTGGGGCTTTAAGGCAAGAAATAAAAACATAAAGAAATAAATTTAGAAATAAATATAAATATAATAAATATTTATAAATAAATAAAATAGACAAGGAACTTTTACAAATATATCAACAGTAAGAGGAGGACCAGGAAGAATCTCCATTTTTTACTGGATGAGGCTGGGAATGTGACCACTGAAGATAAGAAAAAGGCAGACGTTCTGAAGGCCTTCTTTCTGTCTGTCTTTAAAGGTCACACAAGTTAGTTATCCTCAGGGTACTCCACTCTCTGCCCTGGTAGTATCAGCTGGGGAGCAGACAAAAGTGAAGGATTCAGCTCTTCTGGGGAATTAATATACCTATTCCAGAATGGCTCTTCAAGTGCTTTCCTGTACATTTGGTAGTGAAAAGCAGAGGGTTTTTTTGTTGCTCTTACAGGTGTTTTTTTTTTTGTGTGTGTGTTGTTTTGGTGATCTAATGGTGTCCAAGCAGATGCTTTTCATCACTAAACAATAGCAAACTTGCCAGGTGTACATTTTTATACCACTCTTCAGCACCAAAAAGCTCCCAGTATGACAGATTCTAAAATGTTTCTCACTTTAACAGCAAAATATTGCCATGAACACTGCATGAGCAGACCCTAGTTAATGTAACACACACACACACACAAAAAAAAAAAAAGAGCATGTGCAATTCTTGATTACAGAAAACAAGTGAAACAGGGCCATAATGTAAAAATCTTGCCATCATAGATTCCCAATCTGTGAAGCTTTTGTGGGATATGGATAAACCCTGGCTTCCATGAGGAGCAGGATTCCAAGAGGATGGAAGTTAGCAATGGTAAATAACCCCAGCTGAGCATCTCCTCCTCAATGTAATATGCTGTTTATTTATCCTACTGCAAATGTGTTCTAGGAAATTGCCAAACAGGAAGGAGAGCCTTGCCTGAAGTAATTTGCAATCTAAAGACTGGATCCTACCAAAGCATCTGTTCTGAGGTTTTGAACAGCTTTTTCTCCCATAGGATTTCAAAAGGTATTCAGGAAGACCACAGTCTTACAGCATGCTGTAAGGTTTGGCTAAAATTGCCTGTAAACTACTCTCAGGCACTTAGCAAGTCTGTGTTACCCTAATCTTTAAAAATAAAGAAGAAATGTGCTGTGGATAGGTGAACTGGGTGCACAAGGAGATGCAGTTTTATTAACAGCTGCATAAAGACCCTTGCTGCAAATGTGGGACAGACGATAACAATATTTCAAAAATAAAAATGATGCAAAAATCATCCTTCCCACAGCTTGACCCATGAACACAGAGCTGCCAGGCTGTGTGTGTTTATACCATGGAGTGTGTTGCATCTATAGATCAGATTAAACTTGCTGCCTACACCTTGCTTCTCATGACAATTTATTTCAGTTAAATGCCTCCTGGCTGCCCTTAAGCAATGTTCTTTATTGTTAGTAGATGGTGCTGTGAAGAAATAAGAATATACATCCAGTGCTATGTTAACAAGCAGAATGCGATGCTGCTGGAAAATAACTAGCTCCATTTTCCTGAATTCCTTTTTCACCTAGGCCAGATCTTCAGAAAAAAAGGTTCTCCTTACTTCTGCTTCTGGATTTATCATCAGTCTTTTGAATAGTTACATTTCTGTCTGGTTTACAATGTTTCAGTCATAATGCATGGACACTGCAGAATGCAAATACGTGGATATTGCAACGCATATTTGACCTCTGCCTTTTATTTCTTAAGCATACCATCAGTGCCACACACTGAATGTATTAGCAGAGTAAAGCATTGCTAAATAACAACAGACAGAAGTCTCATTCTGGCAAATCTGGATTTTAGTTACACTGATTGCTTCCTGTGATGGCAGATCCAAGCAGGTGGGTTCCAACAGGAACTCAGTGCAAGCACAAACATTGGCTCATGCGGATTCAGCAAAGGCCTCTGGGGAAAAAAAAAAATATATATATATATATACATATAAATTTAAAAAGTTGCTGCACCTTACATGCCATTATGTACACATACTGCATATGACAATGTGTCACTTGTGATGATAGATCAATACCATCTGCAGCTCGGTACAGGTATGGCAAGGTATTTCAGCAATTCTCAGGTGCAGGACTGTTCTTCCTAAACCCACAGACTGACTAAGCCGGGGGCATCTTTCTGAACTGCAGCATCCAGCCTTCCTGTGGGCTGAGGGTCAGAGCAAGCGGCCTTCCCTGCGAGCCGTGCTGAACGCAGCCCCCATAGCGTGGAAGCAGGAGAGGCGTTCGCACCAACACCAGCGGGAACGAGGAGATAAGAAGCTGAAACACAAAGATTGCAGTGCTAAATCACCCCTACAGCTTTGCCCAACTTTGTCATGCTCGGCTTCCTGTGCTTCAGTAATTTTTAGGCTTTAAAAAAAAAAAAAAAAAAAAAAAAAAGGAAAGAAAAAGGAGGGGAGGAGGGCGGAGGAAAAAATAGCCAGCTGTTCCTTGTATGGTCCAGGAAACACGTTTGATTTATTGCTTTAAGGCTATTTCTGAAGGGGCTGCCTGTAGCAGCCGGCGTGCCGGAGAAGTCAGTGAGGCCTGTCCACTTGAAGGGCTCAAACTGTTTCCTGAACAACCCCTTCTTCTCTCGTCACCTCCGACAGCTCTCATTGACAACGTGTGACTGGGGCCTGGGAGTATTTTAAAGCCGCGGGGGGCCGGGCCGGACAATGGGCCTGTCAATTACCTTTTCCCCCGCCGTGAAAAGGAGCCGGGGACAATGCGCGCCGCCGATGGGGGGGGGGGGGGGGGGGGGGGGGGGGGCGGGGCCACCCCCTCCCGCCATTCCGGGCCGGCCCGCGCCCAGCGGGGAGCCGCCAAGGTGAGGGGGCGGCGGCGACGGCGCCGCGGGGCCCCCCCGTGCTCGGCGGCGCGGCCCGGGAACGCCCAGACCCGGGCCTACCTACAATGTGCCCGGCTGAGCTTCCTGCGCGCCTTGATCACTCGCTGAGAGCGCTGTCCGTCACGCGGGCGCTTTGTCTGGCAGGCAGTGCCATTTGAATTTGAGTGACTGAGGAAGCCCGAGTTATTTGTAAAAGAACAACCGGGCTTTTCATTCATAATTTCAGTAGGGGGATAGGGTGCTAATGACTGAGCTTGAATAACCAGGGAATGAGGTATTCAAGGCAGGAAGAAGCCCAACTGGCTGCCAAATGAGAGGAAGGGAGGGAGGGGTGGGGGGGGAGATGTAGGTGAAAGTGCCCGTGTGAAAAGGCAAACAATGAGATGGGATCGCACGTCGCACGTATACAAATACAAATCGGGCTCTCGGAAGGTGAGATGGGCACAGATGGGAGCAGGAAAGGAGCTGAGGAAATTCCAGGTTGTGTTTCATTAACTCGCCTTCAGAACCAGCCCTGCAATTCTAAGAGCGAGGAGGTCTGGGCGAAAGGAAGCGTTCTTTCACCCGCCGCCCCCTCATCACACAGAACACCAAAACCTCCCAACGCTTTTACTGTAAAAGCTCGGCTCTGGGGGCATTTTGCCTTCGCTGCTTAAGCTGTGGTTCTGACACAACGTGAAAGCACCAAAGCTGGCCCCAGCTGTGGCCCAACACATATAATTATCAGGTACATTTGTACTGTCTGGCTATCTGCATACAGACATCCCCTGGCTTGGTGAAGATTCTCAAAAGTCAAACTGTCTGATATAAAACCTAATAAACCCTCCTGACCCCAATTTCAGTTATCTTCCGTGGGGTTTGGAAGCCTTCTATTCTGAACTACAGCAGATTTTATAGGACTGTAGCATAGGTCTCTGTGAAGAAAGGAAGTCTACAGAGCTAAGAGAAAAAAATTGAACTGTGTATTTAAAAGAAAAAATGTAACTGCTTTGACACAAGCCATCGGAAAGTGAAATAATTTATGTTTATTTGAATCGCAAGCAAGTAACAATAAAAATTTTCACATTTGTTATAAGGCTTCACCAGGTAACCCGAAGAATGAAGAAAGTTTTCCAGATTTTTTTTTTTTTCTTTGTCAGATGCAAGTGTATGTATGTACTTCCATTTTCCAAGTTTCCTTCAGCTTTTGTTGATGAGGACACCATCCTCAGAACTGCTCTGGGCAGCTTCCACTTGGGTTTCAGAACACACTGTGGCCTGCTGTGAAGGAAGCGCTCAAAATTCACTTTTTCAGCCAACTTCTGCCTTTCCCTTTGCGGAGTTCATGAAAGTAATAGGCCTGCTTAAAATACAGGAAGAGATGATTACAAAACCACAAATGAGATAGGAGTAACTACACCAGATGTAGAGACGGAAGTACAGAGGAACTCTTTAATCAAGTAGTGGGAGTGGATGCTTCTGCAGAGATAACCTTGTTTAGATAATCAAACATTTTGTCCTCTTCTTCTCTTTGTAAGATAAGTATAATTATCTAACAGTTCCCATTCTCCTTAAAGATGTTGTAATTCCATTAGACACAGTTCTTGAAATTTTGGTTGTTCAAAAAGATCCTGGAAAAAACAAGGAAATACAATGCCACAAGGTCCCTCTGTGAGGCAGCAAGAATTGGGTGGGCTTATGGAATAGGAGATGGGACTCTTCAAGGATCAGATAAGTTCTTTCCTTCAGTCCTTAATTTTCTCACCGACAAAATGGACTTAGTGACATTTCTTGTAAATTACTTTGAGGTCTGTGATAGAATGCCTAGCATTTTAATTATGGTTATTCATATTGCCATTACAACCAGGAGATTTTTTTATTATTATTTTTATTTTTATTTTATTTTGCATGCCCATGCAATCCCCATGAAGTTTTGCAACCCCCATTCTGCATCCTTTGGATGCAGAATTCCCTCATCTCTAGCAAATAGTTCCATGCTGCATTTGTCACCTCCACTTCCACAGTGTTCTTGTGTGTCACCTTAATGAACATGAGAAGTTCTCAGCTGAGGAAAAAAAGCATCTCAGTATGTAGCAGAAAAATGACAATTTTTAACAATTATTCAGTTTCCTTCCTTTGGTTTGCAGCAGATCTATAATGTCTTGTATGTATTCCTTGGCTGGCTTGCAAGCTTCTTACCACCTATTACTAATCTCTGACAGCAATTTTTGTTTGAAATCCAGCCTCCAGTGAAGAAAAGTAGCTTATGTTCTGGGAACAGCACTGAGATCCATGACATCTACCTCACCCTTTGGAGTCAAGCGGGTGTCCTGCCCTTTTCCAGCTACACTGCTTGCAGTACACAAGATATTCATTTACCTTTCCACTACATTGCAGTTTAGGGCTAGTCTGGGTATCTCTACATCAGCGGTTTTCTAACTGTGATCTGTAGATTCCTACAGACTAGTTCTAAATGGGAGGTCTTATAATTTTCTTTAAAAGAGTCTACACTTTCCTTATATTTTTTTTTCTTTCAAAATGTAGAAAAAGTCTGCAAACTGAAAATGTTTGAAAACAACTGCTGCAAACTGTGCCACAGTAGAGATATAATCTCTTCAGAAAACCTGCTTATCCTCAGATTTCCCATAACTGCTGACATTGAATCACAGAATTGTTGGGGTTGGAAGGGTCCTCTGGAAATAAAATCCAATCCCAATGCTAAAAGCAGGTTCCCTAAGATAGGTTGCCCAGGAAAGCGTCCAGGTAGATTTTGATTATTTCCAGAGAAGGAGACTGCACAGCCTCTCCGGGCAGCTTGTTCCAGTGCTCTGAATACAAGCATAACTGACCTGTTCTGTTCCTTCTGAGTCACTTTAATTCCAGGTCAACACACAAGTATCTGCATCTTGCTGAAAAATATGTTGGGAATTTCCAAACTACTACTTGCTTACTAGTATTTTAATAGGCAATTAGTTAGTTTTTGCATAAAATTCTAGTATCATCAAGCCCAGCCTCTAAATGAAATAAGGCTAGAGAGTGTAGCATTAAAATGCTGACAGACGTGACTTGCTGTGATGCCATCCTCATGATTTCAGCCAAAGCAATTGAAAATTTTAGGAGGAAAATCTCAGGGCAAACAAATACATCATAAAAAGCTTTCCATAAATCCTGTTTAGCAAATAAACTGCCCTTAGTCCTGTCCACACCAAATTGTCCCAGTTTTGAAAATTGGGTCTCGAGGCCCTTGAAAAGGGAGAACTAATTATAAATTAGTTGTATAAACTGGAAAGGTTTATAAAGTTGAATTCCAAAAAACCAGTGCTGATTTTATCAAGGCTAGAAATATAACCCAATAACATTGAACAGCACATCAAAGAACACACGAGCTTTATTAGAACAATTTACATGCAAAAGCTCTACATTATATTATAAATACTAAATGCACATATTCTTTAGTACAATTTCAGAAGAATCAAGAAAGGGATTTGTTTATCGTTTATGTTTACATAAGTATAATTGGTATTCAGCAAGAAAAGCAACTGTCCCTCTTTATACCAGAGCAGCCATGAGATGGGGGAGAAGTCACATAGGCCTAATGTTACCTCTATGGATACTTAAGGAAGGTGGTAATCATTAGCTAGATCTGAATGACTTAATCCCAGAAGATCTGGCTTCACTGACAGCAGGAGGCCAACTTTCAGTAGATGCAGAGCAGGCGTATTCCAAACCAGAGTGGCATTTATTCTGGTTTTCACGTGTGCTGCACCCTGTTCCACCAGCACAGGTTCCCAGGAGCATGGTGGATGTGGTGCCTTCACTAATTTTTCACTCTGAAGGGTTTCTGGGATTTCTCTAGGATAAGTTACACTAAAAATCACAACAGCAAAAACAGTGGTTTTGAATCACAAAAACTTTTTTTTTTTTAAAAGAAAAAGAAAAAAAGAAAAAAAAAAAGAAAAGAAAAAGAAAAAAAAGTCCAGCTATTCATAGTAAGATGAGTTTGACTTCTCTATTTCTCTGTGTGACACATCTAAATGTCCTGGTCTGCCCTGAAACTCTCAATGAAGTATCAGCAGGCAAAAGACTTCACAGCTCATCACAAACTACTTAAAAAAAAAAAAAATCAGGTAACTCTCTGAAGTACATTACCTATTTTAGAGTTGCAAGCAGGAAAGGCAATCAATTAAAGGTTTAAGTTTCTAAGGAAATGCAGAGCATTAGAAGTGGTGTGCAGCCAAACTTAGTCCTTTCAGGATGTGCAGAATCAATATCCTTCTATCAGTGCATTAGCTCATGAGATAATGCACAAAGAGTTCCGGAGGTCAGCAGATTTACTGTGCATTCATTCCCTTGCAGGAATCAATTCCCTGTGAATGAGCTCCCTTTTACTTTACAAAAAGAAGGGACATAACAACCTGTTGTCAGGTCCGGGGTCAGAAAATTAAATCAACCCTAATCTTAAGAGGCAATTTCAGAGCATTGCAGAGAAGTCTCAACCATTTCAGATAGATTGCACATCACAGACCTTCCTTTGCCTGATCCTTCACATGAAATCTCTGAAATTGTCCAAGTGTATAGACTGGATATAAGGAAAAAGGTTTTATGATAAAGGTGATGAAACATTGGAACAGGTTGCCCAGAGAGGTGGTGGATGCTCTGTCCCAGGAGACATCCAAGGTCAGGCTGTACAGGGTTCTGAGCAACCTGATGCAGCTGTGGGTGTCCCTGTTCATTGCAGGGGAATTGGACCAGATGGTCTTTAAGGATCCCTTTCAACTCAAATAATTTAATGCTTCTGTGACATTGGTACTATTCTAATGTGTGTGTGTTTTTGTATACATCCATGTACAACAGGCATATTCCCCTGCTGAGAATGAATCCAAGACCTTCATCTCCATAAACAAGGGTTAAAAGTAAAATAAAACAAATTAAGTCATGCAGTGGTTAGAGCAAGCCACTAGGGGAAACATAGTCACATGCATTGAACCACTGTCCCTGACAAGAAATGTGCAATGAGAGAGAGAGATGTAATCCTGTGAAGGTTGGTCCCAAAGAATCATCAGATCAAATGTCTGAGAATTCAACTTTGAGATCCCAGTATGAGAATATATGTATGTGTGTGCTTAATGCTGCATATCTTTGGATTAGTTTTGATTCCTTCTATGCTAAGTTTGTGCACAAATCTATGTAGGTTTAGTGTTTCTCTTTCAAACCAGTGTTGTGATGCTGTGTACTTGATTTTTGCTTTTCTAAAATGCTTTTCTATAACAGTGATACTTCATTTTGCACACGAGTGGCTCTGTGAATGAAAATAGCTCCACTGCTTTCATATCTGTCGGTGGGACAGCTCACTGCATTATGTGTCCACACCTGTACTGCTGATTTCACTACTGACTGCCAACTTGTAAAACATGGTATAGTGGATTTTCTAATTTACACACTATTTATGTGCTCAGTTTATATGCTGTGAAACAATCTAGCAGGATTTCCCGTGTCCACAGGCTTGTACACAGCGTTCCCTACCTATTTTTGCCTTCACTAAGTTTCACGGTGAAGTGAAATCAACATCGTTCTTCTCTTTTCCTACGTTAAGCCGTGCTCATCCCTCCCAGATAATCCCATGGATTTCCCGGCGCAGCCTGAACGTAGCGCACACCTCTGAGGATGCCAAGGTCCTTCCTCAGCAAATCCCACGCAGTGCTGGCGGTCCCGTGGATCCGCGGGGGTTCTGTGTCCCGCACCGCGCTCTGCCCGCGGTGCCCCGCACTCCCTCTGGCGGGGAGCGGCGGCGTTGCCGCCTCCCGCCCCGGGGGCCCCGCGGTGCCGGAGGGGCACTGCTCGGGAACTGCGGGGTGAGGAGGTGGGACGGGAGGGCACGCGAAGGAAGGTGCGCGGAGCTGTGGCCGTCCCATAGAGAAACTATGAGAAATAACGCGCAGCTTTACGATATTACTGCGATATCGACTTAGAAAATGTTGAAAACCTGAAGGCCAGAGATGTACTACACTGCCTTCTCCACCACGCTCCCCACCCCCATTTTTATTAACAGTGACCCCTCACTCAAGCAGTGGTGATAGCAGGTGGAGAAGAGGAAGTGCTGCCAACCGCCTCCAGCATTAAAAAGAGTTCTCAGGGCTTTCTCCCCGAGAATCGCTCATGTAAATAACGCGCCACATCGCTGCTCGGCACGCCGGGTATATTTTAAGCAGGGCCACACGTGATAGGGGTGTACGAGCGCTCTGTGCATGCCGACGTGGATACGCCGCTTTGCGCGCTTAAAGACACACGCGGGCGGCGCGGGGTGCCCGAGCCCGGCGGCACTGTAGCCCGTGCGGAGGGGACCGGCTGCGGCCGTGCCAAAGGGAACACCGCACACAAACAGCCACTTCTGTCAGCCTCCGGTGGGCCGCGTCCCGCACACGAGTGAGAATCCATTAGAACGGAATTTTCATAAAAGCGACCGAAATTACAAATTAACGACGCTGAGAAGCAGTCCTCTGGGGGCTCTGGGAGACCCCGCTGTGCCCCTGCCGCCGCCCGCCCCGCGCTGCCCCGCGGGCCCCGCTCCGCGCCGCCGTGCCGCCTCCTCGCGTTAATCCGAGGCACAATGCCGCGGGCAATAAGCGGCCCTTCCTGCTGCCGCTTGGGGGGGTAGGGAGCAGAGAGTTTAAACTTTTATTCCAGAGGGGGATTAAAAAAAAAAAAGAAAAAAAAAAGAAAAGAAGAAAAGAAAGAAAGAAAGAGAAAAAGAAAGGAAAAAAGAAAACACGGCTGGGGGAGGGGAAGCACCTAGGAATGGGTCTCCCGCTCCCCCCGGGGAAAGTAGCTCCCCTTGGGCGCCCTGCAGCCCGATCGCTGCCGGCCCCTGGATAAACACGCGAGCACAAAAGCAGCCCCGAGCGCCGTGTGGCCGCGCACGGAGCTGCCTCCTGTGAGAACAAGCTGCGGCCGGGCCAGGAGAGGGGCGCGGGGTTCCGCGAGGCACCGGGGCCCGACGGGAGTGGGGCCAGAGCCGGGAGCGGGGCCGCGGTTGTGGTGGAAGTGGCGGCAGCAGTGCCCTTTTGAATGCCTCCCGCAGCTCGGAGTGCTGGCAGGGCGCTGGGAGCGCCAGTGAATGTAGCCCCGCAGAGCCAATGAGCTGGGACCGGATGCGATATATCCTCTGGGACAACAACTGCTCTGTTCCTCCTCAGATCCACATGACGCCATTTACTGCTGCTTTTGCAGAGAGATCACCCTACCTCCTCCGGAAAGAAAAAGAGAGAGAGGGAGAGAGAGAGCGAGCAGAAAAACGCCGAGCCCCTCCAGCTCAGATCTCAAACCTTCCTCCTCCTCTTCCACCTCCTCCAAACACACAACAACAACCACCACCACAAATCCGCTGCGCTCCCCAAACACCCCCCCGCTCGCAAACCGCAGAGCCGCCTGCAACACACACACACATACACGCGCGCACACACACACACACACACACGCGCGCTCGCAGAGGGAGCGAGAAAGCCGAGGGAGAGGGAGAGGAGCGTGCGGCGAGCGGCGTTCGGCAGCGCGGCCCCCCTGCCCGGCTGCTGCTGCTGCTTTCTCGGAGGAGCTCGCTGGAAGAAAGCTTTGCCATCGGATTTTAGATCCACTTGATTTCGTTTTCTGTGGCTTTCCCCTTCCTCTCGATCCTTTGCAACGGCAGCAAAAAAAAAAAAAAAAAAAAAAAAAAAAAAAAAAAAAAAAAAAAAAAGAAAAAGTGACTCGGTGCTGGCGGTTCGGCCTCCTGTTCATTGAGGGAGAAAAAGGAAAGTGTGTGTGAGTGAGATCTTTGGAGGAGCACAGAAAACCCACCCAGATCCGGAGAGGTGTTCTGATTACTATAGCACATAGGCGCACACACGTTCTTACAGTCGATCTGGGCAGAGCGACTGACTTTGCTCCGGACTTTTTGCACGGTGATCGTTCTGATTCTCATTTGCAAGTTGGACGAAAGCAGAGTTTGGAAAAGAATTTTTTTTTTTTTTTTTTTTTTTTTTTTTGCTTTAGGGCTGGATTTATTTGCAAACCGCAGGAAGAAGAAAATACAACAAGAGAGAGGGGTTTGGTGCAGCGCCGCGATCACGGTGAGAGCCTTTTCCTTCTTTGCAAAACAAGCTTTTCAGTAGCCCCCCCCAACCCCCCCGCGCTGCTCCAAGAAAACTCGTGGAAATGTTTGAGGCCGATCCCTTTTCCACTCGCACAGGTTCTCCCTCTCCCCCTTCCTCCCTCTTTCCTTTCCCAGAGAAGAGCCGGAGGTGGAATTTCGGAGCGCTTTCTCTCCGGGGAGGGTTTTGAGGGCTGCGCTATATTTGCGCCCCGTCGCGCTGCTCCGGGGGGCGCGAGGCTGCGCGGGGGCGGAAGGCTGCGCGGGCGCGCACGCGTGCCCGGGGGGCTGCGGGGAGGCGGGGGCCGCGTTCTCCCGGCTGCGGGGAGCCGGGCACGGGCGGTGCTGCCTCGGGGGAGGCGCAGGGAGGGCGCTGCGGGGCCGCCGGTGCCCCGGGCCCGGGGGAGCGCCGTGATTGACGCCCGTGTGTGGTGGCGTCGGGAGATCCGTGCCATTCGGAAGTGAGTGCACGGCTGGTGTGTAAATACATCTGTGCGGCTGCGGGTGCGTGTGTATTTCTCGTGCGGTGAAACTTAATTCGGTCCGTGAGACGGGGAAAACTTCTTCCCCAGGTTCTACTATGCAGAGTTCGTGTGTGGAGGGGAAGAAAGACTTTTTCTTTTTTGTGTGGGTTTACTGTGTAAGCCCCCCTCCCCCCTTCAACTCCAATATATTTATTTATCTGCTAGTGTTCTGAGCAAGTTACTTGTGTGTCAGCTTGTCAGCTTGCCCTACCCTGATGTAAAGTCCCTTTTGCCCTAATCCAGAGTCTGATGGCACACTGTCCTTAATGCGGGTTTCGAAGCCCTGTGAAAGCAGAGAGGGTGGCGGGGGTGCGTGCGGGGCGGTGGGGGTTGTGTGCTGCGCGGCTCCGAACACGATGCAGTAACTCCCGGGCAGGGGCCGCTTCGCCCGAGGCCCCCTGCGCGATGCGGGGGTTTTCCACACACAGCACGCAGAAGCCCCTTCAGTTTGCTACTTCCCCAGACGTGCGAAGACGAAAACCGTCCCCCCCCCTCCCCCCCATTCTCCCTTCTGCCAATCCCAGCCAGGAGTAGGCAGCGCTCGTGGTACTTGAGCTGTGCGAGAGTGGACTTTGGTTTCTTTAAGTGGGGAACGGTGTTATCGCCCACATGCACACACAAAAAGGCCAAGAGCTAGAAGGGTGCTGGGTCACAGGGAGAGCTTTCCCTCAGAGCTTTCGGGCACGGCTGCAAATAAAGGTGCTGGAGGTTTACATCTTGTCGTGTTAGGGTCTGTCAAGGGGAATAAGGAAACATGGCCCGGATCGGGCTGACAGTGAGTGCCTCCTGGGCAGGGGCGGGAGGCTCAAGTTCGGACAGTTCGTTTCTTCGGCGACTGAATGAGTGCTCAGGGCAAGGCGGGGAGGTGGAAGGGGGTGGCAATCTGCCTTCTGCCCGGCTGTCCCGGAGGTGCTGTCTCCAGGAGTCTGCGGGGCGCCGCGCATTGCCCGGCAGGGAAAGGCTTCCTGAGCATCTCCCGGGGGAGGGCAGGGGGGAAGAGTTAAAAGGAAACATGGGTTTGACTTTCCTGATAAGGCGACTGCTGCCGCCCCCTCCCACCTCCCGGCCCGGGGATGTCTCCTGTTAATCTCCAGGTTGTCTGCAGTCGCGGGGCCGCCGCCTACAGCCTCGGGGCTCCGCGTCCCACCTGCTGCGCTCCCGCTGCGCGCCCGGATGCAGCCGCGCCGGGGGACGTCCGGCGTCCGAGGGGCTCCTGCACCGCGCTCGTCCCCTGCGCTCCGCAGGTCGGGGGCAGCCTGGCTTCTGCTCGGGGCTGTCAGTTCTGCAGGGGTTGGCTCTGGGTCGGTGGGCTCCGGTCTGGATGCCTGGATATAGGGTTAGCAGTTCCTCTTGGGGATGGGGAGAGTATTTTATTTTATTTTATTTTATATTATTTTATTTTATTTTATTTTAATCAGACGAGAGAATGCCTACTTTCTGAAACTTTCTGTTCAGCAAAGGCTTGCATTGAAGAAAACATAAGTAATGCTGCTTCAAGATAAGCTTTCAAGACTTTTGGGGGAGCGCCATGATACACTCTGCATGCAAAACCAGGAGTTGGCATTGTTTAAAATAGTCGGTCACTCTTAAAGCCTAGATTTTTTGGGGAGGAAAAAGCACTTGAGGGGAGGGCACCAGGAGTTGAAAGGTTAAATGCTTTCTGCTGCTGTTAGAAGAAAGACAGTGTCTGGAGATGTTCATTGTTAAAGTGTTTGGCTATATTTTATTATACTGTGGTATAGTATTCTTGTTGGTAACTGATGTGTACAGAGTAACACTATGGTGCTCTCTCTAGGTATAATTGAAGACATTGTGTGGTCCTTGTAAGGAGCTTGGTTCCTGCTTGGGTTTTAATTGTAAAATATTGTTCTGGATTTTTGTGTAGGTAATTGGATTTAGGAACTGCTTTAAAATATGATAAAGGCAAAACAAATACTAAGTGATTCAGAGGTCAACTCTTGAAACTTGTGCATATTTTAACATGGTAGCAAGTTATGTGCAAGGCCCCATCTTTTGGGTCTTTTCCTGACTTCCCATTTAAATTCTCAAGTTTGCCTTTCAACTTTGTAGTTATTCATCCTTTAAAGCTGTGTTAGCAACCAAGTAACCTCCTTGGGTGCTGATGTTATCTGATGGCATTATTCACGCCTCTCTCCCAAAAGCCACTCGGTAATATTTGAGGTTTAGTTTCTGGAATTTTTTTACACATTTTATAGATAACAAAACTGGTAGCATTGCTTTTGTAGTATTGAGCCTTAAAATAACAATAGCAGTGGTGTACAAGTATGACACACACTAAAATACTGGAGAAAGATATTTTTACTTGTGCTGTTGAAGTTTTTGGTAGCACTAACTCATTTAATGTCTAACCTCAAACATTTTATTGCTATTTAGTGTTTTTCTTGGGACCATTGGTATTAAACTAAAATTTCCTATTTACATCATGTAAAGTTTAATGTGTAAAGAGACTGGCCTACCAAAATATTATCCAGTTTTAAACAAAATTGGAGAATTATATGTCTGTCATCAACAGGTCACATTACACTTGCTAAATGCTTGCAGGTTCTTTCTTATTTAATGTAAAATGAGGTTTTCAGTAGTATCGTGTGAAAAGAAGAGTCACTTAAAAGGGCTGGAACTCGGTCACATTAGAGGCCATGGTCTGGCAGGAGGATGGCCTGGGACATTTTAGTTGCCAGTTGTCATCCTTGGGCTTTCTAGAGCCACAGGTTGAAATGCACGGACCTAGAACAGAGTCTCTTTAAGCTCTCCCCAGGAGTAGTCGGGGGAGACCAAGTAGAGCGTACTTAGCTGACCAGCACTGCGCTCCCCCCGAGCTGTGAATCCTTATTTAATGGCTGATGCATTACTTGAATGTGTGCAGTGCTGTGAAATCCCGCAGGCTGCTGGAGAGCATGAGATGTGTTGCAATTAGTGAATCCTCTCTTTGTTGCTCCAGGATTTCAGATGTGTTCTAAGCCTGCTGGGGTGAGCACGCTTCCGGGCAGCGATGGAGATGAGATCTCAGCACGGCAGCGGGTCGCAGGCCTTGCTACAGGCTCGGCGTGACAGTGGGAGGCCACATGGAGAGCCCGACCTGCGGGATGTCCTGACACAGCAAGTTCACATCCTGTCCCTGGACCAGATCAGAGCCATCCGCAACACGAATGAGTACACAGAAGGACCGACGGTGGCTCCGCGGCCAGGGGTCAAATCTGCTCCTCGTCCAGTGAGCCAACCCAAAAATGAGAGGCCACATGGTCTGCCCGAGCATCGCCATTTTAGCCGGGTTCAGCACACGCAAACGCACGCTTCTCCTCGGGCACCTCTGTCCCGCTCCATCAGCACAGTCAGCACAGGCTCGCGGAGCAGTACAAGGACAAGTACGAGCAGTAATTCCTCTGAACATAGACTTCTAGGATCATCTTCAGGGCCAGTTGCTGACGGAATAGTCCGCATGCAGCCTAAGTCTGAGCTCAAGTCAAGCGAGCTGAAGCCGCTGAGCAAAGACGACTTGGGAGCACACAGCTACAGGTGCGAGGACTGCGGGAAGTGCAAGTGCAAGGAGTGTACATACCCAAGGACCCTCCCGTCATGTTGGATCTGTGACAAACAGTGTCTTTGCTCAGCCCAGAATGTGGTTGACTATGGGACTTGCGTGTGCTGTGTGAAGGGCCTCTTCTATCACTGCTCCAATGATGATGAGGACAACTGTGCTGACAATCCCTGCTCTTGCAGTCAGTCACACTGCTGCACTAGGTGGTCAGCCATGGGTGTGGTGTCCCTCTTCCTGCCTTGCTTGTGGTGTTACCTGCCAGCCAAGGGTTGCCTTAAGTTGTGTCAGGGCTGTTACGACCGGGTCAATCGGCCTGGGTGCCGCTGTAAACACTCCAACACAGTTTGCTGCAAAGTTCCCAGTGTCCCCCCCAGGAACTTTGAAAAGCCAACATAGCACCACTTATCAGAAATAATCGAGTAATAAGAATTGTCTCAACATATATGCAACCAACTAAGCAGCTATGGTCTTGGCACTGTAGTAGAAGGGTTGGGGGTACACTTAGCTGTTTGCAGTGACACACTTTTCTCTGTGTGCCATCTTAATTGATAGGCTTGTTAGAATCCAACTAGTCGGATGCAGTATAAAAAAGGTAATGCAGTACATCGTGACCCACATATTGCATAAGCTAAAGCAACACAGACACTCCTAGGCAACTCTGTGGTTTGTGAATAGTACTTGCAAAATTTGTAAATTAGCAAATGACTCCCTTTTTTCATTGTTTTCTGCCAGAGATAATGTGCTATATTTTTGTATATACAATAATATTTTCAACTGTGAAAAATAAGTGGTGTCATAAAACATGGCACAGTCACAAAATATTATACTAATATGTTGTACATTCGGAAGAATGTGAATCAATCAGTATGTTTTTAGATTGTATTTTGTCTTACAGAAACCTTCTATTACAAGACTCTGATTTCCCTTTGGACTTCATGTATATTGTACAGTTACAGTAAAATTCAGCCTTTATTTTCTAATTTTTTCAACATATTGTTTAGTGTAAAGAATATTTATTTGAAGTTTTATTATTTTATAAAAAGAAATATTTATTTTAAGAGGCATCTTACAAGTGTCACCCCTTTTTATGAGGACGTCATAGTTGCTGCAGATAAGGGGTGAACGATGCATATGTTCACTATAAAATAGAAAATATATTAACGTTTGAAATTAAACTGGGCTACTTGTCATTTTTTTCCCTATTTATTGTTTTGAGTTGGGAAAATCAGTACTTTAAGTTGCAGACTTTGAAGTAATATATCTACAGTGAGTCTAATCTGACCATCTGGAAAATCAGAATAGAATTTTTAGGTGTACTTCTGCTTCTTTGTTTACTGATTCACCTGAACGTAATGCAGGATTTTAACTTCCTTTACACAAATGTCACATATGCTGGTCCTGCATCTGAAAAGGAAAATGGACATAGGAAAATGCATTGGTTCATTCCAGACTAGCAATAATGGGCACTGAAAGATTGACCTATTCTGTAAGTGATGAACTTTTGTGCTTCAGATCGGAAATAAGTCATCATTCACAAAAAATGTTAGGTTTGCACAGCTTTCCTCAGAGAAGGGGGAAAAAAGGGAAGATTGATACCATCAGTGCAAAAAGCTTGCGGGATTATTTGCTAAAAGCAGAAGAATATGCCACAGGGAATGATAGATGTGAACGCAGTCCAGCCTTGTGTCAAACATTTGCCTCACTTGTATGAAGAGAGTCGCTAGATTTGTCATTTGTGGCAGTTACCTTCCACTGAGGTCAAAATCCTTTTGCTGCCAAGTTTCCCACCGGAAGTCTAGAGAATGATTTACCTTTCTTTATTAACAAACTATCATTTCCTGTTCTGAGCACGTCTCTCCAAGTTCAGAGGTCTCAATGTTGAATTTTATTTATACATTTATTACGCTGGCATTTAAGAAATAGTTGTATTTTTAAGCTGACACTTAGAAAAATCTCACAGCCGTTTCTGAACCCCCTCCAACAAAAACAAGTTATAACTAATAAATTAAGAGCTCACTAAAAGCTGAAAACCAGAGCATAGTTAATGCTACAGCTTCCCCCCCCCCCCCCCCCCCCCCCCAACAATTTTTAATCTACGATCAGGTGCTTGATCTAATTTTCATAGGTCTGCAGTACTCAAAAATCTTACACTGTGTTTGTGCGTATCACTTATCAGTCATCAACTGAAATTAAAATGTGCAAGTCCTGACTAGTTTGCAAAACAAAAATAGCTGATACATGGGCCTTGTTCTCTCTCTCTCCCCCCCCTCAACCCCCGCCCCCTCCCCCCGCCGCTTTTTTTTTCCTCTAGTGAAAAATACAAGCTAGTTTTCTTTCCTCTCTGCACAAACTTCCTGGATATTTCAGTATACAAAGAGGAGCAGAACTTACTGAATGGAATTTGTCAGGAAGAAGATAGCTTATGTCATACGGAGTCATTTGTCAGTTTTTAAAGTACATCAGTATATCGTGACTGAATGTTGGGGCATATGTGAGACATTTGGCTGCTGGAAAACATATTTTAAATTTATTAAAATCTTTTTTGTTCTTAAATACCAAAAAGAGTGGGAACCTCTCTGTTCTAATTCAAGAATAAGACTGTTATATCTAACTGTCCTTGGTTAGTCTTGCAACCATACCATGATTGAAAACAAACCTGGGAATAATCAAATATTCCAGTCACTGGGGAATTTTTTGACCTTAAAGCTATTGTTTGTAAACCAGAACAAGACTGTTGTTTAGAGCTTCGTAAATCCAATCTTTTCACAGTATTAATGAACTTGACAATACTGAAGGTGAGCCCTATTTTTTTTAGTGTTTCTCTCCAAGTTTAAGGAAAGCTGAAGGAAAACTGTCAAACTACATCATGGCTGAGCAGTGTAGCGGTCAAGAGAAGTGCATCTGGAAGTCCTGTTAGATATAGGACAGTGCTGCAATTTCTTCATGTGTTTTCTTCATGTATTAAAGAGTGTTTTAACCAAGTAGACATGTTCACATGTTCCAGGCAAAGAGAAAACCATTTTCCTGTTGATGGTGAAATTGGAAGCTGGCATTGATATTGAATGCTAGTTATCACATTCTATTTGATTTTTAGTGGGGGATAAGTATTGGATCCCCCTCCACAGGCAGGTAAGCATGCTAAAGTGAATTGGGTTGTATGGTATGTTGCCTAGGAGTGAGGATGTATGCAGGAGGGTGGCATTCTGTAGTGCATATTGGCCTACCCAGTATTCTGGGGTTCAGGCTTCTGTTAGTATAAATCAGCATGTTTGCAGTAGACTCTTAAAAATTGGCTTGTGTACGTCAGTTAACATACTAGTTTTGCACTTCATTAGATAAGGTTTACTGTTCTAAATAAAACCAAAATGTTTCCTTAAATAGTTTAGATTGTTTTAGTTAGAATTAAGAAGGCTTTTCAAGTGGATTGAGATGATGTTATTAAAGCATACCTACTTTTTCCTTTGAGATAGGAAAGTCTAGGTCTATGAAAGGAAAATTTTCTATACACAGCTTCTGAGGATAACAACAAAAGTCATGCCAGATATATACCATATAAAACTTTGATTTCAGGGAACCATTTAAGCCAGGAGAGAGGGGAAAACCCTTCTTACTGCTCCATTTGTTGTGTTGTTGCTTTAGTGTTTTGATCTGTGAATTTCTTACGAATTCTGATGCCACTGTAGTGTTTGCTCAGAGACTTGTAGGATAGGACTGACAGTTGACTATAGTAAGAATAGAAACAAATAGCTTTTTGCAAATGATTTTTCCAAATGGTGTGAGCTGTGAGCTACAAATAAATACATGACATTAGCTTGTACAGTAACTTAGGAATGTCTTTATTAATATCCTCAAGCAAGTTTTTTATTTTGTTCTTTAATGTCTTGAGGCTAGATTGTAATTTCTTTTTTGAGATAGTGATCATAGCAGTAAAAAGGAAAAAGAAACTTTGATTCAAGTGGAAAATAAAAAGGTATAGCACTTTAGATGGAAATAAAATGTGTTCTTTAAGGATTTGAGATAATATTCAGGTGAGTATTTACATATTTAAGTGACTTACCAAATCTGTCTTCAAAAGCCAAAATTCTTCTAATGAAGAAGTACATTAGTTATGTGGTCAGGAAGATTAATACCAGAGGTCTGTTATACTTTCTTACCAAACCATCAACTCTTCTGAAGTGGAAGTGATTTGACAGTAGCAAAGTACTGATCATTTACTTTCTGCACCATCTATATATATATTTTTTTTTGTCATGCACAACATTACCTGATTTAATTTTCGCTTTGGAAAAATACAAAGTAATTCAGTTTTGTGTAGAGTGAAATTTCAAGTCTTATTCTTAAAAGGCAGGGAGATAATTGAATGCATTTTTGTACTGCAGTGGAACATTCAATTATTTTTAGGAATTAACTGTTAAGGAAGATGTAATTGAACAGTCTGTCTTGTCTCAGATGAGTGCAGGTACAGGGAGTAATAATGATCTCATTTGCTGAGACTAATTTCTCAATCAGTCACTGGAGCGTAGACCCAGTAAGAAATTGGCTGAATATGAGAGCATGCTTGATTGAGTAATGTCTGTACGAATAGGATTTGAATAGATTTCTTACTGAAAATGGCAGCAGCGTATTGACTCATTTTAAATACATTAATTGCAAGTTAGGGTCATATGAAGTCTAAGTGGTGAAAAAGCACACAAAATCCTTACTAATGGAAGTACTCTCCTTGGTTCCTTTGCTTTTCTTTGTGGAAAAAATGAGCAGTGAACATTATTTTTAAAAATTAAAAATGTGTAATTTTGTACAACCTGATTTTAAACAGGAATATTAGATATAAAAAATGATGTGTCATTGAAATAATGATAGAAATGAAAACTATATGCACATACGTAGCATTTCTTCTATCCAGAAACAGCAAAGAGACCCTGTGTGTGTAAGTCTTAATTCTTTCTCATGGTATTTCTTCCTCTTGGTCCCTGTCCTTCCCCTTGACCTTTTCTCTCCTTAACACATAAGGGTTTACTGCCACTTACAGGGACAAAAGGTGAAAGAGGAGAGTGCAGCATGCTTTTCTCATTACCCTTCTTAAACTTTAAGTCAAGGTAAAAAAATGATTACCTAGCTGCACTTGTCCTGCATTTTAGAGAGATATAAAGTGTTTTTCCATCCATGTGACATTGAAATCCACAGTTCCAGATAACATCCTATTTTCATTTCTTTAGTATGATTCTTATGGCTAGAAAATACTTCATGTGTCCTCTTAATTTTAATTTACTGGTGCTTCAGGTGACAGAAATGGAGGTCTTACTAACATAAAAAAAATTACTAATTCCTGTTCCTCTGTCATAGGCATTGTCAAGAAAGCAGATACTCCTACTTTAGGTATGTGTAGCATGGATTTCACTCAAAACCTTGGTTGGGTAGTTTTCACCTTGGAAGAGGTAGTGGGCTTTTTGGATACTACATAACCCAAGTTTCTTTGGGAAAACTTCCCCCCCCCCCCCCCCCCCCAGCTGAAATTGTGTGCTAATTAGAGAAGTTTATGGCTAAATGTTCACATTTTTAGGCAAAAACAGTTCCCATTTCAGTAGACTTTGTCAGCAATCAGAAGCTTTGACAGTGCAGTCAATTAATGTACAGGATTATTTATAGATATTTGAATACTTTGGAGCTGAAGTAACATTTTAAAACAAACTTGCCAGGAGATATGTTTGAAAAAAAGGAAGGAATTGTGTAATCATTGTAACTCTGCCTTCCTCTTCCTCCAAACCTACTGCATAATGAGAAAAGCCCTGGGTGCACCTGAGATGTTACAAGAGAAGGCACCCGCTACAAATCAGTATTGTGGTTAGAAGTTTAACTTTGAGAATCTGAGCCTCAACACAAGATATGTTGACCTGAATCAAAGTATGCTGTTGACTTTTTATTTGTTTAACTATTCTTACTCCCTCTCTGCCCGCATTTTATTTTGGCCAAGAATGACTCTGAAAATCAGCTTCTAGTATAGCACAGTTTTTGTCTGTTACTGAACTTAAAGCATATCATTTTTTGTTACTTTATAAGAGACACATAAAAGTTGACATACCACAAACACTGTCAAATGTATAAAGCAAACAAAAGTATTCTTCCCTTTCATTTCTCTTGTAAACTGAAGGGGAAAAAAATATTTATTTATTTATTTTGATTTGTGTTATTTTGTCCATAATCTTGTTTAATTATATTCATGGAGACAATGGAATTAGGTTATTATTATTATTATTATTATTATTATTATTATTATTATTATTATTA
>JAPSGF010000055.1:4578902-4674490 GCA_035772895.1 Perdix hodgsoniae | reverse complement strand
TATTATTATTATTATTATTATTATTATTATTATTATTATTATTATTAATTACTATTACTATTATTATTATTTCTGATCTATCTGACACTATGTGAAGCAGTTAAGGGACCAAAGATGCACTTTGAGTACATATCTAACTGCAACTGGTTTGTATTGTAGAATGAGAACTCATTGAATGCAATGTATTTTTTACCAGTAGTTTTATTGTTTTGTACCTCTTGTGTTCTGCAGATGGAAACAGGAAACTGAGAGATTATGCAGTTGTTTGTGGTGTACAAGTTTTTATTCCTTAGTAACTTTTTCTATATGGAGAAGCCTGAGAAGCCTCATGCTTATAACTTGAAACCAGCATATGAGAATCCCATAATGCAACTACGTCTGAAGGTTATGTACAGGTACCAGTGCAGAGGGAGATATGGGGGAAGGGGGACATGCTTTCTTCAAACACTTTTTGTCTTGAGTTTAAGAAAAGACTAAGGTATTCTGAATCATGGATGGGGGATGGGGAAATGTAATGGTATAAAAAGTGAACTTTACATCAGTACTGCCTGATCCTTACTCAGCAGCACACATACAATCATAACACAGTCTGAAAGTGGAAAATAGTGTCTCTGGCTCCCTCTGTACTAGTAAATCAGACAGTAGGTGGAAAAGTTCTTGGACAATCGATTGCGATTGCCACACTAGTGAAGCGTTAAGACTTTCCCTGCTGTGAGTTAGATGTGTGCCAAAAAGTATTCTATTCCCCAGCCCATTTAAAAAGTCAAAAAGTTCCAGGCCCATTTCCAACCTGTTCCCCTCTTTTAGACATGAAGGGAGCTATCTACCATAGGCATGTCCTTTTGCAGCACATGGTGCCCAGGGATGTTCTGATTTATTTGCTGTCCGAGAGGAAGCAAATCTCTTTTCTCAAGAGAGCTTACAGACAGACCTCACGAATGACAATGACATAATCTTACTCTCAAATATTAACTCAAATGCATAGAAGTATCATAATTCAATTTTTGTCAAAAGATTAATGCTGTTGACAATGGATCTTGTTAGAATTTTGCAAAGATAAGATGATAAAGGCTCTTGTTCCAGTGTGGAATAGCTACTTAAAATTGCATTTTTAATATCCATCTCAATTTTATACTGAAACCAAATCTGTATTCTGATCTGTTTGATTTGGGCAGTTTCATCTTTACTTTTTTCAAAATAATTTTTAAGTAGCTACTGACAGAAGTCAGTAAAAAAAAAAAATTATTTTGCTTGTATGTATCTTTCATCGACTTGCAAGTTTTCATACATCACAGCATTTATTGATTTTTCAAGAATAAATTAAGATAGTATATCTCGCTTTTGGATACATATGTCTTGTAGAAAGCAGTCCCCAAAATAGTTTCCTCCAAGGATAATCACTATAACATCGTCTTTCCACAAGATGAGGAAAGTGTTTTTTCTTTTTCCTTTCAGCCTCATTCTCCCTTAGCCCCCAGGTTATAGAGTGGGTGGTTTGTGGAACCTTATGATTACTGAGCGATTTTGCAGGCTTTCATAGAGGAAAAAAAAGTACATGTAAAGTACTACATTTGAGTTTGGAAACAAAGTGAACAGATCCCATTTTAAACAGATGTAAAATATATTTCTATATGCATACAGTCTCAGGGAAGTGACTAGAGAGGAAGTCAGTTATCACAGTTCATCCCTTAAAATCTCTGCTACAGAAAAAAAGGACAGTCAGCTGGTTTTTATTGTTATATTTAAAGTTGATAATTAAACTAAACAAAATGTTATATGGAGAGATATCCAGTTCATTTTATTAAATATGTCCAGGATTTGAGCTGTTTATATTTCACATAGTTTTAATAGAATACCTCACTTCAGCCACAAGATTTGTGGGTGGAATGGTTGGCCTCACTGGAGGCAATGGCAAAATTCTCCTTGACCCCCTTGAAACTCTGTATAGACAAGAGGTGAATTCCTGAATATGTACTGATTGAACATGCACTTGAATGGGTATCCTGGGAAAATCCCAGCTGCCTAGGGGAATAGAAAAAGTTTATAATTGCATGAGACACACTTTTGAATCAAGGAATAGCCAACTTACTTTAGGATTTTTAACCTTTGCTCTGATCCTACTTAACTTACTCTACAACTAAGATAACTTATTCCTTCTACTGCTGTAGAGTCTATGCAGTTTCTTCCCTTAGGCACCAATCTTTAAGATTTTGCTTAGGGGTTCTATTTTGGTCTCAGTTCAATTAATGGTGCTGCACAATTGTTAGGCTTTTTCTGACAGACTTGTTCTGGTACAAACTTGTGTGTAGACTCTTTTCCTTTTGTTTCAGCTCAGTGTTATTAATTATTCTTTTAAATTTATTTATTTACTTATTTATTGTATACTGAATTCAGTTCAGCTCAGCTATTGAAAAAAAAAAAGTCTAGGTAGACTGTTTAGTTTAGCTGACAGTTTGGTTAACTGACATAGGCTTATTCATACTAAGAGTATCTGCACAGTGTTTTGTGACAGCATTACTAAATCAGCTACAAGTAGTACCTGAAGTTAAATGAGTGAAAGTGTGCTTTAAGTAAACTACAGTGAACTACTTTCAGAAAGAAGTGTCCATACATATTAGTATTTCATCTACGATGCCCATTAAGATGGGCAAAATATTTTCATACTTACATTTCTATATTACACATTATATATACATATATTCACATTACAATTATATGTTCTCTAGAAGAAATGAGGAATGGAAGGAAAGAAACTACCTCCTATAATCATGCTCACTACTACTAATAATTTTCTTCTCAAGTACCACCTTTTGCTATAGCATTCTGCCCTACTTTCTGTACGATAATGTATAAGGCACTTTTTCCCCCTACCTGTGAGAGAGCACATACATAGAGTGCTGTACCACTGCTCTACACTCTGCATGTTGAAGTCTCCCAAGCACAGTCTGTTGGTCTAGCAAACAAAACAGCTTTTTTCCACTCTGTACTTTCAGTGTGAATAGAGTGATAAAGATGCTGCTTTTCATATTGCGAATCTTAATATGGAATCTTTCAAAGTGCTCTGCAGTTCCTGAACACTGTTCATAAGTAAATGCACTCGGAGGCATATTCTCAGTCCATTAGGATTTATGTACTACTTGGGGAGAAGACACTGTCAGGTACAAGGGAAGATGAGTACACTGTTACGATATGAACCATGTATTGATGATGATAATTTTTTTTACATACTCTTTAAGGGGATTTTTAAAATGTGGAATGATTTTTTAGCATGTGCAGAAAAAGCAAAACGCATAAGTAGATGAAATTTTAGATAAGATTGTTTTACCAGTCCTTCTCTATGATTGCAATTGTTCTACAAATAAATGATATCGTTATAAGTATCTTATATCCTGGTTCAAGGAAAATAATATACTGTGCAGATTGTGGGTGGTTGTAGGAGCAGTGGCCATGATCCGCAGTGGCCAGGAAATAATGACTGTAGTAGTACAGGAAATGAGTAGACACAAAGAATGTTTATTTCTAAATTTAGGCTTAAACCTGAATTGTCAACATGTGATGCAGACATCTCATGCAACCATCTTGAAAGGTATAAAAGTGAAACATTTTTGAATTGAGTGAAATATCACATGAAAGATTTTTCGTTGTTTTGGCCTGCATCCTTGACGTAGTTTTATTTATTTGCCTATTACTTTATTTTCATTGATTTTTTTTTTTTTTCATTTGTTTTGTTCTTTCTTTCTTTCCTAACCATCCTTGTCGCCTATGGGTCTTTCAGGTCTGCTGGTCTTGTGGGCATAATGCCACACTGCTGACATAACGAGTTAACATGAAATTTGAAGTATTAAAATATACTTCCACTGAAATTTAGGTAGCAGTATTGGATAAAGTGATTGCTGCTATTGTGATTTGTCTTGTTTGTTTGTTTGTTTGTTTGTTTTGGCATTCATTGTTTTTAAATACTGTAAGCAGATACCAGATTCTCAGATAAGGCAAATGAACCTGGCTCCATTAATGGTAGTGATGGTCTGATGATTTATACCAGCAGAGCATATGACTTAATAACTTTCAAAAAAAGCATGTTACACAGTAGAACAATAATCTAGAGATTTTATCAGCTTTTGTTTCTTACTGCATCTTTGTTGAACAATGGCCTTCACTATAACTCAAGACAGTTTGAATTCTTTACTTATAATACTTTAAGAGCTATTATTTACTGTGTTCAAGATGCTTGCACAAAAGGAATGCTTTCCAATTCAGTCACTTAACATTAGGATCCCAGGATCACTTGAGTATTCCCAGACCTGTTATGAAAAAATGAAACTTTTTTTCAAAAATAAAGAAAATTGATCAAATTTAAAAGGAACAGCAGTTTATATTTTTCAAAAAATGCTTAAAGTATTTTTGTATGGCAGACATTTATGCTGAGCCTATTTACTACAGCATGAATAACATTTTTTGAGAATGATTCATCAAACTTATTTTAGAGACTGTCTTCAGTGCTGGCCATTTCTATAGATACTGCAATTCATAGTTATTAGTAAGCCAGTGGTATGATCTAACCTCAGCTACCTGTTGCTGGCTGTGAATGGAATAATTTATTTTTAGTGTGAAACCACAATTTGAATATTTTCCGCTCTGAAAGTATAAAAAACTCTTTAAGTAAAAATTGTACTCTTTCACTGTGATGTGTTGTGGCTGTGATGTCAGATACACTGGGTTCTTCTTACAAAAAAATCCTTTAAAATGCCTGATTCTCTATTGGAGTTGACAAGAATTTCCTCCACTTAACCCCTTCAGTGCCCCTGGGCGTTCAGCTCACATCAAACAAAAGGGAGCTCCTCTACTTTATAGACAGACATAGTGGGATGTTGACAAATCCAAAATGAGAAAAGAGATGGAAAAACCTGTGCCTGTGGGCAGTCAGGCAGATCTGTGGGCATGCCTGTTCTGCAGTAAATGTGAGATACAACACCTCTTGAAAGCTGTGATTTTGCAGCTGCACAACCACTGCAATAGCCAGGCTGATATGGGAACCAACATTTTGGCACAGGTCTTTCCTGATTATTGAGCTGGGCTATTTGGAAATAGCTCTGTAATTTCTATAAAATTTCGTGGTGGAAATAGCCCATAATTATAAGTATCAGCTGTGCTTAATAAGAGTCAGTGGATCAACAATGCTTGAAAGCCATATCTAGGCCTTAAGCATGCAGATCATTAACTGTTACGCATCAGAATGCAAAACTCCTGTCTTACGGACCATGTTGTCTAGTCTCCTAGGAAGCCATTGTTCAATGTAAAGGTGGGAGGGCTATCTTACCTCCACTGAATATACTGCAAAAAATAAGAATCTGAAGCCGATGTAGTATCACTGGATTATCTATGTAAATGGCCTGTACACAAATCTCTCTCCTATAAAACATTTGAATACATAAGAACATAAAATTTGAATTACATTACAGGTAGGATGAAGTAGCAAAGTGCACATTCCAGCTGTCTTTGTAAGAACGATAGTTTTATAATTTTGCAACAAAATCTCAGCTACAATGTGATTAAAAGCAAGAAAATACTGTGGAGAAGAGAGATATAACAGCTTAAAAATAAGAAACTTTCTTCCTCATCCTCCAAATTCAATTAATTTGAAGAACAAAGACTGGTTCCCAAGCACTGATTGTGAATCTAGTTTCTACAGAGTATTGGAGCTATCTGATAACTGATGGGTTTGGGTCACTGTTTACCACTGAGTATTTACTATTCCAGTCAGAGAGGTTAGTGATCTTCCCCATCTTAGATTGTAGCCATATTTCCACTGCTTTAAGAATATCTATATTTATATATCATATATTATATAGTTATATTATATATGATATATAAATATTATATATATGTATATATATATTATGTAGGAAAGAAACTTCCTCCTTCATATTTATGATGTCTCACAAGATCACATTTATCTTAATAGGTCAAAACAAAGTAGATGATTTTGTTCTATTAGATCAGTTGAATTAGGTTCTCTCAGGTGGAGAAGGCCGTTGTCTTTGTTTCTCCATTATTAAATTAAAAAACAAACAAACAAACAAAAAAAACCATATGGTTTCTGCCAGCTGCTGGCTCACTGGTGACCATTATAAAGTAACAAGTCATTATGGTCAAAACTACTGCAAATTCACTGCGTGTGGTTTGGTCATTTGTGCTACCAAGAAAATGTTTACCATCTCTACCAATACATATTAGAATCTACCATCACACTTTTAACACTGTTCTCTGATAAGTCAAAAATGTTTGTTTAAAAAACACAAGTAAACAGATACTTAAGAGATTATAACACCCGAGAAACACCTGGAAAACGCCATGTGTTTTCCCTAAATAGCTTCTATTGCCACCATCAGAAACTGAAGTCTAATTTGTATGCTTTTTGGACTTTTTGGAGGCACAGTAATTTGTGCCAAATCTGAGCTGTGCTGGATTGCCCTGGAATCAGGTGAATCACAGAGATTCTGTGTCACTCAGCTACAGTTTGCTACAAACTACCAAGGTTGTGATGGCATTGTATCCATCACCTCTGTCAGTATTCTGCTGGAAAACTTGTATAAAACTGTGTAGAAAAAGAACTCACTGAGTGCTGCTAGATCTATGATTTTGTTTGATATTGTGAATGGACGGCTGATCAGGGGCATAGCTGAAAATTCTTCTGATAAACATGATGATAAAGTCTCTACAGTGATCACAGAGAAGATACTCCACTAAAATTCAAGTCAGCTTTTCGGTTAAGTCAATAAGACACTATAGCCAGTTCCTCAGGAATCTCAGAACTGTGAATACAACTATGTAGGTATAGTTCATGAATGATTCTGCATGGGTAACAGGTTGTTTAGGTGACTGTAAGCATTCATGCCGAGGAGACCAGCTCTGGACATCCAGATCAGATATGAAATCCAATTTATCAATATTTAAGGAAAAATGAAATACTTCTTTGATACTACTATTCTGAATGGTGAAAAATACATCCTTTTAGTCCAAGCTGTTGGCCAGTAGTTGACTGAATCCAGCCTGTCTATTTAGCAGGGTGATATTGTTGAATTATAGAAGTAAAATATTAGATGATATAGCAACACAGTCCTAGAGATATAAAGACTACACTTGTAAACACTAGCTTCCTTGGGAAAAAGGTGACAGTGTGGTGTGAGATAAAGTTACTGTGGTATTTCTGGAGAGAAAATTATGGTTTCTCAAGGCCTAATTTTGTTTTGGACAGAATCAGTGTGTTGTAAGGGGAAAGCTGCGGTCCAGAATGGACTTTGATTTGATTGCCCACTGGCTTCTTGTCTGTAAGACTGGCTCTAAGCCTATTCTTTCCCTTTAGCAATGATATTTTAATGAGTAAATACACAGTCCTCAGAACTATTAGATCACTGGGTAAACCAACAAGAATTAAAATGATATAGCCTACATTTTTTCTTCCCTCGCCTTGGTTAAAATATAAGTCTAAATTTTAGATGCAGATTTACACCTTCTGAAGTTTTACACCACACAGAAGTTATTCCTTCTTGAAATATTAAACACTTGATAAAATAAGTGTATATGTAAACTGTGCGTCTGTATTGTGTATATATATATATGCAAACTGTAAATTATGTGTAATAATGTGAATTAGCCTCCTATCCTCTCCTTTGCCTTGCCTTTCCTTGCTTTCATTAAGGTATTTTTTAAATAGATTTTGACACACTGAAACCCTGGACAGATTAAAGTCACCTCACTTCAGATGTTTACAGTTTATGCATCTCTTTCTATAGTGACCAGCTTTGGACTACTTTGGTCTTCGGTGTATATGTGTGAATAATTTTAGGGTTACATTGCATCTGTTACAGAGCTGTCAGTGAAGGATGGGTATGGATTTTCCGTGATCTCTTTGGATTCTAGAACTACATTTCCACATTGCTTCTTTACTGACAATAAGGTTGGTATCAGCTGCTGATTCACAGGACATTACTATCCCACACAGAAAAGTAATCACTCAGTGATCTTGCATCCTCTTTGCAATTGAGGTTCTGTAGATGATGTCTCATGGCACAACCTCCTTGACTCCACCAAGAGCAAAACTGCTTTAAATACATCTCTGTGTATCAGAAGAGTTTAAATGTAGGTTCAAGGCAAATTTACACTAAAAAATACACCCAGTGCAATCAATATCTAGTGTAGATACACATGCAGCATATGTAGTACTCTACTTTTCATTTATCTGCTTTCAGACAAACTGAATTGACTAGAATCATAGGATAGTTTGAATTGGAAGTGACTTTTAAAGATTGTGTAGTTCCAACCCTTCTGATTTGAGCAGAGACACCTTCCATTAGATGCTGTTGCTCAAAGTCCCATCCAACCTGACCTTGAACACTACAAGCACTACAAGGGAGGGGGCATCCACAACCTTGCTGTAAGTGTATATAACTATCCCAGGTGGAAACATCGTGTAAGAGGGAGACTTGTAAGGCTGATTAAATTGAATATGACACTGTACTTTCTTTTACAATGTTTTTTGTTTGTTTGTTTGTTTGTTTTTGTCGTTTTTTTTTTTTCCTACATTCAGATACATAAATGATGCACTGAAACCATTTTACGCATTCTTAATCTGTACAGGATGTGGATATGTCATATCCATTATTGTTTTTGATCCTTTATCTGATCGATACGTCATATAACTTGATTACCATTTAAAGATTGTGATTTTGTTTTTGAAAGCAAAACTGACAAGATTACTATTTCTTACTTCTTTATTAATTTTGAAATATTTTAGGGCAAGCTTCTGTATTAAATGCAGATGACTACAAAGGAAAGAGCTAAGATCCTGTGACAGACAGTGAGAGTTCTAACTAGTTGTTCATATGAGTGTTTTGTGCCATTTGAATTATCTGAGGATATTTGTGATATTTGCATGAGTCTGACATGACCATCAGTGGTGTCAGGTGAAGTCCAGATATGGCACTAAATACATGTATCCATGCAACTGAATAGTCCAATGATCTACAGTCAGGAGGCTCAGTTATTCACTTATGTGAATAACACGCTAGACACCTCTATACTGAATTGTCTAGGCCTCTCTTGATTAACTTAGACAAATTTATCACTTCCTAACTTAGAGGTCTGAATCTGGAACAGAATCTTACTCCTAGTCACTGCATTGCAACATCCTGTTCTTACTTACTTGACAGCTGCATAATCAATTTAAGCAACTATACAGCATACTGGTTGAGAAATAGAATACATTTTTCTTATTTTAATTGATTATTAATCTATTTTAAAAGCATTGCAATTATTTTAACAGGAACAAATATGATTTATTGTCCTGACAGTTTTCCATGTTCATTGTGTTTAATGAGGTATAATAAATATAAATAAAAACTTCATATCCCACATCTCACAGTTGTGTCTATGGGAATGAACAGTCCTGTTATTGTCAAAAATAATTTCCTAAGCATAGATTTCATGGAGCATAACACAGAACAGTGGCTTATAAAATATACTGTCCAACAAAAATGTCAGTGAAATTTTTCCAGCTGTGTAGAAAAAGGCAGGAATGTAATTGTCTACATTAAGAAGGACTAAACATACTGCCATCACTCCTTGTAGATATTCATCTAAGGTGCACTTAAACTTAATGAAGGACTTTCTACTAAGTTCCTAATCTGTTATGTTATCCAGTATATACAGGAAGGTTGTTATTGCTCACGTTTACAGGCTTCTGACTCTTAAAAAATAAAATATTTCAGTCAGCTGCACGTATTTTCTCTAATGATAGCATCTAGAACATCATGTGTGTTTCCAATGTCCACTGATTCTAGAGGAAAAAGATGACTGTGTCTCACCATAGATGCTTTTAGTCAAACAAATAGATTCATATAGCCATGTACGATGCTTCTTATAAAGTAGAATGTGCATTAAAACATGTTAGCTGGTACAGATACTATCCTAGGATCACTTTCCTATCACTGAGCAATTTTCAACCCAGAAACGTCTTGCACCTAATCTAGTGTTTTAATGGCCTTTAATGACCCATCTATTCATTTCTGTAGCCTACTTTCTTTAAACATCCTTGAACTATTGTCTACAATATCTGTCAGCATGGAGTTCCACACTCAGAGTATAAAGATAATGTTCAGCTGGCCAAAGAAGTTATGATTAATTTTACCTTAAACACTTTCAAACAGATTGTTATAGGTGTATTTCAATATCTTTATGGGGACTGAAAGTAGACTATAGATCTATAGATCTATACATTGATCTATAATCCCTTGATTGCATTGCAACACTTAACCTATACTGTGAACCTCTTAGTAGGGGTCATTAGCTCAGGTGCAAATTCATCAAACTTGATACATATGTTTTCAGGTTCTCTGTACCATGCTGTGCTGTTTTCTGTGGACATTTATTATTCTTCTGTTATTGTGTATGCTTTTATCAAATTGTGGAAAATAAATATATACCAGATTCTTTTCCTAGTCTTTTCAGTTTCAATTACAGCAAGAATTTCCAAGAATGATGTAAGGTACACGAATCTTAGCAGCGTCATCTTTTTGCTGTAAGATAAATGGATGAATAGCAACACACTTAAGCTTTTAGAGTTTCCTCTCATGGGAAGGGAGACCTATGTCAATATTGGGGCATAGTAAATTTAGACTTTTCATCAATGCATTTGAAGAAATGTTCAAGTCTTATTCAATGTTGTAAGTTTTCACTTTGCACTATCTGAAAGTGCCTAAAGTTTCCTCTGGTCTCTTGCAAAGAATATGAGCTTTTCCTTCATCAATTATAATTATTACTTCTTCAGCATCAGTCTCTAAATCCAGAAAGATTAGATTTGCATCCTGCTTGGGGCGGAACAGACAGGACAGTCATCAAACATAATGTCAAGCATAAACCCAAGATGTATTTAGTGCCACAAAATGCAGATAAGTTAGATCCCCTGGTGGAATCTGGTTGGGTAAACCATGTTTATAACTCCTTTGCACAGTAGCAGAAAGCAAGGAGGATAAACCAGTTTATCTCGTCTATTGATTTCTTGCTGCTCTGAATCCTGATACTTTGATTTTCTTTTTTCTTTCTTTCTTTTCTTTTTTTTTTTTTTTCCTTGAGTAATCATTCTGCCAAAAAAAAAAAAAAAAAAAAAAAGGTGAAACTGATGCTGATGCTTAGGGCTATCTCCCTAGGGGTAACATATGGATCAGGTATGCAGGTTGCTGGCAGAGGATTTTCTAAGGTAAGTCTGCAAAGCATGCAGCTACAGGTCTCGCTTTAGGAAGGGTTTCAAATCCACTTCTCCCATTTTGCATATTAAATATGGCCTAGAGGAACATCCACCCACACCAAATGGAAAAGCCAAATTTCCTTCCAGTTCCAAAAACATTATAGGCATCTGCCAAATGACATTTCTAATTCTTCCCGTAAAAAATGGAAAGCTAAACAGAAGCATCACTCTTCCAATAAATCCATTCCAAACTCTTCCTGATTTATTCCAGATCCGCTGCATTTCGGTGACGCTGTTAAATAATACCCACTTGTGTTCTTCATAAGGGGCTTACCTCAGAATTTATTTTATAAGAGTGTTCCGCCAGAGGCTGTTTAAAATGCTCTAAAAATCATAAAGACACAAAGTTTGACTTCTGATACGTGTGTTCAATTCCTATTGATTTCAGTGAGGGTTTTCAAGCTGGAATAGACCACAGAGTTGGAAACATTTATTTAGGCACACTAAGAAAAATGAGTAGTTCTGAATGAATGTTAATATTTCCATCAACAACAACAAAATCTAAACACCTCAGTTTATTATTATTTTTTTTAATGTACGAAAGAAAGAAAGGAAGCATTAAAGTATATTTAAGAAATCAAAGGAATGGTGAGATAAAGAAAGATAAAGAAAGGCAAAAATTTCTTATCAGGATCTTTTTATGACCTAACTCATGCTTGTCCAACCTTTTGGCTTGCCTGGACCACACCAAGGGAAGAAGAATTGTCTTGTGCCACATATCTGTAGGCTGCTCCAAAAGTAATACCTCCTATTTATTTTTATGGAAACTACAACAAACAGAATGAGCACAGTAACTGTGTTTGATAATGCAAATTCTCAGCTACAAAACACTATTTTCAACATAGTCATCACCATTATCTGTGCATTTTTGCCAGTGATAAACAAGAGCCTGTGTTCCATGCCTGCCAAAACCTGCACTACCAGAGGTGACCCATGGTCACTGCCACCATTTCTGAAATGCACCACCCACCACCTGACTGTGCTCACATCCACTGTCTGATCTCCATTAATGTTCAGCAAGCATTAACAAATGTCAATGGGTGCAAGTTTTAATGCATACAGGAATTCAATTCTGCACCTTCGTTGCATACATACTTTCACATTAGATGCCATTTTGTCAGACTGCTATCATTTGTCACACAACAACAAAATGTAGCGTAATATTGATGAGATGATTCATCATCTGCTGCAATACCACCAACATCCACAATTGATATTGTGGGCCAACATAATAAATAGGAGGCATAACATTTAGAGCAGATGTCATAATATTTATATTTATAGTTAATATAATAAAATCTGTAATATAGTTAATATATATGAGTAAAAAAGCTTATTTTAACTGTTAATATTTTTATTAAAACATTATGAAAAGTGAGAACAACAAACAACTAAACTTGTGGGGTGTTTGTCCTCGATTTTGTGAAACTAATGCATCAGTCTGGTTTGATGGCAGTGGTTGCAATTCTTAGTGAGCGCTCAGGGTGTTCAGTAGAGATTTTTGATGAAATTTTACTATTCCTGTACTTCATCATTTAAAATAGTTTTTTTATAAGTGGATGTACTGAAAACAAACAATCAAAACAAAACAAAAAACAATGACATGAATAAGGTGCGACAGTGAAGTAAGGTGTATTTCTCTTTGGTACGATTGTTCTTATAAAAGTCTGATAATGAGAAATGATCAAATTTTTATTTGAGTTGAATTTGGCTGCAGCTCAATATATTCCACTTGAAAATTCACAGGTGATTGGTGTCAACTGAAAATAGAATAGCAAATATACAAAAAAAAAAAAGTCAGGAATCTTGAAACATATTCTCAAATTCCTTTATCAAGGCTGCATTTTTATGGTTTTTGTTTTTGTTTTGCTTTGTTTTGCTTTTTTTTTTTTTTTTGCTGTTCAGAGCACTGTGTTTAGCCAATGCATCAAAATCCATAAATTCATTTGCCATACCTTGAGTTGGCAGTGCACTGTCCCTTCCCATGCCCTGGTTTCAGCCCAGGCAATTCTAATAGTGCAAGGACAATTTTGTTGTTGCTGAGTGATGGGTGCATGCCCAGGTCTGGGCTGGGACACCTGGCAGGGCAGAGCCACCATCTTTAATAGTAGGGATGGCCGCAGTACACGCTGTGCCATGCTGCATGCAGCCCACAGGCTGGACATGCCTGGCCTAATTATTCACAACATCTTGCAGTAGATGTCATAACTAAAATGTAAATGAATAATAAAGCTTTAGCTCATTTTATTATTATTATTATTATTTATTATTATTATTAGAATGATGAGACTGTTGAAAAGCATCCAAATTTGCATTGCTACAAAGAAAATATGTCTGAAGATTTTATCCTTTGTATTATAAGGATGTTGAAAGTGCTGTTTTTGGTTGTCATTGTTGTGTCTCTGTTTGTTCTGCAAGTATTTTTTTGCAGCCTGACTCAGACAAGAAGACCCAAGTTCCTCTGGCTATGCCCTGACCTGGTCAGACAGAGCCAGCTCCTGTCCAAAATCAAGTAATTGCACACGGGTTGCTCAACCATTCTTGTTACCTCAAACAAAAGTGCCATGTGAATGTGTCTATATATGACTTGTTTGAGAGCTCCCTCAAGTCTGGTCATTTTGAAGAACAGACAGACAAGCTTGCATCTGCCTGTACCTGTCCCTAGACATACCTTAGAGCTGCTAAATAGCTGATTATTTATTTATTTATTTTACTTATTTATTATGTCACAGTAAACAATGAATATGGAATGTCAAGTAATCATTGTGGAACTAAAAAATCCTCAACAAAGAGAATGAGCAAAACAATGCAAATAGAAAGATTTTTTTCCTCCCACACCCATAAACTGTCATGAAAGTGATGAAAGAATAGCTGGAATTGACGTAAACTCTTTTTGAAAAGCTAATTTAGCAGTGCTCAGTCATCTTTTATTTTCTTCATTACTCCCCTATTTTTAATATGCTTCTTCTGTATTTAAGAACCTGAACTTTGATATTCCTAAAATATGAGCAAGAAATACTGGCTATTTGTACAGGAAGAACAAGACAGTCTGTGAAATCTTCAATTTTCTTTCTTAAAATTAAAGGTCTTGGTAAACTCTGGATACGCTTTCGTACTTTGAAGTCAAAAGTGTTGCATGAATGTGTCCTTTGGCAAAATTTTCCCAAAGTATATTTGTTAGTAAATTCAGTAATGTTGCAAAGTAAAAACGCCCATTAAAGCACATGAGGAGCCATTAAGCTCTTCAGTAGTATACTAGCAGTTATAAAAAAAAGAACACCCTGGATAAAAACAGAAAATAGGTGTATAGTCCTCAGGCTGATATTTACTATCTAGTCATCTAGAGCAAGGCTCTCTAGCATCATTCACTCAACTAACATAAATATTCCAGGATTAGTCATTTGTTTTTATTTTTCTTATAGTTTATTTCTTCCATGTCAATGTTTAAAAGACATCTTTTCCAGACTCTACCAGTAATGTTGTTTAACGCAGTACTTTGCCATATGCTACATGCCCTAATCTGTGGATCCACTCTACAAGCCTTTTTTGTGATGGTTTAACTTTATTTCTGTAATTTTCATGAGTTAAAATAGAGAACCAATGAGCAAATTTTCTTTGGAAATACTGTCATGGCAACGCATAGAATAAAAATTTATGGAACACTTCCAAAGGTCTTTTCCAGGTTTTCTGGGGTCCTCTAATAACTTGAGAGGTAGAAGGAAATACAAAGCAAAGCTTTTGCACCTAACTTGGGTCCCTATCCAAACTCCACATTCAGATGGATCAGAGAGCTTGCTTAAAGAACTGTTGGTCCTTGGTGCAGACAAGGAAATGTTTCATTTTACAGTAACAGTAGGATTCCATATCCACAAATAATACACTCTGAAGAAGGCTTTTAAAGCCCTTACTCTTACTGTGGTTTGAGCATAGGTGTATGCTACAAAACAGAACTTTTTGCCAGTAAGAAACAAATGTGTGGCAGCCAAGTCCAGAGGGGCAGCTGAGTCCCAAGGGCTTTTCGTAAATATAGGACAAATAACGTTAAACTTAGCAGGACTTTATACCTAACATATCTCCCATTTCAGTATGAAACAGTAATATGCTCCAGAAGCAGAACAGAACATGGAGTATGTATGGGGCTTCAGGATTCTATATAAAGCTAGAAGATCTGGTGAGCCATCTCAGACATTTCTCCAGCTGCTTTGATGACATAATTGGTTTCACTATCTACAGTGGCACCATTGTCATATTAAACAATGACTGCTCGAAAACCATCCTCTCTGCTTTCCAGACACTCATATACTGCAGAAAGAAAATTCTTCGTCACGTCATCATGTTTTTTTTTTTTCTTCTTGTCCTTGTCCTTTTTTTTTTTCCTTTCTTTTTTTTTTTTTTTTCCCTCCCACATAATTCCCTTTTGTCCTTCAGGTCTTAATTGCAATTCATTATTATTTTTGTGAAGAGCAGCCCCATGAAGGCAAAGAGTTAAAGACGTCACTTTAAATGACAAAAGCTGAACACTTTACCCCACTTTCAGTCTCTCATCTATTCATCCTTTTCATTGTGAACTTCGCTATTTCAGCTTTCTAAGCTCTTCAACTACCTGCCCCTAATTTGTATTCCTGGGAAGAGGCCTAGGCTGGTTATTTTGCATTTGTGTGCTAATGGTGATGAGTTTGCTTCTAAGAGGAGAACGGGGAGGGGAGGGCAGGAACCTCCAAAAGAGTTTAAGTGGGAGTGGGGGTGAAGGTGCAGGAAGGGTTGTTTGGGGGAGAGTCATGCTGAATTTTAACCCTGAATGCTTTCTTATACAATTTAGCACAAAGCCCTCCTGATTATATGGAAAATGACACCCTGTGAAAACTTGCCTGCTCCTATATACCTTTTCAGCAAATAGGTTAGTCAAGTGTCTGAAAAACCTGGGAGACAGTTGGGTCATCATTTCATTAACGACCTATATTTTCCAAAGCTTTTTTTTATGTTCCGAAAATTATGCAACATATTCAAAGTATGTATAGTATTCTGGAATATGTTTACAAAGGGAAACAGTCTGTACATGTAGATGATAGCAGTGCAACTCAGCTTTGCTTTGTTGATAAAACCATTTACTTTCACAGGGTTAATTTTGCCTGTGCACTTAGATGCCATGTGAGATAAAATACCTTTCATTAGATTAAATAGGCAAACAGAGGCTTTTTGACTTATTGACTAGTATTTCAAAGCTGAGCACTTCTTATGCTAATCATTTTTATAACTAATTTAACAGACGTACAAGAATGTCATTATGAATAATTAGAGATGTTAGCAATTTAGTTTCTAATTAACCAGGTATGTAGCAGACCATTACAGAGGGGAATACTCATTAGCCGTGAAAGGCAAGGGTGTTTTACTGCTTATTAGAGATTCTGCCTATATTTTAAAACGATTGGGTTGTTCACACTTTCTGATACACAGCACTTTTCTTTCATGCTGTTTGGTATATCAGCTTGTTGTACTTGATTAGATGGTAAATCAGACAACAGCAGAATGCACCTGATGCAACAAAGCATGCAGGCAGTTCATTTTCTATTTCATGATCCATTGTGACAATAGTTCTCACCTCAACTCCACACCCAAAAGGGGAATTTGCAATAGAGGCATCTTTCTTTTGCAGGTGTAAATTGTTATTAATACAATTAAGCATGTACGCCTTAGATATTCAAATCTGCATCCATGATTCATTTTGTGAGCAAAAATGAAAGGCAGTTTACCTGCTAATGTCTCCCTACTATCTGAGCTTATGACTTTGGTCATAAAAATGACCAAAAATAGTCATTTGGTCACCAAAAATGACTTTATGATATGTAGCATAGTAATATACTTCATCTGCTCTGTTTAGGCTTCTGCATGGCAGTCTCTTGGGTATGAGAAAGGCTACTCCTTTAGACTCCATCATCTCTTGGGTGAATTTCAACATGCCACTGCCATTTCTGCTGTTATTAGCTTTTGCTTTCTTTAGTCACGATTTCCAAATTTTTTATTTAAGTGTTTGAATTCTGTTTCAGTAAGACACAATCATAACATGGCCACCTAAAGACACTTTCTTCCCTTCCATTTGAAAAAAAGAAAAGAGAAAAAAAAATATTTGCAGTTTCTCATATACTGAAGAGCTAGAAATCAATTTCAGTCAGTAGTCAGGTGGCTTTTTTTGTTTGTTTGTTTTGTTTTGTTTTGTTTTGCTTTGTTTTAAGAGACTGAATATTGATTACAGTAATCATAAGTTATTTTGCAGTATTAGTGTGTTAGCAATATGGACAAGCCATTAAGCTCTCTGTGAAGGGCAGTCTGTCCCATGATTTATTAGTCTATGCAAAGCAAGAGAGTGGCAACTTCATTGAGCCATACCAGCAAATAAACCTGAAGGAGAACAGTTCCCTCCAAGTTCTGACACTGGCGTCATGTAGAAATGTGCATCCTAATAATGGCAGTCCTTGTCTATAGAATGAAGCTGTGCGCAGTTCTTCAAAAGTCAAAAAGTTGAACAGACGCAAATTCTGCTCAGCCCAAATACGTGTAAAACCTCCACCTGCCATGCACTGCAGTTTAACGAGATTAGTTTAACACTTCCCTTCAGTTAACCAGTGCAGTTTTCTCATTTTGTATGAAACACAACTGGCTTAAAGCCAGATCATTCTCTCTTTCTGTGTAAAACTCTTTGTCATTCTTCTTCCATGGAAATAAGTGTGTCCCATTTCTAATCTTGGGTTGCAGTCTGCACAAAAAATAGCAGGAGGTGTAAATTAAAATGAACTCCTATTTTAGTTCAAGTGTTCACAGAGGGAAGAAGTATAGATGGAGATTCCTGATATGCTTATTAGCCTACTTATGGATATTGTATTGCCAGTTAAACTTTGCCTAAAATACAATTAAATGTACTTAGTCAGATTAGAAAATATTTTTTCTTTTCATAGCAGAGATTAGAGCACTAACCACAGCTATGGAAAATTGGTGTTCAGTGCCTGCTCGACTATAGATATCATAATACAAATGACCTTGGGCAAGTCACTTAGCATATATTTGCACTGCAATCAGACAACCTAACCTTAAAGTTCAGCATTCCTGAACTTTTTAGCAGCACCAGCAGACCACTGTCAACCCCCACTGTTTTCAAAGGCCACTATGGCCCCTATAAAAATTTTAATCAAAAGCACCATTGTGACAAACTTTGTTTTAAACATTTCAGTAAATCACTTACTATAAATTGGGGATTGCAGATGGGAATCACTGCAGTGGCACTGCTTCAACATGGGTTAAATACTGAGGGATCTAGGCTGACTGGTGCACACTGAGCTGCTCTGTCTATTCTTCCACAAATGCCTGCGTAATTCTGGCAACCACTGGCTCTCATGTCCCTGTCCTTCCTGCTGCCCCACTTCCCAATTGCAGATGTTTGGAAAAGGATTCTTCTACCACATGTGTGACCTGAACGCAAATGTGTCAAAATACTGTAAGGAATGCAAGTCATGGGACTAATTTGAGTCTTTACTACGCAGTCTGAAGTAGTATATTATTGAGAACCCTATGGGAAGGCCTCGTGGGCAGTGTTTGAGGAAGGAGCAAACCACTAAAATGAAAAAGGGAGGTTGTAAGTGTCAAAAATTATCTCAGTTCTATTGGTTTAACCAACATCTGACTCATCTGACCTCTCTCTAGCCTGACTAGAGAGGAGATTATTTAAAAAAAAAAACAACAACAACAAAAAACAACACTTGCCAGGCCATTTTCAAAGAACAGGCAGTATTAAAAGGAAGGAGGCTGAGCTGATGATGTTCAACAATAACCTCTGCATACGTCAGAATCTGATAGTTTGCTTGGGTTTGCCCTCTGAGTTAATGTGACAGACCTGAGTACAAAACCTGAGGTTGGAAAATTTCTTGCAGTGATGCTTACTTCTGACTGAAATGAGTGGGAAGGTTACCTACATGCCACATTCAGAGAATATAAAACAAGAAGCAGTGTAAGCAGAAATATTAGAAACATCACATTTGGGGAACAGATTGGAGTGGTGACCTTTGGTCTAAATCATTTTTTTCACCCATGAATGCAATTTTTTACTCCTGTGACAAACAATAACATGGTGCTTCTATACAGAAGTTTTACCTGAGTTTGGATAAAAATTAATTGGGATGCATGCCACACCCTCTTAAGTCAGTACTTTTGCTGTAAGTAAACCAACTGCATGGTATCATGAGCTTATTGTACTGGTTAAAATAACCAAGGCAAATCAAACAAACTGAACCAGGACTGGGCCTCATGTTAAGTTAGCCGTTATCTTTTTGCAGGCAATCAGAATGTAAACATGAATGGATACAACTACATCAGCTGTACTTAGAAATTGTATGCCTCTTCATTGATGCTCTTTTCTAAAAGATGAAGACCCATACAGCTGTCTTTTATTCATTTTTTCTCTACATGCTGCTTTTGAAACTTCTTGGAGAAAGGCAAAAATCTTTGAATCTAGCTTTCACTGTGCAATGACTGAAATAAATATTGTTTTGTCATGTACAGGTTATTGCATAGTAGAAAGTTGTCTGAGCTAGTTTCCTAAGATTAGGTGATGACATATTCAAATGTCACTTATTCTAATCATGTAAGTGGTATGCGCATCTTAATAAAGATTCTCTTTGCTGAGATTTTATTATTATTTTTTTTTCCTGGGTAGTAAACTGTGTTCAGATACATAAAAAAAAGAATAATTTAGTTATAACTGTTCTACGAGATTATTGCAAACTAAAGCCACAATTGCAATATTGGATGCCACAGAAGAACTTGTTATAAAGATATCTAGATTTCTTTGGCCGCAACAGCATATACCATTTTACATTACCAGATGCTAAAACTCCATAGATTATCTGACAGCAAATACTATATCAAAGACAGTTCAAAAGAAAAGTAAAAATTATTTTCATATTTTTAATCTTGCCTGCAGATGGGTTAGGATAATCTGTCATAGTTCAGAAGCAGAAAAGAAAAGAAACAGGCTTTATGTAAGTTAGCTCAGCAGTCTGGTTCAAATATGGTTTGGATACAATGGGAAAAACAAACAGGTCTTTGCTTGAGAAAACAGATGCAACAGGAAAGCGCAAAATCTTACTTTGCTCATTTCAAAAAGGAAAAGAAAAAAATAATAATAATCTAGCTCTTTAGGAGAGAGAGCAAGAGAGAGATGATTCCAAAGATCCTGTGTGAGCCTTTCTTTTCTGGGAAACTTTCTGCACTTTCCCCTTCCTCTTCCCACACATACTGAATCCACAAACCCAGATGTTCTCAAGAAGATGTCCCTTGGTACAGCCACCTCCTATACCATGCTTGTACAGCAAGAGGAGATGCCTCACTGCAGATGCTCTAGAATCCCACAGGACCAATAGTTACCCTGCACAACGATGCACAAGCCTCACTGAAGGGGCAGCGGGGAATCTGAGTGCGCTCTTTATTTCTGCACAGGGAAAACTGCCTGCACTGAATCCTGCTCAGGGGCCCGAATGATCTCAAAGCCTAGTGCTTACAAAGAGTGTGACTCCTAGTTGGCAGCTCTCAGCATACGCATCCCAGGCCCTTGTCTATTGGTGACACAATGTTCCCTCTCGGCCTGGCACAGCACTGTACTAAAGAGTGGGACCTGGAAGACAGAAAAGAGCTTGATGCTAATAAAATGTACAGTCTGCCATTATTATCTGACCTTATTTTGGATTATAACCACTCAAGCACAGCCTTTGTCATCTGCTGCTTTGTCATCAAAGCTTACCTGCTTTTCTTAGCTATTTCCCTTGACTCACACCTATTTGGTTTCGAGCATTGGCCTGGGATTCAAATGTGTACTGGCTTGAACTCGGAGAAAGAGGTAGGCTTGTGTTTTGCACACAGCAACCCTTGTGTCACCTTCTCCGAGTTTAGTTACGCCTGAATACCTTGCAGCACCCTTCAACCAGCCTGTATGGAGGGGAGGGGTTTACAGGGGAAAAAGAAAGAAAGAAAACAACAACAAACCAAAAAAAAAAACACAAAACAAAACAAAAAAAAACCCACAGAATCGGGGCTGGGATAGATAACCAAATACCCGATATTAGGGAGGGGGAGGAGAGGAGGAGTGGTTATTTGCCACCAACAATAAAGTGGATGTTTACTGTCCCTGGCCACACACCCTCGAGCGACGTCTGTGCTCCCCCCGCGCCGGATGGTTCCACAGCTCAGTGCCTTGGCTTAGGTGCAGTTGGAAATGCCCAAGAATGGCTCTTTGTTGATTTTCGCCTGTGCGAGAGCCTGGTGTTGCTGCAAAGCGAAGTGCTATTGAATTTGCTCACTCAGGCAGAACACTCGACAGGAAGGAAGGAAGCAGCCATTCTTTCTGGTCCTATTGTCTGGCCACCAGGCTTAGGCAATCAAACAGCCCAGTGGCCCGGCAGCGGCTCCCCGCTCCTGCCACTTCTGGTGGGCCTGGGGGAGGAGGAGGAGGGCAGGAGAGGGCTGCCTGCTCACTGCTGGAACTTGTTTTTCCCCAGCTCATCTCTGAGGTGCTCCTCTGACCGTGCACTGTGTAAGCACGCTCTCATAGAGTGAGCGTAATGAAGAGAAAGGGGAGAGAGGGTGGCAGAGTAAACCTATCTTTGGAAACAGGCTCATTTGAAACAAATGTAAATACACACCCCCCTCCTCAGGCCTGATTGTACAGTGTTATATGAACTCGGCTCCCTTTCCTTCCCACAGAAAAAGAGCAAAAAGCAGAGATGGAGGGATTGGTGCTGGCAGGCCCCTGTTTGCAGTGTACTTGTGCCATAGTGAGCTCTCATGAGGATTCACTATGGTGAGGGCACAAAAAGGACAACTGGTCTCCAAAAAAACAGACCAAAAATCTGTCTGCCTTTGCATTTTATCTGTCATGTTACATCCTTACAATATCTCCACACTTCCAATCTAAATTCACTTTGCAACCATAAAGTTCTTATGTGGGTGCTGCAACATTGTCTCTTTCACTAAGGTCTGTATGGTCCAGTTCTGGGTCCAGTTCCAGGTCTGTAAAGTCCAGTTGTAGAAGTGGGTGTCTGGATTCACTGTATGTGTTAGCCGTTGGCTTTTCTGCTGGATCATAGAATCACAGAATCATTTAGGTTGGAAAAGACTGCTAAGATCATCTAGTCCAACCACCAACCACTAATCCGTGACCCTCATACCACATCTCTAAAGAACCTCCAGGGACCATGACATTCTCCTTGGGCAGTCTGCTTCAACATGTTACCACTCTTTCTTAGCAGAATTTTTTCCTAATATCCAGCCTGAACCTCCTTTGATGCAATTTGAGGCTATTTCCTCCCATCCTATTGCTGTTACCTGGGAGATGAGGATGACCCCCACCTCGCTACAGCCTCCTTTCACGGAGCTGAGCAGAGCAATAATCTCAACAAACTTTCCTCAGACAGTATGACCCAGTGGTGGATCAGTGATAAGTATGTTGGGGATGTCCTTAATATAATGGCACAGATTATACATGGGTAAATCCCAGAGCATAGGCACTGTCCCTTGGCACAGCACTGTGTTGGGATGCTTCAAGCATTGTGTTCAAACCCAGAAAGATTTGCTTGGACATGGAAGGCTACGGATATTTATATGGCATTTTGTTAACAAAAAGACATGCATTTCCATGGTGAGTTTTGGCCTTGGAATATACCCAGCTTTCCACATTTGTCTTAATAAAATTTGTACTGAACCTACTCACACTTGTTCTGGTGCAAATCTGTAATAACTTGGATGAGTTTATGGACTTATTCCAGATTTACCAGTGCAATATGCAGTCATCAGCACACATTGTATGTGTTGAGTTTTTTTGTTGTTTTTTTTTTTCCTTTTTAACTGAAACAAGTGGAAATTACTAGAACAGAAAGACATTTGAAGCCAAGCAGAACTCTTGGGTTTGGATTTTATTACAAACTTAAATCTCAGGCCAGTTTTGATAGGATTTGTAAATGTTTTCAGCAAACGTGGGCCGAGTTTCAAGTGAGGCTGGACTCAGTTGTGAGGGAATCTGGGCCAGGGTATGTTTTTGAGTGGAAAGCATATGAAACTCAGTGCATTTTCCTGATTTAGAGTCTTGCTTTGAAGTACTTTGTCCATTCAAACCTGAAACTCAAAGCAAAAACCCACATGGTGTGAGTGCACTGGAGCCAAAACTGTAATAAAAAATTCCCTTGAAACACCATGATTCAAAGCTAGCACAGTTCCAGATACTTCTTATAAGCTATTACTGGAATTGTTATTTTGCATAGAGATTTCTTTTCAGAAATTTTAAATAACCTGGAAAATTAGCAGATTCTTGAAAAATCACAATAACTTTGTAAGGATTGTAGTGAGGTGGAAGCATTCAAGATCAATACATTTTTTAATATTGTGTCAATTAATGTGTAAGTAATTAATTTCATTTTTATTATCTAGCCCTAGATGCATTGTTTGTGATCCTACTCTAGATATGTGTGTAGCCATGCTCAGAGCTGTGGTGTCTGAGAGACTTCCAACAGTGCATGAAGCAATATAAATAACATATGTTGTGTCTCATCCTTTCCCTTGAGATGCAATGTGTGAAATGGAGTCTCATATTGGCAGGTTTTTTGTGTCATGATTTGTTTTATGATCAAGAAACTGATTTCAAATTTCATATTTAAAAAAAAACATCTTAAAGGGCAAAAGAATGGAGGATATTATTGGTTAAAAGCTGGAGGGAAAAATCCTGTGAGATAGTACTGAACACATTTCTTTTTTTTCTTTTTTTATTTTTTTGCCATTGACAGATATTTTCACTTCACTGTGACACAAACTCTATGCACGTATTCACATATTTGGGCAGAACTGCTTTCAAACTTTTTTGTTTGAACACAGTTATGCAATTAGCTTTAGAGCTCAGCATGCCTTTGATAACAGAAAGTATGCTATGAGCCAACTTCTCTCTCCTTTACAGACGCATCAGAATTCCATATGAGCAGCCACCCAGTGACTTGACTGACTTTCGCATTTCCAGTTAACTATACTGAATCATAAAATTCTGGGAAAGGATCTGAGGAAAGGATCTCCATCTACAGCAGTACTTCAGCAGTAAGGCTGAATTAGCATTACATGTGGAGAATCACACTTTGGAGTGCATCATTCATAGCCTCATGCAGATCTGTTTGATGCTTCTGCGAGGGGCTGATAGTCCCTGTCTCCTGCTTGTGAAACATCCAGAGAGCAGATGGGAGGTCCACATGTGGCTTACTGACAGGATCAGGCCCTGTGGCTGGAAGCAGTCAAAATATTTCACAGTATCAGCAATAATGCCAGTACCAGAGGCTGTCTTGCACAGATCTGTACTTAATCCACATTTGACTGAACTGTGATCCTAACAGTCCAGGGCCAAGGGGAAACAGGGCTGGGGTGGTTAGAGTGGAGGGCTGATTCTCTTACTTCCACATCTCATCAGAATCATTAGCTGGCAGACCATGGCTTGGACAGGTACACTCTTGACTGTATAAGGAATTGGCTGGAAGGCTGGGCCCAGAGAGTGGTAGTGAATGAAGCTAAATCCAGCTGGTGACTGGTCATGAGTGGTGTTCCCCAGGGGTCAGTGCCGGTACCTGTCCTCTTCAATATCTTTATTGATGACCAGGATGAGGGCATTGAATGCACCCTCAGTGAGTTTGCAGATGACATCAAGTTGGCTGGAAGTGTCGATCTGCCTAGAGGTAGCAAGTTCCTAAAGAGGGATCTGGACAGGCTGGAGAGCTTGGCTGAAGCCAATGGGATGAGGTTCAACAAGACCAAATGCCGGGTCCTGTACTTTGGCCACAACAACCCTAGGCAATGCTACAGTCTTGGGCAGAGTGGCTAGAAGTCTGCGTAGAGGAAATGGACCTGGGGGTATTGATTGATGCTCCACTGAACATGAGCCAGCAGTGTGCCCAGGTGGCCAAGAAGGCCCACGGTATCTTGGCTTGCATCAGGAATGGTATTGCCAGCAGGAACAGGGAACTGATTGTCCCCTTGTACTCGAGTATTGTGTCTAGTTTTGGGCCCCTCACTGCAAGAAAGACATTGAGGCCCTGGAGAGGGTTCAAAGAAGAGCAACAAAACTGGTGAGGAATCTGGAGCACAGGCCTTATGAGGAGGGGCTGAAGGAGCTGGGATTGTTCAGTCTGGAGAAGAGGAGGCTCAGGGGAGACCTTATTGCTCTCTATAACTACCTGAAGGGAGGTTGTAGTGAGATGGGGGGAAATGCTACTTTTCTGAAAGAGTGGTCAGGGGCTGGAATGGACTGCCCAGGGAGGTGGTGGAGTCACTGACTCTGGAGGTGTTCAAGGAATGTTTGGATTTTGTGTTGAGGGATATGGTTTAGTGAGGACTATTGGTGATATGTGGATGGTTGGACTGGATGATCTTGTAGGTCTTTTCCAAGCTTGGTGTTTCCGTGATTCTGTGATTCTGTGATTCTGTGATTCTGTGATTCTGTGATTCTGTGATTCTGTGATTCTGAGAATCAGAGATGGTCTCAAATGTTGTCTGGTAATGGGAACTGAACTTTGTTTGCAATATGAAAAAGAGAAATTAGAAAGAAGTGCTGTGGTAATGCTATAATCAAGAGGACATAGAGGAAGTGAAGCAGCAAGGAAGCAGAAGAGAAATCAAGTGCATGTTTGCAGAATAATCACTGCTACTCTTCCATACACACTGCCTCACCAGTAACCTTTCCCAGGAATAAATGCAGATTCATATTCTGTTTTTCCTTTTCCTTAGAAGTTCAGAATTAAATAGCAAACATGAAGAAGCTCTCCAATGTTCTATCTCTATCTATTCTTCCTTCTGGCAAGTGCTGTCAGTCCCTTTTGCATGCAAAGCAATATGAATTAGAACAAGAATTATGTTTAAGAGCATTATAACAACCAGAGAAAGCTACACTGGACAGCTGTCATAAGGTAGTGTCAAAAATGGAAAAGTGCGTTGCTGTTACTTAACTTACTGACATACAGGTATGAAGCCAGTGAGTTATACAAAGAACCTTCCTATATTAAATCTCTGTATAGCACAGGAGGAATGAGAAAACATTGGGTTCTTGACACCTCAGGCCAGGCCTAGACTAAAACCAGGCCACTCTACTTGGCATAATCTGTGCTCTCTTAGAGGATTGCCAAAGCAAGCACGTGCTTGCTCCACTTCCTTTCTTTTACCTTACAATTCAGATAGGCCAAAATGAGGTCATAATACGGGAGAAGATGTGGCTGATAAGATTCCTTCAGACAGCAAAGTTCATTCTAATTCAGCATGTTTCAATATGCTGGTCCCCACAGTGCTTCACGTAGTTTTTAGCAGAAGCTCCATGTCCCAGAACCTGCATTGCGTTTAATGGTTTCCTCAGCACAGCTATCTACCATACTTAGTTTGTTAAAAAGCTTGTTTGAAGAGCTCTAAAGCTTTTTTCTGCTTGATGTTTTGATGTGGAGATTTAGTGGACATCTGAGCTATTTTTTCTCTGTGATTTATCCCACTTTTTCCCTCCCCTATATGGATTGTAATGAATATGTTAGCTGTCATATCTTGGAGATTAAGCTTTTGTACAAGTTTTTCAGGACAGACATGTGTAAAGGGGCCCTTTCAGCTAGTGAACAAGTGTTTCTTAATGGCCATACACATTTTTTTTGGCATGCATCCACACATTGGTAGTATGATCAAACATATTCCATCAGACGGTAGAAACAAGATAGTTGTAGGTATAGAGACCTTGGGGGCACAGAGAAAAGTATGTCACTTGTGCTTTCTTTTAGGACATCACTCAGATTGAAGGCCTGCAGTAAGTGGTGATCTTGATTTCTTTGGTGTCATCTTTGAGGACTCTCTGGAAAACTCGATGCAAACTAAAAGACTGTTGAGCTGCCTTACTGACAAATTAACTTATCAGCTGGAGAAGTTTTGACTTACAGTGAAATTCTCTGTTGGTAGGAGAGAATTTCTCATATAAAATTAATGACCTCATAGCTGATGAATGATAAAGTAGGTGGGGAAGTAACTGAAGACTGACCAAAAATCATCAGGTGAAAGGGGCATTCTGTGATCATGGACTAAAAAGTAGTCTCTGCTTCTCACTGATGCTAACGGTGGATGTTTTCTTGGAATAGAAAATGACTTCCCTCCCCTCAGGATTTGTGGTACTATAAAAATAGTCCCCTTCAGAAGTAATTTCCAAATCTGCTAACATAATACTTCTCTGAAGAAGAATGAGAATGTTGATTTTACAGTTAATTAAGGGGTTTGGGTCAGGAACTTGAAATATATCCATTAATGTATGGTATTCTGGTTAAGGAGTCATAAATATACAGTACTCTTTATTAAATAAATTGGATAAAGCTGCTTTTAAAATATTATAGTTGTTTCATTGTGTTTAGCAACAGAGAAAAAGAGAGAAACAGTTCATCTTGGCAATAATTAGGCAAGTCATTTCTTCAGAAAAATGTCTTCTGTAGTGACCTGCACATTCCTTTTCTTTCTTAACAGATTTGAGGATGGAAGGAGGTATAGTAAAGGTAGAAGGAGGAAAATAGTGCAAAATAGTGCAGATATTTATTTTTGAGAACCCAAGAAGCACTATTAAAGACAAAATTGAAGAGAATACATTAGAGAAGAACCATATTAGATGGCCACATCCTGCCATCTGGGAAAATTATTTCAAGAAGAGGAGATGATTAGTGGGGCAAAGCATAAGGATAAATAACTAGAAAGAGGGAAAGGAATTTGTGGTGGAAGACATATAAAGAGACACATTCAGGTGCCAAAATTCCAAATCTCCCTTTGTGGCTCTGCCTCCAAAGAAGTCCTTCCAGTGTTACAGGGGGTAGAGGTAGGGGGAGAGTGAGAAGCTGGGCCCACACAGGTACCTTGAACAGTGCACCACTTGTTTGTAAGTAGAATAATCTTTTAGACAGTTCATCATTTCCATGACCATTCTTATGCTAATTCCCCAGACTTCAGGAAAACTTAAACTCTTTCCCTTGTTGAATGGAACCATTCCTCTATCAAGAGTTAATTTTAAAAGGAGAGCAAACAGAAGGACTTGATGTTTGGCAAGCTTGGGTTTAGAATGCTCCCATATATACACATGCACATTTAGAAGAGAAGTATCTTAGTATTCATGATACTTGGTGATAGAGTAGCAAAAAGCTTTCAATTAGGCATGAAAAACAAATATCACAATTTATCTCAATTCTTCAGTCTTTCATGTTCTAAAGGTATTTTTTAATGTGGATTCTCCCCTCCTCCCCTCCCCCCAGGTTTTTGTGAGTGTCTTTCATTTCAAGCTACCCTTATTCTGGGTCTTTTTTCCTTCCCTTTGGTCAAAGCATTTCTGAATTTCTGCCAAGAAGTTACTATGTAAAGCCTGTTGTACTCAAGACTTGGATTCCCATTCCTGGAATCATGACTAGCAACCCCAAAATAGAGTGCATTGTTGTTTCAGAAGGAAAACAAGAGAGGAAAGAAACAGAGCAAACAGAGAAGGATGAAGCTAGGCGACAGTTACAGACTCTTCAGAAAGCTACTCTTCAATTAGACATTAAGATTGGCTACAGATGAATCTAATCTAGATGGCTGAAAAAACTGCATTTGAAGTACAGTTGACTCTTATAAACTAATGCTATGTGAAGCTATCTATTTTTGCTTCCTTCCTACTTGTGTTTAGGAATTAGCATCTTTACAAATGCTTGAATAACAGGACATCTTGGAATGTCCTGTTTCTTCTACAGAACAGATTTTTTTCTGAACACAAAGTAAAACTTTACCATAATTATACAGAAATTTAATTCCCTAGGACTCAAAGAATGAAAGAAAGGAATAAGGAAAGGAATAAGGAAAGGAAGAAAGGAAGGAAGGAAGGAAGGAAGGAAGGAAGGAAGGAAGGAAGGAAGAAGGAAAGAAAAAGAAATCCATAACTTATACAAGAAGAAATGAAATATACAATAAAGCATTAATGAACAAGTTCTTTTGATGTTATTTTTTCATATGCTACTTTAAGAAAATGGATAATCACGAAGATTTATGTTTCAGCAAAGCAATATCAATAATTTACAAAAAGACTCTGTGCTCATGTGTACAGGTCTTTCAGGTGATATCCTTAGTTAAAATGTGTTCAGGAAAAAGTCTTTTGCTGAAATAGGTATGTTACTGAATCCTCATTCAAATCTCTGAAACAAGTCATCTAGTCAGATTATGATGCTGCACATTGCTTTTTGGTGATTTTTATCACACAGAAGTTTAAATTTCATGCTTAAACCAGCATTTAATCCTATAACAGTAATTTTTATTAACAACAGAATGTTTAAAAGCGTGGAAGGCTTGACTGATTAAAACAAAAAATCCAGAAAAAGCATTGGGTTGGCAAACTATATTTTATATTCTGTACAAGGAAACGGATGGGGAGAGGTTGATAACCACTATAAAGGTTTTCTAGAAAATTTAGTTTAAGTATGTTCTCAGGAAGACTGAGTTTAAATCATCTGAAAAATATGAGAATATGTTCTAGATGCCTAGGAAAGTAAAAAACTCTGAAATTTTATGGTGCTTGTAAGATTCTCCCTGTTCCCACTAGGACTTTTATAATGATAGCATGAGGGAATTCAAATTCAGTTCATCATGCCCCAAAAGCATGAAATCCTTTCACTTATTAAGGGGATTCAGGGGATCCATCTTAAAAAAGTATGTTTTGCAACACACAATGAATATACCTGATTCTATCTATTTAATAGCTTAATGTGAACTCATTATGATATAAAGAGAAATAAAATGTTACTTTTTGCGTAATAAAATATAGACTACTAAAATGTTCATGTTAAAAGAGTCACAAGGCAAGACAAGACAAGACAATAATGCTATTCTCTTGTTTAGTGGGTATCAGTACTATCATATGGAGCTTGAGAAACTCTAAAGCTGAATACCGAAGTGGCAACATACCCTTGAAAAGTTCAGTCACCTTAGTGCATTAGCATTTCAAATTATGCATTGACAAAGATACTACAAGATCTTTGAACTCACAAGATCTTTTGCAAATGTTGGCTTGTAGCATTTGAAGAAATGCATTTATATGTGTACATATGTGCAATATCAAATATAGGTTAAAATCCAATCTTAAAAATATGTCAGAATTCCCAGGTTAGAAATACATGGTGACATGTGAACATGGACGCTGTCAACAGAAAGGAGTGAGTGGATCTGAAAACCTACAGGTTTTAGTTGCCAAGCTTTAGATACTTAATTTGGGCACTTAATACAATAACAGGTGGGTTCTCAATCTGGACATCTTCAAATATATTATAGAGAGGCTTTAGCCCTTACCTTTTGGACTACACTGTTTACTTCAACAGACAGCTAAAGCCATCAGTTGTATGCTTACATTAGAGGAAATGAATTTTCTCCTGAAATATCTTAAAGACAAGTTTTCAAAATGACATCATAAGGACTTTTCTCTGAATCCTCTTAAATGTGCCAAAAGGCCAGAAACATTTTCTTCTCTACATGGTGAGTAAAAGTGAAGAGAGGGGATGGAGAACTTTATAAATAAAGTTTATGGTGTTACAAAACTGAATCCACCTATAATGCTGAAAGCTTTATCAAGTGGGCATGCACAAAGTATTCCCACAAAAAAAGCTTCCTGATGGAGTTGCTTGGCCAAAACACAATATAACACAGTACCAGTGAAATCAGATCACAAGAGACACACTGTTTTATTTTTCTAATCCATGCTGGTGCATAGTCGGGTAATGAATATAAAATGCATATGTGTCTCTAAATAAACTAGTGTGCTTGCACTTAAAAATGTGACTGTCAGTTTCTGTAATTAGATCCCTTAGCATCTGTTATTGATCATTCCTGCACTTCTTTGGCTTCCACTTGTGAATCAAATAAAATGCAAAATATTAGCATACAGAATAGTAGTGCTGAAGAAAGTATCTATCCTGCCCAGAAATACAGGGCCTGACTGGTGTGCATGGCTGTCAGTGTAACGGTTGTTCTTGACCCACAGCATAAGACTCAGACATCCGCAGAAAAACTGACTTTGGGGAATCGTGCCCCACAACTACAAGAAGACAATGTTCAGGCATTTGGGACAGATAAAGCTAGGCTGGGTGAGAGTGTTCACAGACAGACACTCCCCATTTTAGCACAAACTTGGACTGCCATTTTTTCTTAGGAATGACAACATGCTAGAAGAATGTGGAAATGAGTATGACCCAATTCAGAGAGTGAGAGCTTCTCCTCCCAAACAACTCATTTGTTTTAGTACACAGAGCCCGAGCATACTGTTTTACACTGTTCAGTGCCTTATTCTGCACATAGTACTCCATTCATTTGTAACAAGCCTCGGTGTGTTACTTTCAGGTGACTTGCTAGATATGTGTGTAAGTCTCTCCAAATATGGGATCCAAAACAAGGGAGAGGTGGATGTTATAAGTTCTGACTCATTGCTGTTTTGGACCTAGCTCTGATAGCAGCTCTGATGAACAAAGTAGACAAATACAGAGCCTGTATGTTTATTATTTTTAATTAGGCTATGCTAAAAGTCATTCAAGTTTCCAACAAATCAGACTGGTTTGACACTGGAAAACTGAATTCCATGAAACTTTACTGTGGGACAGAATAGCCTGTGGAAAGGAGAAAACGCTAATAAAAATGAGTCACTTGGACATGACTGTTGTCCACAACTTTATTTCTTCATAATTTTCACATTTAAAATGTAAAATAATAATAATATTAATAAGACAAAGAAGGGCTAACAAGATTCTGTGTAGAATGTGGAAGTGGAATGAGAAACTTTTTTCATAGTTCAAAGACTCTGAGAGATTTGATTGAAAATTAATGGAGAAAGGAATAATCCTGAGATTTTTTAATGTGGTTACTAACGATAATTGAGAGTGGTGCTCATGTCTTGGATAATGTGTATGAGAATAGGCAAGTGTGTAACAATGTCCAAAAATCTTAAAAAGAAAAAAGATCATATCTACAATAGATTAACTGTGAAAAGAGTGATATATCAATGCAAACATAGGAAGCAGATTTAATTTAGCTTCCTTATTGATCTCAAAGATAATTACTCTGTACACCAAAAACAGTTCAGATATGTTCATGTGTTACATTGTGAACTGCATTAACATCAATTGGACTTGTGATCTTGCAGCAGGGTAAAAGCTCCCATATTAAAACAAATGCAAACTGCTATCATTTTGTTTCTCCAGACCTGAAGTATGCATTACAGCCAGGTAGATACAGTCTCTTGTTGATGTGGTTCTACAAATTTTAAGTTTTTAAGACAGAAATATGATGGTCAAGATAGTCTACAGTCCTGTCCACCTTATTTAGACTCAGAATTTTTACCTACAATTATTAGCAAGCTTGCAAGCATAGGCCTATTAGTATGTCTCAGGTGACTCCCTGCAGTATGCGGCAAGGTTTCTATTTTGCTACTGGGGCATGCTGACTCTGTATCCAGAGAAGGACTGCTGCACTGTTAAACAGCCATTGGTTATAGACTGTGTTGTAAAACAGCCCTGTCCTGTGGTCTTGTCCGTCTGTGTTCAGTTCCACTGGGGGCAGGCACTTCCTATGACACCCTATGAGGGATGCCCATACTTGTACTTCACACAGCATACTGTATGGAGCTTCATATATTAAGTAAAAGAGGCTGATAAATGTGTTGTCACTGCAAGAATATGGAAAGTCAAATGGAAAGTATAAAAATATACAGTTGTTTGAATTTAATGTTAATGTTAGTAACATAGAGAATGCTTCTCTGAGTCAGTTATTTGTATTTTTTAAATTACTGCCTTCAATAGATCTATTAATGAAGTCTGTAAAGCACTTCCAGATGGCCAGCCTTCTGAAAACAAGAATGGGCTGAACTTCACAGCCACACAGAGGAATTCAGGTTCATCTGTTGCAGAAGAGATGGGGTCTTTTCCCTAAACACATCCTAGTGATATCTTGCTTTATATATGATATAAAATGTAAGTATCACCCCCTGGATGGACAACTGTCCTAATTTTTAAGTATAACTGAGGGTATAGCTCAGGAGGGTAAAAGCAGTTAGGCACTGATTATTAAAACAGGTATTTAATAATTTAATAATTTAATAATGTATTAAAACCTTTGCTAAAGTGATGTAAGTTTTTATGTAATTTCACTGGCACTGCAGTAAAAATGCATCTTAATGTTGTTAAAGATCTTAATACCTGACCCTGAAAGTGTTAAAAAAGCCGAAGAGTTACAGTGATTAGAAGAATATTGTATACTTTTCATATAAAAGAAAAAGAGAAGGTTGTATGTTAACTTAATTTTATCTAACTTTGAAATAATCAGTTTGAGATGTGATTGGAAATTCACTGCTCTCCTACTTTTTTTTAATTCTCTCAGCAACTATTTTTACTGAAGAGATGACTATCACAAAGAACTCAAAAGGTACAGGCACAATATGAAGGTCATATTTTTTGTTAGGACACCCATATATATATAAATATCTTGAATGAATATGAAAATTTTAACATGTTTCAGAATCAATGAAATAATGGGTCTTATTCTGAGCCATGAAAATCATTGACAAGCTTGATAAGGAAGGATTCACTGAATTCGGGTATTGATACCAGAAGCAGACACCTGAGTTTCTCTTTGTAGCCCATGGAAAGAAATAGGTACAGTAAAAATCAGAAACATCTGACCTATTTTCAACATCTATTTTAGAATGAGATGAATCATACTCTAGAAGTGCTTATTTCATTTCATTGAACATAAATGAGAGTGCAGAGAGAATACTTAGGATGTTAACATCCGCACTATGATTTATAGTGATTATACTAATGTCTGCGTTTGGTCAAATAAATTCCAACTGCATTAACTTTTCTGTTGACAATGAAAGTCATAGATCATGGAATCACAGAATGGCTTGGGTTGGAAGAGATTTCAAGGTTCATCAAGTTCCAAGCCCCTTGCCACAAGCGGGGCTGCCAGCCGCTAGATCAAGTACTAGATCAGGCTACCCAGGGCCCCACCCAGCCTGGCCTTAAACACTTCCAGAGATGAGGCATCCACATCTTCTCTGGGCAGCCTGTTCCAGCACCTCACCATTCTCTCAGTAAAAAAATTCCCCCTGACATCTAATCTAAATCTCCCTTCCTTTAGTTTAAAACCATTCCCCCTTGTCCTGTCACATGTAAGAAGTTGTTTTCCTTCATGTTTATAAACTCCTTTTAAATATTGGAAGGACACAATGAGGTTTCCCTGCAGTCTTCTCCTTTCCAGGTTGAACAAGCCCAGTTTCTTCAGCCTGTCTTCATAGAGAGGCACTCCAGTCCTTGGATCATTTTTGTGGCCTTCCTCTGGACCCTCTCCAAAAATTCCACATCTTTCCTGTGTTGGGGGCTCCAAACCTGGACACAGTACTCCAGTTGGGGCCTCACAAAGGCAGAACAGAGGGGACAATCACCTTCCTGCCCCTGCTGGTCTCCCCTCTTCTGATAGAATCCAGGAGACCATTGGTATCCTGGACTGCAAGCACAAATGTTCACTTGGGGGGCATTTATTACATCCAGTCAAAAAGATACTGTGAAAAAATAAAATAATAAAAAATAAAATCAGGAACCTGTTATGGCTTACATGCAGAGCAATTGATTGGATTGTTAACATACTTAAAATACAGGAATCAACTCTGATGGCCTTTCCTTCCATTAGCAAGATGTTTTCCTTCAGCAGAGATCTACGACTACATGTGCTTGTGCAATTTAATTGTTTATGGAGGCAAAAGAGTACCATAGGAAGTAATTTGGGATTATTTTAAAGGGCAGAATGCAGAGAAAGGAGCTCTTTTAGATTCACTGACATAGTGTAACTGTGAAAAAGACATTGTTTGATGACTGGAAGGAAATCTGCCTCTTACACTAGTATTACAGTAAGTAGAGGAAGTCCTATGTTTATATCATATGCATTTCATTAAGAGATAAATTATAGTATATAAACAAAACAAACTAGAAAAATCTAGGAAGTAGAATGGTTCCTTTCTTGATAACTTCTGTTCTAAGAAGCAGGTGGTTTCTATACTAACAATATTGCTAAGTTGAGAGCAAGTGGTGATATGTATATGCATACTTCTGAAAAAGAAAAAAAAAAAAAACAACAACCAAAATATGATCTGACATAATAAGAAAAGAATTATTATGTCTCACCATGCTGGTGATCAGTTTGAGGTTTTGTTAACTGTTATATATTTAAAGTTTTGTCAGGAGAGATATTTCTACCATACCTATTTCTTAAAAAAGCTCTTCAAAAGATACAAATGACAATTAACTTACTCTTAGTGCTCATTCCTGTTTCATCATATGAAATTCTTGGAAATCTTCCCATGTCCTTACTTTCAGTTACAATATTTCAGATTTGTCTTTTGGCACTGACATTTTTATCTTATATTCATTTTGTCTTGAGCCCTCATACATCAGTGAGAATATGAGCCTTCTAACGTGCATGTTTGTTGTTGTTGTTGTTTTGTTTGTTTTATTTTTTATTAAGCATATATCGCTAGCAGTGTTGTATTGTTAGCAACATTCCAAAAATACATGTCTGAGACATCCAAGTGTGACAGAAGTGCTAGGCCAGACATATTAAGCTGCTTCCTTCCACTGGCAATATCCTCTGGCCTGCAGCAAGAAAAAGGCATCCAAGTATGCCCAAAAGCGAGCTTGTTTACAGATGCATTGGAAGAAGGAAGCTTTCATTTTCTCTAGGGGCTCCATTAAATCCAGTGGGTACACCATCGCATTGGCAGGCTCTGAATCACTCTCTGCTGTTTCAATCTCTCTCTTCTCCTGCCCTGACCTCCCTGATATCATCACTGAGATACAGACAGGGGGCATTTTCCTGCTGGTGTCTTTCTTTTCCTGCTCAGAGGTGCTGCCAGTGGCTGTACGCTGGGAAGGAATCCTTGATAGAGGGTTCATTGCATAAAATTTCACTTCCTGGCCTGACTGCCTTAGCATAGCTCCAATCACAGTGACACTGCCATTATTTTAACTCTTGTGGTTAATGTGGCAAATCAAATCTTGCTCAGTAAACAACCCTGGAGGTGCTGTCTCGCCTCCTTAAGATTCCTCCTTAAATCCCCGTTTTCAGCAACGAGCTTTCTGTCAATAAGCTCTGGGTTGGCGCAAACCACTTCTCCTCACACCTGTGATCATATCAGAGGAAAAAAGACCAAAACAAATATTTACAGTGTACATGCAAGAAGAAAAGGGCTGTTTTCCCTTTTCTGTCATTGATTTCCTCTGTTCCTCAGTTACCAGTCATACTCTATTTATTTATGATATTGTGTCTAACTTAGACTGCATTTCATGAGCAAAATCCCTTGTTGCTTTGCCATTGTTGTTTGTGTTAGTCTTGCATATGATGGCAAAGAATAGGAGAATTAAAAACACTGAGAACACTTTAGATGAAAGTAAAAATCAAAATTGGCTGGAGGACTCAGAAGAAAATAGTCCCTAGTAGAACTTTGAAGTTCCTTTCAAAAATTCATTTGTTCTCACGTACACAAAGTCTGTATACTGTCCTGCATACAGAAATGTATGTTGGAAAACTGAATTTATGGCATCAGGCAGAGTTGAGTTCTGTCTTCATTTGATGATCAGTAAATTTTCTATTTATAGAGGACTTTAGCATCCCAGAGCTCCTAAATAACTGTAGTTCTTTGCAATACAAATTTCAAGAGATCATTTTGATGCCTTTAGAAGTGAATAATAGTGATCAGGAAATAAAATCCTATTAAAATACTGAGTATTCTATAAACCACCATTAGTCTGATTGTGTTTGTTTATAGTTAAAGTAATATTCTGTAATGTTTTAAATTCATGTATTTGCAAAATAGATGTGTTTCAAATGGAGAACAGTCCCACATATTTTTAGCAATGCAAGTTTCTAACCTGCTGAGTACCAACACGAAGGAGGACACAAGGGAAAGGCTTCCTATGTTCTTGCATTTCTTACTTTTCTTATTTCTTACATTTCTTACATTTCTCATATTTTCTTAAACACCTCCTACCAACAAAACAAAACAAAAAAACATGCTGGGATAAACAGACATTCATGTGTGAGTGGCCTGATTTTCAGCACTCTCATCTCAAGGAGTGAAAGCCTTTGAAAACTAACAGCTTGCCCAGTCCTAAAGGAAATGCTGCCTTTGCTTTTATCTACTCTGGGGCTAATGGAAGACACCAGTTTCCTGTTCTGTCAATCTTGGCTGTCAAGCAGACACTGAATTCACTTTAATTAAAGCCACAAACCTTTAGCAAGGCATACACGAAAGATTCAACATGTCCTTCTTTCTGGTACATACATATTTTACCTTTTGAAACATCAGCTGCTTACATTATGTGAGGCCAGATGCTGAGAAGGTGAAACCCTGCTATCATCCCAGTGACTTCAATAACTATGCTGATTTGTACCAGCTGAGCTTCTGCTCTGTAGCTTACATTTTTAAGTCTCTCTACAATGGAAAAAGAGACTGAGATTCTGATTTTCTTCAACTGAAACAAATAAATATATTTCTAAATAATTGTTTTAAAATAAAGCTTTGCTTGCTGCTGATCTTAGAACAACTTTTTATCACATCTGATTTATTTTATTTCATTTATACTTTTATTATCATGATTATCATTATCATTTTTATTATTTAAAACTTGTTCCTGCTTGTTGGCATTATATTCCAGTGCTGTTTAAAAAGCAAAAAAAAAAAAAAAAAAAAACAAAAAAAAAAAAAAAAAAGCAGAGATCCATTTATTTGGATAGAACTTTAGAAGGTGTTGTATTACATGGAATTCTATCTTTTTCTGACATTTTGAGCATGACCAAACAACGAAGGACAAAGACAGTGATGAGAATAAATCTGAATGAAGTGTGGCCAATGGAATACTGGTTCTTCTCGTAGTGACATTGCTATATTTATAATGTCAGTCTTTAAAATTTTAAATCACCAAGCTTCAGTTCTTCTCTGTTTTAGGGAAATAACTTTGTCTAACTAACTCTCAAGTGCAAAACAGACAAGATCACTTAAGACCTTGGGGCACTTGTAACTTGAGTATCCTGCATGTCCTTTATAGATTACTTACAAAGATCAGATAGTGCAAAGAAATTGAGAACAAACCGTGTACACTTTGAGACTGCTTTCATACCAAGTGAGGTAACTAAAAATTTCCTTTTCGAAAAGCACATAAGCAGAATATAAGTTGCCCCTGCTATATTAGCTGCAGAAGTTGCATTATAATAGTGTTTTAACAAAGAATTTGTAATTTTACCCCTTTTTCATAATTTGAATTTTAAATTTTGTCCCTCTTTAAAAGAAGACAAGAAGAAAAACCTTCCAAAACTGATTTAAATTTGTTTAGCAGAAAAGTTAAAACAGAAGCTAACAGATGGATAAAAAGTCTTTGAAGTGCTTTTTGAGACCTATATCTTCTTTCACTGAAATGCTAACTGTCATGATTAAAAAGAGCAGTAATGATGTCTTACCAAGGGGGAAAAAAAGTATGAAAATGTATTTCCAGTCCCATTTACAATGTCATATTCATAATAATCATAGCTTCAAACCACAAGTTCTTTTACTCCTGATTTAGTAAAAGCAAATACACTTGCCTCCCCTAGTTTATCAGGAGTAAATACTGGATATCAAGCATACTCATAAAGCAAATATCCGGTCAAATGGAGGAGGTGGGATTGTTCTGCCAATTAGTAAATTATTCAAATGCTGGCAATGTTGCAGCTATTTAACTATTGCAAATTGCCTGACTATATCTCCTAAATACCTAAATGAAGAAAATCTGCTAATAAAGATGATCTGAATCACTGGCCTGTCTGACACAAACCATCAAAGCATGCTGTTGTGCTTGAGTTAGTTTCTCGGGAAGTATAAAAATCTTCTTGCTGGAAAATCTAATGGTTGATGCTAATGGCTTCTGTTCTCTAAATGCTTATACACATATGTACATTTACTCAAGTAAACACTGTATGAAACCATGCCTGTGAATAATGTGACAGATATAGAAAAGTATAGGCCAGGCTGGCTCCTCTGATGTTGACAAAATGTCCTGTAATCTGTTGGTTAAAAAGTAGACACATTCAGATATTTCTCACATTATATCTAATGTTAACTACTTCAGTCTATGTTGTGTCATTGATTGGGACATTCAACTTTTCAAAAGAATGTCATTGCAAAAGAAAGCAACACAGTCTGTGACATTGTTCCTTTTCAGATTTCACAAATACTGAGACTTTTAGCAATATTAATCTGGGTTTTCTTTTTTTTTTAATTGATAGATGATTTTTTACTTTTTTTTTTTTTTTTTTTAAGGCTTCAGGTGAATTAATCAGCACACATAAAACAAATGCAAGGCCACTGTTTGCCTGCTCCACTGACATCTAATCCAACTAATGCAGTCAACGCACTTCAACATTTCTTAAATTTCCTTTCAGATAGCAAAGCAACAAAATATTTTCTGTTTTTTGTTGTTGTTGTTGTTGTTTTTGTTTTTAAATCAGCTTTTATGCTGTTTTTATTACTTTTCTTTATGGCCAGCATTGCGTCTTTCTCACTGTGCTACCACTTTCTTGCCTTCCACATCTGCTTCTTTGTTGTACATCAAGTGGCCATAAATGCTCATCTAGTTTGATTCCTTGCCCAGACCCCAACACCACAAACCTCTTCCTGCTTTTTTAGCAACTGAGGCTTCAAGTACCTGAGTTCTAAGTGAGGTGGTGCAGCCGGTGAGGTGGCAATGGAAAGGATCACAGGAAACGGGAAGCATCAAGCAACTGGAAGATGTCATACCAGATTTTGTTCCCTGGAATTCTGTCTTTTTAAGGTTTTGCTCAAATCATTTAGTTTGGAAAATACCTTAAAAATCACCAAGTCCAACCACCAACTTGACCTACTGAGTCCAATCACTAAATCATATCCCATATTGCCACACCCACATCTATTAAATACCTCCAGAAATGGATCTTTACCACTTTCCTGGACAGCCTGTTCTAATGCTTGATCACAGTCTCTGTGAAGAAATTCTTCACAATATGCAATCTAAATCTTTTCTCGTGCAATTTAAGACTATTTCCTTGTCTCCTGCCACCTGTCACCTGAGAAAGGAGTTAAAACCTTTCTTCCTGTGGTAATCAAATGGCCAATTTAAGCCCAATTTCCGTGGTATCTGTCAGATCAGTAAGGGTACAATAGATACTTTAGTCATAGGTTACTAGCTCAAATTTAAGCCTAAATTCAACATGAATATTGTAAGATGATTGTTTAGCAAGCTTTATGAAACAATGAAAGGAGATAGTAGCACACTGATTTTCAGAGTACAGGTGTCTTAATGATGAGCCCACTGATGTACTTGGCACACTTTGTGGTGGTCTCAGCAGACAGTCCCAGGATTAAAGCAGTGAACTCTTCAACACTAGGAGCGTTATGCACAGAGTTAAAGACTGACAGAACCATGATGATGAGAACCATGTGCTATTTTGCTTTATGCTGTATCTCTGCAAAGACTGTTTTAGCTGCAATCGCATGCCTCCTATGAATTCTGAATGAGATAAAAGAAAACCAGATTCTGCCTAACTTCACCAGTTAGTGAAGTTCATCTGAAATACATTGCTTTACATGCAAATCAGCAACACATAAAGTAACAATATAGCACAAGGAATGGAAATAGAAAAATGAAAATGATTGTGGATCCAATATTTCATTTGTATCTAAATTAATCTTGGTGAATTCTTATGTCTCAGACATAATGTACTGAGAAAGGCAGAGCATATTAAATTACTTACAGACAGTCCAGCCATAGAATATTCTGAAGAATGTACTCCTTGTGGTATTTCTACCTCTTACTTCTTCACTGTCACCATTAAGATACAAAAATAGAATACAAATGTTTTAGTCTAACAATGAAATGTTTGATGACATTTAATTAAATAATAAGGGACACAAGCCAAGGGAAACATTACAGCATAACATCACAAAAAATTAGTCTTGCATTTGACATTACTTTGACATGAGAGAGAAACATACATGGGGAGGAAATTTTCCAAAGCACCTCTTTGCTCTTGATTTAAATTTAAGGTACCCAAATCTACTGTTCCACAGGAACTCCTGTGGACATAGTCTTCTCTTGCACTTCCTGTAAATCAGAATCAGACACCTATCAGTAACACTAGTCTTGTGTGTGATACTTTGTAAGATTCGACCTTTTGTCCCCACTTATTTAAAACAATCCTTTCACACAGTTTATGTTCAGGCTTGAATCAAAATGGCACTGTAAATTTAAGCAAGAAGAAATGTGGCTCACATTGGCTGTCAACAATTCCTAGTGTTGATTCAAAATGCACATATATGTCAATGTTGTCAAGAATATCAGTTTAGTATGGCCCCCTATGAGAAATACGTGCAATTTCTAACTTTGAATAGTTAGTTCCATAAGAAACATTTCATGTGTTTAGTTGAAATATCTTTTCCACTTGTCTATTTGTTCCTGTACTGACTCATAAGTTTTTTAACAGGAAAAAATATGATAAGAGAAATAGGCAGGTATGTGCTTCTATGTATGTTTTTCTCTATATACATGCAGTAGATGTAATCATCGAGGCGTTTTTGGCTTCTGGACAACATTTGGAAGTATTAATCAGGCATTCCATTGATTTTGATTGCATTCTTTTTCTGGAAGGATCATTCACTCTTATGCATCAGACATTTTTAAACAGCAAGTCTTGTATTAAAAGAAAGGCATAATGACTTTATTGATTATATTAAGTTATCAAAGTACAACAGAGAAGATAAATTATATGCATGAACTGTGATTATATGTTTCTCATGTTCCAAGGGCTATTTCTTCATGCTTTTCATAAGGGTAGATGTTTTCTTGAGACAATTCCATCTATATATGTGTTTAATTGTACTTTCTTCTGTAGCTTAAGGCCTATTTGAATGAAATGACAGAAATTGTATAAAGGCCACTGCTATTAATATGATAACTGATGCAAGGGGGAATTCGAGATTTAGGAGGGAAGTCAGGAGGCTAGAGAAGTGTAAATGCTCCACTGTAATCACACTGGGTTATTATACTCATGAGGAACTATCCATGACTCCTCACAAAGTCTGGCCAACTTTTCATACCCCTTTCCTTTTCTTAATAAAGATTTCAGTAAGTTACTGTAATGTATTGGGATGACTCCTGATTACAGTCTTATTGTCCTTATAAGGCTTTAGAATACCCTTGAGCACACGAATATGTCTGACTTAAACAGGACCCTAAGATTAAATTAATGTAGTTAAATCCTGAAATATACAAATTTGTAGGAATTTTGATCATCTGGAATTTCTAGTAATCATGCTCAATGGGCATGAAGGAATTATTTTCATTTCAGCCATGTTAAATTCAAACGCTTCTGCGCTTTGTAGGTAGTAATTTTGTTTAACAAACCTATTCCTTTTTATAGGATAAATACCTATATCTGACCTAGTAATTTCACACTTCTTTTATTGTTAACACTCAAGTATTTCTACTTGATGATTCTGCTGTACTATTTTAGACAAAATTTGTTTTCAGTTAAGATGAAAATTAAGTGAGGTTGACCCCATCCGTATTTTTCCATCTTAGCAAAAATTGCTTTTTTTTTTTAAGCCAAGAATGATCTGTTATTTATTTTACTTCTGTTTGATGAACTCTGTTGTTAGTATCCCACAGACACACAAGTAATTTCCTTTCCCCAAAAAAGATGCATTTTATTTAAATCAAAGAACAGATAAATTTCATGCATAGTCTATTATATGCATGAACTGGAGTTGGTGCAGCGCTCGAAAGAGCAAAACAGCATAAAAACGATTTACCACAGATTAATACTGTATAAAACCTCTTGATTTATCATCCAAGTACTTCATTTAAACTACAAATAACTTCTTGCACAATCACTGACTTTAAGTCCTAGGAATGTGTATGTACATGATGAGATAAAAAGAATTATTATGGTATTAAATGTAGGAAATAAAGATCAAAGTTTACCACCATGACTCTTCCTGAACTAAAACTATGCTTTGCCTCAAAATGATACCTCAACTGCCCTGAAAATGTAATGTACAATACTTAAGGCAATATTTATATTGGCATTGCTTTCTCTTTAGTAGTTCTGTGTAAACTTAATAAAAGTTTCATTCAGCAAGTGCTTAAATAATTTCTGCATGAAATAGTCAAAGTATTAAATTCCCCTTATAGTTTGTAACTGCTTATTTTATTTACCAGTACAGCTATCAAGTTGGCATACAAGCTTCCCATCCATACAGCTTGGAACATGTGGATTATTCCTGTGGAGACCTATAGCTTCACAGACTTTTTTAAAGGGGTGTGAAGGCTAAAGACTACATTAGGACACGAATCTTCTTAGAAAGCAGTGCTGATGTGGAAAATCACCCTGCTGAGGCCAAGGACATTGTTGCTCTTCCAGTTTTTCCTGACTTTGACCCCGATGCAATCAATCTTTTCCTAAGCTTCACACATATGGAAGAGAACATATCCTGGCATCTACTTGCAAATGTTGAGAAGTGTGCGTGTGATCATTAGTTTATGTTTAAAATGGTGCCACTCAGAATTATTAGTGTCATAAAGTGCAATTTTTTATTCTTTTAATGATTCTCAATTAAAGATTCTCTTTGACTTCTTTTGTCATCATTTGTAAGGGGATAATTGTTAACTGAAAAGGTTTAGATCTTATTAAATTATAGTGGCTTCCTGCATCCCAAATATAGTACAAAGTCACTGACAGAGTCTGTGGACTTGGACAAGGGAAGGCTGCTGAAAGAAAAACAGTCACAATGTAAAATGGTAACTCTGGTACACTGTTGAAATGAGCACATGGATACAGAGCAGCTGGCTGAAACAAAATCCAGACAACACATGTGCAGATATGGTGGGAAGAGGAAAATAGTTTATAAAAAAACAAACAAACAAACAAAACCCAACAACAATAAAAAGCACTCTCATAAACATTACCTCTTAGAAATATCAAAGTGGTTCTCAACTTCTGACTCCTTTTTGCATGTTATTGCTTCCAGATACTCATTATTAGTTTGTGTTCTTCTAGACAGCAACTTGCTTATTCTTTGTGAAACATAATTTTCACCAACTAATACATTTTTCTCAGTAAAATCTACCTGTACACTGAAGGATGTCACTGAGAAGTTCTTGGTTTTCTGATGCACAGTGCACTATCACGTTGTATAAAGCACAAGGATAACCCTTTTCACCCATAGACCTGATGCTCATTGTCCTAGTCTAAACACAGAATAGAATATGTCTCTAGCTCTGGAATAAGAAAAACTCCACTCATCCTCATTTACAGTCTACAGCTGTGCAGTCCCATCTCAACCACTGACCTCATGCAAGCATGCTGCATTTACCTTGGTATAGGTGCAAGTTTACTTCTCTGTAGTTAAAGAAACAGAAGAAGAAGAAAGGAAAATATTCAGTTCGTACTCACCTCAGATATTTTAGAATTCAGTTCAAAAACAAACAACAACAAAACAAAAACCCAAACCCTACTTGTTTGCTTTCTTCCATCTTGCTGTTCCATGGGAAAATGAATAAAATGAACAAAATTTTCATGAGTCCTTCATGAAATATTAGGAAAAAAGTGAAGCAGGCAGAGATCTCATTTTTCTAGGTGGTAGAAAAATGGTCTTTCTTCTTGTATAGGAAGGCAAGGGGAAAAATGGATAGGGTTACAATTCTTGAAAGAATCATACAGCTCAGTATAGGAAAACTATGCTCACCAAACAGATGAGAAAATAGCTTAGGAAGAGGAAAGCTACTTCAACCTTAGGACTTTTGTGCTGGTACAAGAAATCAGCTATCACATTCTTTACCTGTTAAATCTTTAGAATTGATTTGACTCAATAAGACTTTAACTAGGTGTTTTGTTTTTTTTTTTGCCTTACATATTTAGTGTTAATAGAAGATCATTCGATAATTTTGGAGGGAAAAAGGCAGGCGTATTACAAGCAAAAGTACTGTAAGATCTGAATTTGTTTACTTATGAGAAATCAACTTTATTCGTGCTTTTTCCAGAATAGCTGAGATTAATTTAAAAAAATCCCATTGCTAAACTATTTTACACATAAATTCTTGCTCACTACAAAGGCTTTTATGCTAGAAATTAAAAAGAAGTTTATGCAGCTGAGTATCATGTTTTCTTTTTTTTTTTTTTCCCAAATAGACATTACATTATATTTATGGGAAGTTCCAGTAACATTTGAGTTTCTAGATAAGTATAGAAACATAGTGATTCATAACATGTTGAAGAAAGTCTTTACAGTTGCAATCAGTCTTGCATTTCCACTGCTGAAAATCCTGTAAAAAGAAGGATCTAGATCTAGACGCTCAGGTGCTCTCAATAAGTAAAGAAAGAAAAATGGATGCCTCCAGTGGGTAATTCTTCCTAGTAGTCTTCATAACTAGTGTTAAGAAGGGATAAACTGTTCTGTGGAGATGTCTCATCCATCTTTGTAGACATGGAAAACCTAAAAAAAGATCTCAAACTTGGTGGCTTATTTTGGTTGACATGAATCCTGTTTTTGTCACTCTTACTCAATTGCTTTAAATTACATGTTTACATGTTTCTGTGATTGCCTTATCTTTACTGTTTACAAAACTTTACCACTGGGTAAAGTGGTAAGTGCCTATTCTGTAAAACGCCATCCTTTTAAGGATATAGTTATCAAACATCTTGCATGATACTTCCAATCTCCTACAGTTGTTATTTTCTTCTAATTCCTTTTGAACAGCTGATTGATGACATCCAGTTTCACACTGGATTGCATTTTATACATTTTCCCTTAAATGTGACTAGCAATATAGAAGTACTAAGGACATGTCCTTGTCATTCTTTGTAAGGTCACAGAATGATCTATGGTAGGATCAAATAGTGGATATTTGGTTTAATTAAGATACCCTTGCTTTATAAAAATGACCTTGTTTGAATATGCATATTAAATAAGCAAATAACTTCTTATTCATCTGGAAAAAGTCTTTGGCTATCAGTTTATTCAAAATATAGTAAAACATTGACTTCCTTTGCTTGTCTCATGATGTGCAAATTAGATTTAAACCAGCAGAGCAATAAAATGCTTACCACTAGAAGAATGTTATGCTGTATCAAACTGAACTTTGCACACACCCTGTATGCTTTGGAGTATACTGAAATGTGCACTACAAAAGTGGCAAGTGAGTACAGTGAGTTCACAGAAATCAGCATTTGTGTTACTTTAAAATACTTGAAATTATATACATGGGCACTCAAGAATACTTCCAAAAAAAACCTAAAAAAAGTTCTAAATTGATGCCTGTTAATGTGTTGAACACAAAATACTTTAAAAATAATACATATGATTTGCATGAGGATGGAGGGATAGATATAGACATACAACAAGGATGCCTGGGCTCATTCTGGTTCTGAAAACAATCTGTCTTTTGTCCATAGGCAAACTAAAATAGGAATAATTCAGATGTACTGCAGGGTCAGAATGTCATTTTGAGAACTTAAAGCAAACCAGTTATACAGTACTGTGGGAATACAAGAAAAACTGTTCAGAGCAGAAGCTGTGGAGCAAGATAAACTGTATGAGAACCAAGAACACCTCTAGAAGAAGAAAAAACATCTCATGGCTCTGATTGGATAAGTGCCTGTGTGAACGGTTGAAGAGTGTTTTGTATAAAGCTCTGTTGACATGTAAAGGTGGATGGAAAAGTTGTAGGGGTGGATGGGAAAGCTAGAAAAAGAAAACTTGTGAAGGTATATAAGTCATGAGAGAACTTGTAATAAATGATTTGGATCATTCACATCTGTGTCCGTGCATCAGACACTACACAGTACCTGAACTTAGAAAGTCCAGGGAGAACATTAAGGTGTAATGGAAGGTGAATACAAAACCTGAGGTTTTTCTTCATGTTAAGGCTATAAAATCAATCATAAGTCATAAATACCATCTATCAGTACAAAATATTCCCATTCTCATCCAGCAACAACCTTGGAGCAATTTAGCTGATAGAGGCTCCTGCTAAGTGTTGTTCGGCAGGTGGAGGACACATCCAGCTCTGCTGTGCTGCATTGGTAAGCTTGGTTCTTGAACATGCATTGCTGACACCTGGCACATGGATGAAATAAGACTCATGAAAATTTTCCTTGGGCTTACAAAGGTCTAATTGGGAGGGACTTCAACCTTCCTCTTTCTGCCAGGGAATGCACACATGTAATTAGATTAAAAAAAAAAAAAAAAAAAAAGAAAAATAATAATAATAAAAAAAAGAACTGCAACTGCAGCCACACAGATTAACAGAATTAAAATTCTGTTTTCAGCTAGTGCAAAACTTAAGGGAAGCTGCCAAGGAGGGACTGTTTTTCTGTATTGTCCTATGGGCAACATGTATGAGAGCTGCTTCAAAAGTAATGCCTTCTATTTTATTAGGTTGGCCTATGACATCAGAGATAGTAGAGATTGAGCCTTCCCACCAATATTCCATTATATTTTGTTGCTGTGTGACTGATGGCAGCAGAGGGGCAGTCTGACAAGATGGCATCTGACATGACAGTGCATCTGAGGCAAAGATGTGTCACTGAATTCCTCCACATGAAAAGAAGTCACACTATCTGACATTCATTGATGCCTACTGAATGTTTATGGAGACCAAACAGTGGATATGAGCACAATGAATTGTTCGGTGGTGTGTTTCAACAGTGGCAGCAGTGACACGAAAGACAAGCTATACTTCAGATGGCCATACACAGCTGTAATACAATGAAATGAAGAAGTATTGAAAAGCTCATCCATGCAAATCAGTGGAGTATGACCACGGAACTGTGTTGGAGCTCAATATTGATTTCAGTGCATTGGAAATGATGGTGGCAGTGTTGGAATATCACAGTGTTTGTGCGAGGTGGGTCTCATGAATGCTCACACAAGATCAGAATGTATGCAGGAATACTGTATACAAGTTTGTCAGGATCTGCTGAACCAATATGAGGCTGAATGTGACAGTCTCTTGGATTGTATTACTACCAGTGACAAGATGTAACATCAGCACTATGAGCCAGAATCTAAACAGCAGTCCATGGAGTGACGACATGTGAATTCTGCATCAAACCAAATGTTCAAGACACAGTCCTCAGTGGTAAAATTTCACGGTCTTTTGGGATGGGAAAAGGATCATTCTTCCAGATTTTCTTGATAAGCATCAACTCCGAATGCTATATCACAAAACTGATTAAACTGAAGGCACTCAGTTCCAGAGTTAGGCCAGGAAAGAAGGCAGCCTTCCTCCTTCAACGCAATAATGCCAGATCCCATGTTAGTTTGAAGACTGTGAAGCATGTTGCCAGTCTTGGCTGGACTGTCCTACCAAACCCACCATGTAGAACAAATTTGTTACTTTCTGACTTCAGTGTGTTTGGGCTGATGAAATATGGACTGCATGAGCAACATTTTCCTAGCAACAATGCAGTCATAACAGCTGTGAAACAGTGGGTCATTTTCACTAGTGCAGATGTTTATGCATGTGGCATGCAGACTGTTGAAAATATATAGCTAATGGTGGTGACTACGTTGGAAAAAGTGCTTTACAGCTTTATCAAGCTGTGTTATTGTGCTTTTTGTAGCCACTGTTTTTCCATAGAAATAAATAGGAGGTATTACTTTTGGAGTGACATATGGTGTGTATACATAAGTGAAAGCATGCATATTACAGAATCACAGAATCATAGAGTAGTTGAGGTTGAAAGGGACTTCTGGATGTCTTCTAGGTCAAACCCCTGCTCAAGCATGGCCACCAAAGGGTACCTGCCCCAAACCTCTTGCCTCCTCAACTTCTTTGAGCAACCTGTGCAAAGGCTCAGACAGCTGCGCAATAAAGAGGTGTTCCCTGACTTTCAGAGGGACCCTTCTGTGTGTCAGCTTGTGCCCATTGCCTCTCCATTTTTCACTAGATGCCACTGAAAAGAGCCTCCCTTTGTCTTTTTCTACTCTCCCTGCAGGTGTTAATACATGATGTTAATAACCCTCTCCTCAACTACACCCCTCTTTCCCCAACCTTGAGCCTTCACTTCTCCCTGCTGAATAGTCTCAGTTTTCCTGAACTATGGATATGAGCATATCAGAAGACTTCATTTTCCAATTCTTCTAGCAACTAATCCAAATAACTCGGGGAGTCAGCAGCTGAGAAAAGATGCTAAGAATGAAAAGATAGTAGCTTCTTATAATGTAAGAGATATGGCTAAGAATATGAGAAAGGGAGAGGTAGAGATTCCCTTCCCCTTTAAAAAGAGTATCTTGTGCTTCTTTACTCCAACTAACTGAAAGACACAGAAGATTGCTGCATGAAAGCATAGTGAAAAACAAGCACTGCCAATTTACTGTGAGATAAACTTGCTGAGTTTAGCCCTGGCCAGGATATAAGACTGACCTCAGCAAATTTACGTTGTGGTAATAGTAACAAGTTTTGATCTTTTCTTTGTTTTCACCTAAGGACAGCTTCTGCTTTCTGGTTACCTGAAGGTAAAAATCACAACTTCTTTTATCGCCAAAGCTAAGCTCATGAAACAGAGTGGGAATAGGAAGAAATGAGAGTTATATATGGCAGATAGACATCAAAGGAGGGCATGCACAGTGTGATTTTCTTCTTAAAGAAGAAAAAGAAAATTTTAAAATGAGGTACAAGGATGTAGGCATGGTAAAAATGGTACATAAGTATTTTATTTATTTATCATGTATTTCATTTATTTATTTATTTATTTATTTATTTATTGTATGATATAATTGTATGGTACATACAGTGGGAATGTGGAACAGAAAAACCTGGGGCACACTAGAAGTAAAACAAAAAGAGCATGCGTGAACAAATCAGAACTGTTAGTGTAGTTAGGCCTGGGTTGAAAAGGACCACAATGATCATTTAGTTTCAACCCCCTTGCTAGGTGCAGGGTTGCCAGCTGATAGACCAGGCTGCCCAGCACCACATCCAGCCTGGCCTCGAATGCCTCCAGGGATGGGGCATCCACAACCTCTTTGGACAACCTGTTCCAGCATATCAACACCCTCTGACTGGAAAACTTCCTCCTAGTATCTAACCTAAACCTCCCCTGTCTCAGTTTAAAACCATTCTCCCTTGTCCTATCACCATCCACCCTCGTAAAGAGCCGTTCCCCCTCCTGTTTATACACTCCCTTCAAGTACTGGAAGGCTGCAATGAGTTCTCCTGGAGCCTTCTCCAAGATAAACAGTCTCAGTTCCCTCAACCTTTCCTCATAGGAGAGGTGTTCCAGCCCCCTAATGATCCTCGTGACCCTCCTGTGGACCCGCTCTAAGAGCTCCACATCCTTCCTGTACTGGGGGCCCCAGACCTGGACACAGTACTCCAGATGAAGTCTCGTATGAGCTGAGTAGAGGGGGACCTCCATTCACCTCCCTCTCCCTGCTGGCTGCCAACATGAGTGGGCTGAAATCAACCGTGGGAAATCTGATGGGCAGTTCAAGCAGGCACAGCCCCAGCATACAGAAAAGCAGTAGTTGGCAGTACATGACATCTCAGACTGTCTCCTGCAGAAGTAAGCTTGGTTGATTGGAATGTTTCATACAGGGAGGAGGTCAAAGAGAACTTGAGAAAGGGGAGATAACAATAGGACATAGGGATGGCATCTAAAAGAGCAAGTATGTGGGGAGCTAAGAGCTCTGCCCTTGGCCATGATTGCATGCACTCAGCAAAACATTTGCCGTGTAATATCTACTGTGTTTCTATACATTCCCTGATGCTCCACTGCTGTAGCATTTTCTATGTTGTCATATAAATAATTGAAGTTGGTTTTGTTTTTGTGTTTGTTTTTTTTTTTTTTCCCTTATCAAGATCAGATTTCCATAAGTCCTAATTTAGTCAGGTTATATGTTTCAGAGTAAACAGCTAGCTTTGCCTAAGTACTTCTGTGAACTGAACAGTCTGCCCTGAGGCAAGCAAATCCAAAGCCAAAGAGGGATGCACCCTTCATATTCTGCTAATTGATTGAAGGGGCAAATGATCTATAGGAAAAGTTGCATCATTAACTTAATTGAGGGCAAAGCCTAATTAGAGGGGAAATGAAGTAGACAGAGCCAGAGACACAGCAGGCCTTCATGTGAGATGTCAACAAACAGACATTGTAACTAAAACCAGACAGCAACTGCAGTACTTCATTTACATCTTCAATTTCAATGTGAAAACATTTACAGTGATTGTGATCTGTATGTGAGATTTCAGAACAGGAATGCAAAAAGTTAACATAATTAAACTGAAAGGAACACATTTATAGAAAAAAAATCAACTGACTAACGTTGCTTAAAAAATCCTTAGTAAATGGATGGAAGTTATTTATAACTGCATTTGCAGTTCTCCAATATATTTGAATTTGACATTTCTGAGGAAATTCAACAACTGTACAAAAAATTTTACAGTAACACTTAAATAAATGGAGAAAATTCCGGTGGATGACATTGCTTCAGTTTCACTATAGAGAATTCATGAATGAAGACATAAAATGTCACTCTTGAATGTTTGTTTTTTAAATGGTTACTGTATGTAGTTACTTTCCTGGAGTCCTCTCGCTTTAACAAAAGATTTACCTCCGCGGTCATGAGCTTCTGAGCTGTGAACTGGCAATGTTAAATTCGAAAAGCTTGTTAAGTATTTTAAACATTAGTTTAATATCTTAACTAAAACAGGTGGCAGTGGTCTTTTCAAGACCTTTTCCATTGCTTTTTAGGGGCTTTTTTTTTTTTTTTGGCATGCAGCTCCTTTTTTACCAACTGTAGGAATACAAACAAAACCTTTTCATACAAAAAGCCACTTAAGTGAAATGAGGAATGCAAGCAGACATGTTTTGGCTATGGCGCAAGTCTTTAAAGTATATAGGCATTATAGTACAATTCAACAGCAGTCACATGGTTATTGTGCATCCATTAAAAAGCTCTGCATTTGCTCCCTAAATACACACAAAGTCTGTGAGTGTATATATAATTAAATAGTATGTAGATATGTTAATAACCAGAAAGGAAGAGTGAATTTTACTGTGAAAATCAAAGCTACACAAAGCATGAAAAATCATTACATACTAATTCACTAGCATACATTTGGGGTGATATTTTTTGTATTCTACAGAAATTTATCAACAGTTTGCGGTTCCACAAACCTCATATTTTATTAGTGCAATTACCAAAGAACAGAACTATCTTTGTATTTGCTGAATGTGGACATTGAATAGATGTTTCCATATCTGTCTGTACTTCTGTCTCCTTTTGCTAGCACAGCAACATCTCCCATCTCCTTCCACACAGATGAGCACATACATAGACTCAGAGCTCTGACTTGACTTTGCTAATGCAGCTCTGTAACAAGATAACTTCCACTGACGTCTTAAAAGACTTTACTTGTGCTGGATCACAATGTCATTCCCAAATCAATTTAAGATTTTCCTAGAGACAAGACTGGTGGGAGCCACTGATTCAACCAAGATAAAACACTAGCTCTCTTGTAATTCAAATTCTCATATGTAAAGCTTGAAAACACTGACTTCAGGCAGAAGACGGAAAGAGGCTCCACTCAGTACAGTATTAGTAATTATCTATGTTATTTGACAAGGAACACTAAATGCACCTAAAGTCAACCTAACAAATGCATATTGTGCCATTCTTGCAGCTAAAAACCTCCAGGGCATATCTCCTTTTAATTCACTGAAAGTATATTAAATCAAAGCTCATTTTGGTGAAAAATGGAATTTATAAAATTACGGGTTTCTAGATGGCAATAATTACAGCAGCCGGCAAATCACTGTAGCAGTCTTTCTTATTCCAACTTCATAGTAAAGTTTGTTGTAAACTAGGTAGTAGAAGGAAATCCTGCTTGGATCATATTAGAGTACAATAGCTGAATGTTAACACATTTATTATCACCTGTCACATCCCCATGAATACATCATTGTGAACATGCATTTGGATATAGGACAGCATCATTAATCATCATTCCCCCCAAAACCCCACAATAGTTAATTATTTATCTCAACACATTACATTTAAATCATCCTCCTCATTAAATCCATTATGAAACAATGTAAGTATCCTAATTGAGCTACTAAGAACAGGAACATTGTTGCAAAATAGAAATGGAAAAAACTACCAAACCCTATACTGATATAAGTATATAAGGTCCATTTCTTTTATTCATTATCAGAAATCATACAGTTTAGGAATCAAATTAGGAAACCTTTCCAGGTTATATTAGCTGGGGTTTAGCAGTGCCCTACGTTTGTCAGGTGGCTTTTTACAGCTGGGAACACAAGCAGAACTTACTTACACATGTTTATAATATGTATTGTAAACATATCTTCTGATGCAAAGGAGTTTTTAACACTTTTTACTGTTCCCAGTGGAATATAGTAACCAATAGAAGCTGTTGAACTTTCTACATTTTTGAAAATATGGTCCAAATTTATATCAAGCTTGCTTTCTCAAGGGTGGCATTCAATTAAGCAAATATTGGTATGTTTATATCTGAACTAGCTGCCCCAAGCTCCTTTAATAGTAAGCTGAGGAAAACAAGCAATTTTAAGACTTGATTCATGTGACTTATTTTAGATATCCGCTTTCGGATGAGATGAATCACATCCTAGAGTTGTCTGTTTTTCTTCACTGAAATGAAAAGGAGTCTAAGGCTTTTACCTGTCAACATGAAGATGTCTCACTTCAGAAATCTAAATTCTATCCTAAGATACATTAGCCTGGAGGATAAATCTATGCATTTAACACGAACCTGGAAACTTAAAAGAATGAAGAGATGCAGGCCTTTGATTATTTACAACTGTGACATCACAAAAGTCATGAAGCTCTGCCAAGGATTTGGTTGCAAGGGATGCTGGGACATAGCGAATAGATGGGAAAATGGGGAGATGGCAGGACATGGAAAATACAAAGCAAATTATCCTATGAATGGGAATATTCCTAAAGACAACTTTGAGTAATTTGTTGGAAAATGCATTCTTTCCAAATACTGTTTATGGCTTTTCTACTTCAGTTTGCTTTCATAAGTTTCCCACAGAAAGTACAGATAATTCAGATCCTGTTCTACTGAGTTCATAGTATTTTTATGGTTATATTCTGTTCCCACTGTGATACTAATTTTGTTCAATTCAATAAATCACTTTAGCCACTTTGAAATCTCAAATTTAAATAATCACAGACATGGCTCGAGTCTTCATTATTGTTGCAAAATTCATTATTATTATCTCCTTGCTCACTAATTTTATCTTACTTTGTCTTAGTGAAAATATCAGTCATGCATGTTGTTTCTGAAAGGAAATCTGTATTGTTTAGAGTACATTTTGCTTTGCTGTTTCTGGCATCTGCTTTGCTTTGAAAAAAAAACCAGCTGATGATTCATTTTAGCATAGTCAGTCCTACTTCCAGTGCTAACTTAGATATTTTGGCTTTCTTTTCATGTAAGTCCTCCGAGGCACAGAGGCATGACACTGTTTTCTGGAACAATTTTCCATGGCATTGAGTGGAATCCTGTCTAAACAATTCCCAGATATTGACATTCTGGTTTTATGAATTGCTTCTTGAATTTGTAATAAAACAAGCTTTTCATACGGTTAACACACTTGATAGTCCTCTCCTCAGAAGGAAACAGGTAGCCTATGCAAGATGTACTTAATTTTACATCTGACTGAATCAGCAACATTACAAATATCTACCTTTAGAATAACCCAGAACATCATTCTTCCCTGAGTAAGAACTGTTTTCACCATTTTATGTGTAGTAGCTATTGACAGATTCCTTCCTCTTTTCTCTCACAAGCTGCAACAGGAGAATCTATACAATTTTTCATCTTCTCCAACTGTCACATTGAAAATAGATACTATATATTTATCTTAGTTTTTATTACCATGTCTCTCAAAACAGCTCCCTGCCAAATTAACTGCAGTCATGAGCCTTTCTTTTCCCTCAAAGAAATTTGAAAATGAAAAGAGAAGGATAAAAAGAATCATAGAATTATAGAATCATAGAATCACAAGGTTGGAAATGACCTGTAAGATCATCCAGTCCAACTGTCTTCACATTACCATTGCTACCACAAGCACTAAACTGTATCTCGCAGCTCCTCATCCAGATGCCTCTTGAACAGTGCCAGGGACGGCGACTCCACCACCTCCCTGGGCAGGCCATTCCAGTGCCTGACCAATCTCTGAGAGGAAAAGTTCTTCCTTAAGTCTAACCTAAACCTCCTCTGGTACAACTTGCGGCCATTTCCCTGGGTCCTGTTTATTGCCTGGGAGAAGAGGCTAAACCCCTCTTCACCTCAACCTCCCTTCAGGAAGTTGTAGAGTGTAATGAGGTCTCCCCTGAGCCTCCTCTTCTCCAGACTAAACAATCCCAGCTCCCTCAGCCACTCCTCATAGGACTTGTGCTCCAGGCCACTCACCAGTTTCATTGCCCTTCTCTGGACAGGCTCCTGGGCCTCAATGTCTTTCCTGTAGTGAGAGTCCGAATATATAGAAATAAATATAGAAAATAAATAAATAAGAAATAAATATGTATGCATTCCTTCAGTTGGAAAATAATAACGTGAAAATACATACTTTATTACATCCATTGAAAACTGTATCTTCTGAGTTTCATATAAAGAAACAATCATTTGCCAGCAATTATTATTTGATGACATGAAACACTCGTTTCAAAATATTTGGAGACACTTACTGTGGATGTGTACTGTGTATGGACAAATGTTGATATTAGTAGCTCTTATTATATGTAGGAGATACAGATTTTTCCTGAATTTCTCACAGGGAAAAGTGCAACAGTCCTCATCCCAATGACAGCACAAGATTTCTTCCAGAAAAGAGAAACATTGGCTAACATGATGGAATAGGAACAGCCTTGTTGGTAGAGCTCTTTCTCAGGATGTCAGAAGCTGATCTGCTCTACACTAAGAGAGAGACGTCAACAACAGCTATAGAAATTATGACAAGCTCTTCAAATTACATGAGGAAATCGTGACTTTCTTAAAAAGGTCATATATAAAACATTTTCCTTAGACACAGTCTCCTCAAATCAGATCAATAAAATTCATTATTTAAGGCACTGATTTTTGCAAATAACTGACAAGCTCACTGAAACTACACTTTAGAAAGGAAATAGTACTGTAAAAATATATTTATGTATTCAATTCAATAAAGGTCTTAATACACAAATAGCTTATAGCGCAAGCATGAAGGTAAAGTCTTCCTTCTGCCCATAAGAAAACAAGTGGGGATGTTATTGTGGTGGCAGTACCCACCATGTTTTCACCGCTACTTTGACTATAGAGGGAAAAAGAAAATAGAAAAAGGAAGAAAGCAAACTGTTTAGCTACCTGAGGCATGCTTCTGAGCAAGCTCTTTGGAGTAGGTTCAGGAAAGGCAAGATTTGCCTCAACAGCGTGCATGATTGCATTAACATGACAAATAAACTGTTGATCCAGGTAGTGGCCAACTGTTAATAAACTGTTCGTGAACACTACTACCCTTAGTGGTTTGAACTGTCCATGTGTTTTGAGTTTGGAAGATGAGTATAAGCATGTCTTTTTTTTAGGTCATCTGGGTGAACAAATACAGATGAGTCCATCCTGTGCCCTTCATAATGCTCTTTGTATGACTGGGGAAAAGGCACTTCAACCTTTTGGTCTGAAAGAAAGATTTTGTCTACTCTTCAATCTCATTTTATCTGAAAGACTGAAATATCTCTTTTTCCCAGTGTTAGTGGAATGAAGTAGAGGGAGGCAGTTGCATCTTTCCTCTTTTTCTGTTTTGCCACTGGACAGTCATAACTGAAACTCTCTCATTTCTATTAAAAAATCATAAAAACCACTATTACACTGTTACTTTTCAGCAACCAGTTAGCAGACCAGTAAAAAAACATCTTAGATATCATGAGATGATATCTTTTTCTCCTTTCTGAAAATGCAAAAAGAGCTGGTCTAAAAATACCTTACATCTCCTTCTATTTCACTTGTTATATGGTCCTACATTTCTGGTAGTCAGTGGCAAATCTCAGCAAATTCACTAGAAAAAAAAAGGATCCTGACCTTTAAGTATTCCAATTTATATCAGTATAAGGAGGAAAAAAATAGGATGAATACTTCAATAATAAATTTTATTTCAAAGGGCTTATTTTGTTTAAATAATTTAAATTTAAACAAAAAAAGAATAGCTGGTATGTGACTAAAGTGCCAATAAAAATAGGTATCTAGTTTGGACAAAATTATCCAAGTAAATCTTTTACCCTTACTGAGTATTTGGCTGTATCACTTTGATGAGAATTTTATTCTCCTCAATGACTGCAGGACTATGTCCTCCATCCAGAATGACTAAAGCCCCCCAAAATATTTCAGCACTGGAGTTTTCATCTCTGAGTTTTCAAATGTTTACATTTCCTAAATGTCCAATGAATGAAAAAAAAAGTATGCTAAATTCTGTCTGAATGCATAAAGTATAAAGTGCTCCAAAGAAGTGTATGGTCAGTTTACATACAATAGGAAGTCTTTCTTTTGTACAATAACTAGTTTTAAGTTCTCTTTGTTAGAAAATGATATTTGTTTTTAATTATGTGTAAGAGAAAGTATAATTATAATGGGGGGAGGGAATTATATTTGTTTGTACTTGAAACACAAAAATTCAATGGTTGCACTTTTCTCCAGACTTTGACAACAAGGCATTGTTTTTTTTTGTTTGTTTTTTGTTTGCTTGTTTGTTTTTGTTTTTGTTTTTTTTTTAATGTTTTCCATGACATAGAATTCCTTGGTGATAGTTGGTAGTTAAAGGATTCTGAAAAGCTTTTTAAAAATAATAATAATTAAAAAAAAAAAAAAAGCCTTATTGAAAATAAATGTCCCTGGCTCCAAGGGGGAAAGAAAAGAGTAAAAGTCTGTTTCAACATAGTGATTTATAGGGAAAGGCTCAGCAACTTACATAAAACCAAAAGGGGAAGTGGTTGAACATTGGGTCAAATCTCCATTCACATGTTTTGTAATAAAAGGGTGACTGTAGTCTTTGAGCCTTGCTTCCAGTCACAGACAATGGCAATTGCAGAGCAGGACTAATAACAGGATTTAGCATAAATCCACCACAGGAAGTGAACAGTTGTACTGGCAAATAATTAGCCAGGGAACTTTTTACGGCAACATCAGGATGCTCTCAGTGCTTTAAAGCATTGTCTGCAATTGTTATCTTAGGGAAAAAGAAAAAAAGAAAAAAAAAAAAGAAAAAAAGAAAAAAAAAGCAAATACTATCAACCCATCAATAAAACTTCTCTCCATTTGTAGAAAACTTTTATTTACAGTTAATATATAAAATTTCAATTATTTTTCTCCCTGGTCAAATTTAGTAGCGATGGTATAACTATTGAATTTACATTTGAAGAGATTTTTAATTTTTTTTTCCCCTGTTTTGTTTTCAAGGTGAATTGTGTTTATTTTGCACAGCTAACAAGTGGGTTCAAAGCAACACTTTGATCTTGAACCCTTGCCAGATTCCAAGAGCTGAAAGCCCCCTGTGCAGTAAAGTAGACCTGTACTCACAAAGCCTGGCTAATTTGCAAAGGAATGCCAAAATTACTGGCAGAGCTGTGTGTGTGTGTGTGTGTGTGTGTGTGTGTGTGTTGTAGTGCAGCGTTGCAGTGCAGTCTACAGTTTTTCTAATAAACAGAGATCTGCTTTTCTCCACATGTTCATTTGTCATTGATTAGAAGACTAAGTTTAAGTGTCGTTTCTCCTTCTCCAGATGAGGAATTTGTATCAAGGTACTACGTAAAACAAACAAACAAACAAACAAAAAACCACCCAACAAATCAAAGGCAAGATCCTGTGAAATCTTCAGCTTTCAGAAGAGAGATTTTTCTACATGACACCCATTGCAATATGATTTATTGAAAGCAATTACCTGTTCTTTTAAATTTCACAAGAATTGCAAAGAATAATAGCTTAAGAAAGCTACTCAGATCCCATATGAACTCTTTGGATACATTTGTATGCCTTTAGTATTCATCAGTTCTGCCTAGAGTTAGAGATATTTTTTTCTTCTGGACATGGGATACTCTCCTAATAAAATTTTCTCATTTTCATTACCTTTGTATATCCACTAGCCACAACAAACAAATACAATAGTGAGACTATTCTCTTGGTGCATCCACTCAGACTATGATAAACTAGAAATACTAAGAGAAGGTGGAAATTTAGCACTGCTGACCTTATCCTTATCCTGAAAATGTACAGCAAGAGTTCTTACACATGTAAAACCAGTTAGTATTTTTTTAAGCAGTAATGATTGACATCTTAAAACCAGTGGCAGAAGTGGACATCTTACTCACTTCCATGGGATGTTTTGCAGTAGCTATTACATTAAGGCAAGGTCTAACAATTTCAAGGCTTGATTCTACCATTAATATACTTACAATAGATGGAAATGTATCTAAATCCTTTAATCTGTGAGTTGCAAGCCTGTACTTGTGTAACAAAAAGCAATAACAAAATTCCTGGATGTTGAATTACAATTTAACTGGAGAAACAGGTCCTGAAATGCACAGTAGAAGTGTCCATCATTCTGCCAAAGCAATGAGGGGTGGGAAGGGACCTCAGATCATCCCTATTTGCAAATAATGACTGTGTAGATCAGTCCCTTTTGGGTTGTGGGGTACCTGAGAGGAAAAAAAGTACAAAATCTGTAAAAATTCTGTCTTTCTGGATTTAGCCTTTCTGGATTTAGTCTGGATTTGCAGTTGCTGATGAGTCTGTAATGTATTCCCATACATGTGCTAGTCTAAGTATCACCAGCAACAGAAGCTTTTTTGCACACTAGGAACTGGATTATAATCTCTCTGGTGTCCTTTAGCACATTCCTTCTTTTTACTGTGTGGACATGAGAGAGTCCAGAGCTCTTTCTGTGTTAGCAGGCATATGCTGGGACAACGAAGTATACTCAGGGATTTTTTTGTGTGTGCGCAAATAGGTCAGATTGACAAAGGGCAGGAGAAAGGAAACAGTATTAGCTGTAATGTCACAAGTAAGGAACTGAGGCACAGAAATATTACCAACTGGATTTTCGGAAGGATTAAAGCAGCATGAGTTTATTGACTGTGCTGCATTAACATTAAATGTGGTTTGACCCTTAGTGATTTCTTCAAAGTGAGACTGGAAGCAGAACAGGAACCAAACCCAAGTCAATACTAAACCCACAAAACCATAATTTCTTACCTTATTTATTTTCTACATTTAGGAAAAAAAAAAAAAAAAGGAAAGAAAAAGCACACGTGCCTGTAGACTGACCTGTCATGCTGCTAAGTCTCTGCAAATTCAGTTCTCATTTTAACTAATTCTAATTTTGAATGCTGTCTTTGGCGTTATGCCTTGGACTTTTCACAAGATGTTTTGTAAGGTGTTTTTTACTTTTCCTTCCTCTTTTGAGAAGGGAGATAATAATTATTTTTCCATGAAAAAGAGATATTTTGTAGTCAAGTTTGGTATCACTGTCATTTCTCACTTACTTGAAGTTTAGACTAAAACTATGTTATTTATATTGTAAAAATCCTTAGGAGAGTTCAAATGAATGATTTATGTGAATTTCTAGTAAGTTGTTATACGATTTTTATTTTCCTTTTAATGGCTCTGTTTTCTGTGTTGTTTTGTTTGCCTTGGAGGATCATGTTGTGAACACTCAAATTGCTCATTCTCTTTTTTGAATGGTTCATACAGAGTAACTGGAGTAACCTGGGCATCAAATAAATCTTCCAAGAGGATGACTTTGTTTCCAAGTACAGTTACAGAAGTAACGTCAATTTCAGAGCAACGTGCATATTGTACAAGATCTGGTATACAGTGTATAACATGTCTAGATATTTGAAGAGGATGAGAACAGCAAGAAATTATGAAGGAATGAGGCAAAGGGCCAGATTTTGAATTCAAAATACGCACAAATTCCTATCTACAGGAGTAAGTAAAAGGATCAATAACAGTATAGCTACTCTCCCAGGATCTGTGGCTAGCACTGTCTGTGAAATTTGAAGTACAGATCTGCTCTGCTAATTGTTATTCTGTGAACAAACACAGAAACAAACAAACCCCTCATCACATCAACTTGCTATCTATAAATTTGGAATTTGCATGCCTAATGATAATAGGATTTACCTTAAGTGAGAGTGAAAAAATTAGCTTGCATTTGCAACTAGATGCAACAAATTCAGCCTAATTTTGTGGGAAAATGAAGCAACGTCAAGCAAGTGCAAGTATTTTTGCAAAAACCATATGCTTAGTGACAGCACTTCGGTATATGTTGAAAAGTATTTTCATGCAGTCTCAGTTTTTTCAAGATGTGTTTGCATGGTGCAAACACATCTTGCCCCCACTAACAGAAACACTTGCCCCCACTAGGAACATCTCTAAGTAGATGTCATTGTTATTTGACTGCCATGTAATTTTACACTGTATTTATGTAGTTACTGTAGAGAAGTTACTCTAAGATTCAGGCAGCATAAACCATGCATGACTTACCAAGAAAAGTTTTGAAAATAAATACACTTTACACTTCTGATATTCAGATCTCTCTTTCATATGGAAAATTAGAGATAGAAATGGCATAAAGAAAGAAAGATTCCTATTCTATTAGTTTTGTTAGTGTTAATTTCTTATTGTTTGTTTCTTGTAGAGTTGAAGTTTCTGAAGCTGCAGTGTTTCAGAAATTTTAAGTTTTGTGGAAAAAAAAGGAGAATGTTGTTCCAGAATTAAATGCAAATTTAATGGAAAATCATAACTAAGAATTCTTCAAATTAGGTTGCCCAGAATTTAGCTCTAAAGTTTAGCACTAAATATTTTGATAATTTACAAGAAAACATTAAACAATTACTAATTAAATTTGTGACTGAAGCAAAAAGAGCAGAATGGTAAATGTCAATATATTTCACTGATAATCTGTATCATTTGGTAGGTTAATCAAAAATATGTATTTTGAAGTGGAACAAGTTATTTAGACCACATTTTAAAGATGAGGCCCATTTAGAGTGATTTTTTAGTCACTGCTATCTAGTAAAGGACCACGATAGTAAGAAAATGTTCTTATTAACCTTGTACTATTATTCTGTGACTAACAAGGCATGAAGTGATTATAGCATTTATGAGCAGGGAAATATGAAGTAGGTGTAATGAGTTTTGTTATTTCAGGTACAACTATTACTGCTGAACCCATATCTGGTACCTAACCTGTAGAAGGTGTTACATCAGAGGAAATGTGTACCAGTCACTAAACAAATACTAGGTGAAGAAGACTTGGGAAATGTATACTATTACTGAACATTTAATGAGAATGCATAGCAGAGTGTAGCATTCAAACACTGCATGAAAGAGAAAGACAAGAGATAGCCTCAAAGTTTTTAACTCTGTTTTTAACACCGTTTTTAACATCAATGGCTCACTAATGCTTGCAGTATGCAACATATGTAACTCCAAATTGAATGGTTTTCCTAACACAAGTTATTGGGCTTGAAGCAAGTAGCAAATCAAAAAAACCTCATGGCTCCTGTTAGACAGCTCTGATCAGATGATCACAACAGGCTGTTAGCCCATTCTAGCTATCTTACTTAAATGGATGTGCTCAAAGGAATAGTCTGTGCCAAAACTGAAGGATTAAGACTCCTCTGTGGAGTTTCTTGTTTCTTCCCAAGGAAAAAGTGAACACCACATCCTGAGCATGGGATAAGAGCCTCAAACACTCCATTAACTTTAGCTGTCTTGGTTAATTTACTGGTTTTGATTGACAATCAATGGACAGAAACAAGTATCTCTACAGGGTAACTTATCCCATCATGATTAATATTGAAGCTAGACAATAATGCTTCACTCAGCTTTCCTCTTACCACAGAAAACAGAAGTTCAGAGTTGTGGAAGTAAGGAGCAAGAATGACATCACCTACTTCCAGCTGCTGACATCTATAATGAGAGAAATAATCACTTTTGGGACTCAGTTCATTTGTCCTGCTTTGGATATCTTCTCTAGAACAAAATGTACTGTATGAAAGGAGTGCTTGACTTATTTTATTGACAGCAGGTTGCAAATAAGGAGAAGCTGTATAATCTAATTAACGACATAAATTTTCAGAATGAGAATGGGATGCACCAGGATTGTTCTGTGTCTCTGAGGCCACCTGACAAGAAAGAAAGAGCCCCAAAATGTATAATTAAACTCTCTAATCATTTAAGATGCACTCTTTTAGTCTTTAAATATCAGTGTCTCACCCATTGGGAGTTTGCTAACTCTCAAGCTGTTAAGAGAAGCTATGCTGCAGGATGCTGTCAGAACAAGACAACGCTATGACCAGGATAGTTCTACCAGCATTGTAGTCACTGACTGCATTTGTGAGCTTCCACATTCCTGAATTTATTACTACGAATAATCAGAGACTGATTTTTTATCAGTCACCACCATGTATGACTTTACTTCCAGAGCATTGCTGACTTCAACATGAACTAGGTCCAAAATTCAGATAAATTACACGGTGAAATGTTTGCATGACCAGTGTACTTACCCCAGGAACAATGAGTAAAAATTAAATGTTTTAGTTGCTATATCTCACAAGGGATGGGGGATGAAAATGAGAGAAAAATGTATATTCAGATAGAAAATACAGCTTCTGCAAATAGTGTATAATGAAAGAGTAAGGGATACAAATAAGGGAAGGCAAAGACCAAGGCTTTTATTACAGCTAGTAGATTCCTTTGCTTCTGAAATAGTTCCCTTGAGACGCTTCTCTGTAGGTTAATAAACCTCCTGATTAGAAAGTGTTTTCCTGATATTTCACCTAATTATACCCATCCGTAATCTCTTCCCAAAAGCCTCTCCTCATTTTACCTCTTTGGCATACACTAAACAACCCTTTTCTTTCAGCTCAGTCTTTCAACTAAACAGGTCTTTTCAGCTCAATAGCTGGCTATGTAATACCCTATATAACTGGAATCCAAATCTGCAAATTGCTGAGCAGTCCCAACTTTCATTAAATTATAAAAGGCAGGGAAAGTTCTTGCCTTCTCTCAAGATAGTGTCCAGCATTAATAAAAATGTATGTACTTAAAATAGACAAACAAACAAAAAAATCAGATTTGCTCCACATGTAAAATATCTAAATACATAAACTGATTTCTTTCCAGCACTGTCTTGTTTCAAGAAAGCAGAGAATTATGCTTTTGGTAATTATTGATGAACATACCCCTTCAGCAAAGACTACTTCCAGTGCATACATTCTGGGAAGAACACGCTATCCTCTGATAACTTTCAGAGAAGGCAATGGCTTTAATTTGACAGGATAAAAAATATCTTTCACTAATTCTTGCAGCTCCTGCTCTGTGAGGGGTGAATGCCACAAGCTTGCTTATGCCAGCTTCCAAAAATTAGAAACTCTGACTTCAAGGCAAAGCATGCTAAAGCATACCTTGAAGAAATGAGTCTATAATCTGCTAGAAGGTGGCCCAGCCACTGCTGAGTGATCTTTGATCCAATTTCTGTCTGCACTATGGAACAATGCTGTTCCCAGTAAAGGACTGAAAGTACATTGCTTTTCCCTTGTTTTAGCAACATTATAATTTTTAGAAAATAAAAATTGTTGCTCTTGAATCTCCTTTTGTACATAAGATTTTCATTGCTTCAGGCCAGTGCCCTGCCTATAACTGTGAGCTGAGTACAGAAATTCTTAAACATCACAGAAATTATTAAAAGCTCTGGGTTATGATTGCATAGTCTATCTGTGCTCCAGCACGGACTCACTTACCACAAGACTGCTTTTCCAAAACTGTTTTCTTACCAGTTGAGCAGATATTGGCTATCACCTCCCCAAACTGTCTTTGGTTTCCTTTTCTGAGGGGGCTATCACAGTTGTCCACAGACTCAAATATTCAGTGCATGGTTGCAAAGCATATGAAAGCATGCCACAAGAGCCCTGAGTTTCTACAGTGGGCTATGCAGATAGTGGGCTTATGGTGGATTTACCTTGGTTACCAGCCAAGATCGTACCCACTCATTCACTCTACAAGACTTGGGAAGAAAATAGAATGAGTAAATTCATGGACTAAGATTATTTACCTATTACTATTGTGGACAAAACTGACTTGACTTTCAAAAATTAATGTAATGTATTGATAATTAAAATGTAGTGAGAAATATTAATATAACATATTATTTTAAATTAATATTAATATTAAATGTTAATACAGTATTTTTCCTCATCTCCCACACTCAGCTACAGTCTTTTACCCATGTCAAGTCATACTGTACATAGTAGTTTCTCTCTGCTGCTCCTTCCCTACCTTATTTTTTGTCTTCTCTGGTATGGCCTCTCCATAGACCTGACTGAATATCTGCTCTGCCATGGAACTCCTTCCCCTACCAACTTTAAGCTGAAAGAAAGGCATAAGTGACTTGTCTGGAGAAGGATCTCCTAGAAGGTCAGTAAAAGTTCCACCTACTGGTTGCTATTGAAGGAATAATACTGGATTAAATGTACTTTTTTGCGCAATAAATAACCTCTATTGTATATTTCTTAGAAATTTCATTTTGTACTGTTTTTATTAGCATTTCTTAATGAAATAAGAAACTACTTTATCAATAACACTAGGGATTCAGTGAGAATAGGTAACAAGTCCTTTTGGGGAATGTCTTCCATTTTTTATATAATCTGTCTTTTGGATCATTTAAGCAGCCTGTTATTTTATCCCTGACCTTGCTATGAGAAACTGCTTAGTAGCAGGTTGCAGACTTCCATCGGCAAACATGTTGGAAGTGTACTCAGAGAGTGGTTCTTGATTAATTATGTATACTCCATATCACCAAGATCTCTGAGCACATCAGAGGGCTGAAGATAGAAGAAGGTATATTGTTTCTGATTTTCTCTGCTTTGTTTGAGTTTGCTCAAACAAAAATTGCAGAAGACATTTTTCTATCTGAAAAAGGAATAAGACAAAAGGAGAAATCTACAGGCCGGGGTGTTTGAATATTGCTGTGAGGTCCCTAGAGAATCCAGACTAACAGGATTTTATCTGATAGCAACCTTTCCTCCTAAATCTGTTCTCTGTTCCCAGAAACATACAAGTCATGAAGCAAGAAACAGAGCAGGCGGGAAAGAACTTGACTCTGGAACACCATTTCTGGGGAGAAATAAAACTTAGGAGAAGTCTTGAATGATCATGTTTTTGAGGGAAAGTATTGAGGTAATCATGCCTGGCTTAGGCATAAACTAAGGTTAGAAACATTCACATTTCCCTTCCTTATGAAGCCTTGTAATACTAAATAAATAAATAAATAAATCTGCATTTCTTCAGTCTTCCATATAAGATAACCACTTTGAAAATACAGATAAAAACACCAGTAAGTTTTTCAAGATGATCTTAGATATGTACAATGTTATGTAGATCTGGCAGAGATGAACAACCTTTTAATGTTTTAAATTCTTTGTGAAGAAGTGACAACAATCAGTTCTTCACAATCTAACTCCTCTTAATGAGCCTGGACTTCCAGATCAGATTACAGTACACCTGCTAATTTGATAGTAGGCAGCCTCCAGAGTGGACTTTGAAATACAAATTAGATTTCAACATTTAGCCCTGAATTTATTCTTTTCAGGAAAGAAAGAAACCTGAAAGTATTCAGCAGTTACAAACACTAAAGCCAAGGCAGGAGGCAGGAACATTTACTACTACTAAAACGTCAGTAATCAAAAGTAGTTAGAAAGTAAAGAAAAATGTAATTTCTTCCAGAAGCTTCCAGATTTTTTGTTTGTTTGTTTGTTTGTTTGTTTTTAGCATAGGAAACTGACTTCAACAGTGCTAGGCACGGGGAAAATTCATTTAGGGCAACAGCAGCTTACTCATATAAAATAATAGTAATAATAATAATAATAAAGTTTTACATATGCTATTATATCTGCCTTGTTCATATATGCCCATGAACAGACCTGGAATGGGCCAACTATTCATCTCTGAACAGAAATGATCTACCCCAAGATTCTGTCCCACAAAATGCACCAAAAAGAATGAGGACCAATGGTAAAGCTCAATACATATTTTCGGAAGAATTATATGTGCAGTAAGCAGAATCATAATTAGTATACTTTCCAGATATTTATAAGTCACAGGGAAAAAATAAAGCATCCACATCTTCCAGCCTGGAAGGTTCAGAACTTGTAGCTTAATCAGCCTGCCATAAGTTTGCTATATCACAGAGTCGAGATTTTTCACAATTGTCCTTGATTACTTTGTCTTCTACTAAAAAAAAGCAACACAACAAAACAAGAAAAGAAAAGAGCAAACAAAAAAACACCAACAAAACTCAGTGAGTTGCAAATATGTTGGGTATCCACTTTGGTCTACTGTAAAAGATTTGATATTTTGCCTGTTTTGAATTTATTTTGTCATTATTCTTGTTCTGAAAATTCCAGTTATATAATCCATTGCTAAAAAGTATGGGAAAGTATGGTTTGTCAGGGTCAAAGTCACTGTTACTATTCAAAACTAGTCTGATTTCTGTATAGAACTGGGCAAAGAATTAGGTAGTAAGGCTTTTAATGCAAAAATAAACTTGAATTTCACCTCTGATTTTTTTTTCCTTTTCCTCTCTCCACCTCCTCATTTATTTACTTCTTTTTTGGGGGGGGACGACAACTGTGTTTGTTCTCCATTAATTGTAGAATTTAGTAAGTAAATTTATCCAACAGACTTTAGAGAAATCTATCATAGTAAATGTTTTATAACATTTAGAAGTGTTTCAGCATTTAAGGTTAGGTGTTATCTCTTTTTTCCTAAATTATTGTAATGTATACTATGTCACATAAAAATATGCTCTTCTCATAAATACAGTGTGGTGTTTTCTGCTTAGTTCCATTAAATCACAATTTTCTGCTGTTGCTTTAAATTGACCCTACAAAAAGAACTGCAGTATTATTGATTCAGGTTCTGATTTTCTGATCTCACCAAGTATCACATTCTGCTTTCCTGCAACCACAGAGCTGCAAAATGGAAAAATACCCTGCTAAGTGTTTCTGTTCATGCTTACAGTTAAAGTCTGTCTACTCCTCTTTACTAATATCTTCATAGATAATGAAGAGTAAATTCTCCTCCCCCCCCCCCAAAAAAAAAGTCATCCTATGTGCAGCTGATTTCTCGTAAGGAGAGTTCTCTCACAATGAGGCATGTCCTTCATGCCTCTATGAAAAAAAAAAAAAGTGTAGGAAATAGTGAAACAGATTCTTAATGATATTTTTCTGTCAAAAATGAAGTAGCGTGAAGAAAATTTAATGAAGAAATTGGCACAGATTTGTCCCATTTTTCAGATTTTGAGATGTAAAAATCATTAGGTTTGCAGCTTGTAAAGGAGGCATGTTTTTGCATGTGGATACTGAAAACAAAAATATGATAATCAGTTCTGGGTATTGAGCACCTTGGAACTCAATGGGCAAATCTTTCACCTGAGACCTTATTAACGTACTTTTCACTTTAGACTTTAAATGCTCACAAAAAGCCTCAGTTGTCCAAAAATAAGGTGACAAGGTGACTGTGTTACTAATGACTTTACTTTATCTAAAAGTACCCAGAACCAACATGAATGTACAAATAGAAAATGCATTTCTGCATTTACATTCAACTGCATAATGTACTTATTGTTAAATTAGCTGGTTATTCCTACTTGTTGAAGTCACTGGAGGCCCACATTTTCACTATGGAACTGGACAGACAGGATTAGTCCAGAATTGCATGAACTGGTCATAATGAAATCCAAAACCGTGCAAAACACCCCTGAACTTGTTGTGAACTTGACATGCAGTCTATGCAGGAGATGTTTGAAAAAAAAACGTCTTCTCCTAAATTTTTGGTGGTGAGACCAGAACAAGCAAACAGGCAAGGCTATTGTTGAACAGAAGTAGGGAGAAAGCTTTTATCTGTCTGGACTTTCATATTACACACATCCCCATGAACCCTCTAAAAACTAGATCATATTAACTGTGGGAACACACAGTGCTTCCTGGCTGTGGGCCAATCAGGAGTTTCTGAAACAGCTACAAGTTAGTTGAAACAGGTGCATGTAATAAAGAAGCCTGAAATAAAGAACCAGAACAACTGGACTCTGTCAAGTTAAAGTTACTATTACACAGGGCTGTGCAAAATTTTCACAGTGAGTTTAAAAACTCTCCAAATCTGTGCTTTGTGCATTTTCTCTCTCTCTCTCTCTCTCTCTCTTTTTTTTTTTACTTAAGAAAATTAACTGAAAAGGTATAAACCTATGTATTTTCCACACAGAGATCACCCCATTGTCATACAAAACCTTTCCAGTTTTCAAAAACCTATACAATTTGAAATGTTGCTGCATAAGGCTGCTGTCCTGAAACAAATTACAAAAAAAGAAGTTATATATTTTAAAAAAAGGTGGGGAAAAAAGTGTAGGCATCTGACCTTATCAGAACAGAAACATGCTCATTCTTCTCTACAGCTCTATCCCTTGTGCTGGTGGAAAATTGTATTTGGCATGTAGTCAAAGGAGCAAAGGAAATAAGCAGCCACGGTGAAAGGATGGGAATCTCCATTGCTTGAAACAGAACAGACATTGTCTGTGCAGAGTGGCAAGTAGGTCTTTCTCCAGAAGAAGGACTGTGGAAGTTGACCTTCCACTTCCTTGACCAAGGCTGTGGCTAGAAAAAGGAAGATGCAGGTACATTGTTGAGTAAGTCTACACTGTTTGGACATAGTAGTGTGTATTTTCCTCTGTATAACATTCCACATGATGACTTCATCAGGAGAATGCTTGAAAGCCCTTTGCATCCTTTTATCAATAAACACTAATGCTAGCAGTATATGAATTCATGAACTTTCAGATAAAGTCACAAGAAATATCCAGTATGCAAAGATCAAATTTTAATAAGCTCTTCCACAGAAAGTGTTAGAGATACGAATGGTAGTGACTTTTCATCATTTACACCTGGGAAACAGTCAAAAACTGTTCTTAAGACAAAGCACGACTTAGAAGAAGAAAGTCATTTGCATAAGGAAGGATGAGATAAAACTGTTTGCTAGCATAAAATTTATCATCTGTCAGAAACAACACAGTAATTATACTGGATATTGTGGGTTTTTTTCTTGTTGTTGTCGTGGTGTTTTTTTTTTTTTTTTCCTTCATAGAGTCAATACCCATATCTTTAGAAGTTTTCTAAAGCATGTCTCTTTGAAACTAGTAATGAGTATTTCCTGGAAATATGTACAAGTTCCCTGGAGCAGAAGAATGAATAACAATAAAAATAGAGTCTGGCAAAATCACTTTTGAGTGTTATTGGACTTTTCCTCTGCATGGATGATGAAAGTAAAAGAGTTCTGTGGATTAACTGTATTACATTTTTTTCTATCAGATCTAATGCAGCATATTTTCTGCCAACATTTCCAACATATGGAATTCATGTTATAAACTTAATGATCTCAGCAACTTAAAACTAAGTTTTCTGGATAACAAAAGCAGAATTCTTACAGAGCCTGTTTGTTACAAATGTGCATTAAATTATGGAAATCTGACTTGTAAACACTGTAGCTTATAGCTCATACAATATAGTTGCTCAATCAAAAGATACCATTGAGAAGATTCGGTATCCAAATCTTTTCTAGCAATATAAAAAATATCCCCCTGAAATCATCAGTATAAAAATAAAAATAAAAATCAGTGCATAGACAATGGCAGTTTTTACCATTATCACAATATCACATTTTGTACAAGAAGAAGCATCCTAGCGCTTTCAAGTGTCCAGCATGGGCACCTAATTTGGTTGCTTTTATCAATATCTTTTCTTTTTTTTAACCTGATGCAGAACCACAGTGGCAACAACAAAAACACCAGTAAACAGCTAAAGATTTCTAAACTTTTAAAAAACTTTTTGAAATGTATCCTGAGAGGATTAACCCTTCATGGTGGAGAAACAGTGTGAAATAGAATGCTTTTACTTACATTTCTGTACAAAGAGAATGCTTTCACACAGTAGGCAGGTTTTTGTATACTAACGACCTCGGGAATTGTGCTACTAGGAAATTTTAACTCATGGTAGAGTTACTTGGACCAAAAGGGTCAAAGCATGGTGACTGAGTACAAAGCAGTCCACTTGCACTTCACTTTGGGGTTTTAGCAATGGGACAAAAGCTCAGACTCATTAAAAGTCAAGAGGAACTGAGTAAGCCAAGGTAGCAGATTCAGTTTGGGTAAAAGTAAAAGAGGCCTTAGAAAAGGCCTTTCAAAGTGCCATCAGAAAGCCAAGAATTTAAGAGCATCTTTATAGAAGGTGATATAAACCATAACAGGACTTTTCTAGAACAGTATAAAACTGTCTTCAGTAACAAAAGCCATAAGGTGATGAAAGGAGCTGACAGCTGTAATTTTGAAATACCTAAATGAAATAAAAGTTGATAGCCAGGAGCTGTCAGAAAGCAGAACAAAAACAAAACCCAAATGAACACAGTCATTGTACGTAAAGAGAGGCAAAATGCTTATGAGGGAGGGGAAGAATCATTAATTAGAACTACTTCAGTTAGCTTCTTATGAATACCAGCTATATGACTGCTATAAAGAATTTCCCATAAGGTAACATCCTCTCTTCAGACAGCTTTCCTGTGTGCTCTTAGGATGGCAAAATATGTGCACCCACTAGATGCCAGTCTGTAATGTGGGAAAAATTCTTTCCAGCTTATAAAAACATGCTTTGGCTGAAATCCAACACAGAGTGGGAAACTTAGCCATAAGAAACAAGAAAAACAAACCCCACAAAAAGGCAGGTGGAGGCAAAGAAAATAGATATAAATGGGAATCTGGATGAAGCAATTCAAACTCTTGCCAGCCTAATTATGGTGTGCCCCTGCATCTTACAGACTACCTAATCATAGCATAGTGATGGATGTTCTCTTAAGCCTTTCCACAATTTCCTGTCCCACATATGAAGCTCCCAGGAAGAACTGCTGTACCCTTTTGCAAACCGATGATGTGTATATTCCTGAGAAGGAAGTAGGGAAGTAGTCTGACCCACAGTTGACTATTTCCCATACTAAAGGAGAAAAAACCTATTTTCCTGCATCAGTTTGATGAATCAGAGCATCAGCTAGCATTAAGGATTGAATCACTACTCAACATATGCAAGTGGTGGTACAGTCTTTGCACAGCAATCTTGTTTTTGCATCATACAGTAGTACTCCTATGACTTAAAAATGCATCCAAGTGTGCACATGTGGTCGTATACACATTGCCCACACCGTGAACAAGTTTCACACACTGAGAAAACTTGCAATCTTACTGGCATTTTGGAGTACATGAATAATTAAATGTGAAAATCACAATGAGAGACTGAATACACACTTAACTTATACATGCTTAGGCACCAGAAAAATGAAAGCTAATCTGAAGCACTTTGATACCCTCAAGAATTGGTAAGAAAGCAAAGACATCCATTTGTCAGTGACAGCTTACACTGTACGTGTAAAACTTATTTTACATGGTTACTGAAATAGTCAGTACAGCAGGTGTAAAACTTAAAATTTTAACAGTTAGTCAGCTTATGCTACTGAAAAAAGAAACTGAAAAAGAAGCTCCCCAAAAGCTATAGATTTTCTGAAGATACGCAGCTAACTTCTGTTATTCAAAACAGCAAATTACATTTTCTATTATCCTTGCTTGAAAAATGTAGGAAACATTTATTTAAAATACAAATGATTTTTCATAATCCTGAAAAGCCCAAGTTTGTCAACAGGGTCATAAAAACAAAAATTCTTTGGAAAGACTGAACATCATAACAGGGATGTATGAGAAGTGACATGATGAAGGCATACAAATAAGTAGTACAGTGAAATTATATGAATCATTTATTTTCATTCCTTCTAATAATGCAAAAGCAAGTGCTCATTAAATGGAAAGTGAAATTAAGAAAAGGAAATTCCTTTTCAAGTGAGGCTTAATTAAGCTGTTGACTTTATTGGCACAAGATATTGTGATTACCAAGAGCTCAGTATTGCTCATAAAAGGATCAAGGAACAGAACTTTAGCCAACCTGAGTGGGATATAAATTGTCTTACTGAAAAGCGTAAGATATTCCTGCCTTAGTAAAGGCTGCAGAATACCTTCCCCTACAGGCAAGTTATTCCATAGCTGTCTGCTGTGGAGTTTCCTGTACATTCATCTGTGGATGATAATGGTACAATTCAAGACAACTTCTTTTTCAACTGATATTCAAATTTATGGACTTCAGAGAGAAGTCCATACCCGTCACTAAGGAGAATCTGTGTACTGTATGAGTTTTCAGCTGAGAGAAATCATGTTAGGAGAAATATGCCTTGGTTATATTAAGACATAAGAAGGATTTTCATAATTTAAGAAAGTTAACTGATGAAAATTCTTGAAAAAATAAGATTGCGTGAAGCCTGTTGTTCACAATATCTGCAAAACAACGTTTTAAAGAAATGGTGAACTTGATACAATTTAGATATCCAAAAAATGACCATAAGACCCTCATATTGTAGACAGTGCTTTTCCCTCTTATCTTTTTCTGTTTTTAAACAGAACATTAATTTATTGACATCCTGATTAATAGCATTTTTCACTCTGAAAAATCTTGAAGTGTTTTTATCACTTATTATAATCTCAAGTCAACTTATCCAACTTTAACCACATAATTCAAGTACATTAGTTAGGATTACACTCATCAAAGGTAAAATATATTATCAGTAGAGAGAAGATGGGATGAACTTGGGAATAAGTATCTGAAGAACCTTCAGCCTGGAGAATAGAAGGACGAGGGGTGACCTGATTACAGCCTTTCAGTACCTAAAGGGAGACTACAAACAGGAGGGGAGTCAACTCTTTGAAAAGGTAGATAACAGGACAAGAGGAAATAGTTATAAGTTGAGGGAGGGAAGATTTAGGTTAGATATCAGAGGGAAGTTCTTTGCTATGAGAATGGTGAGGTAGTGGAACAGGCTTCCCAGAGAGGTTGTGGATGCCTTGTCCCTGTAAGTGTTCAAGGTCAGGTTGGATGGAACCCTGAGTAGCATGGTCTAGTGTTAGATATGGTAGTTGTTGGCCCTGCCTGTGGCAGGGGTTTTGGAGCTTGGTGATCCTTGAGGTCCCTTCCAACCCAAGACATTCTATGATTCTATGAAGAGTGGGAATTAACTCTATCTCTCACAATTTCTTATGGACTCCAGCATTTATATCCAATTTAAAATAAAAAACATGTCTTAGTCCAGCTGTCTGTCTCCCTCCACTCACTGATACAGTACCGAAGCTATGAAAATGCACATCAAGTCTGCTGTAGTATCTGCCACACTGGGTGCTTCAACGCCATCAGAGAGTTGAAGAGGTAATTCCCAGGCTCTCAGGAAATAGAACTCAGAATCATGTTATGTGCTCCAGGAGGTACTCCAGAGAATATTTCTTCTGCGAGAAAGGCACAGCTAGTATCAGAGAAGGAATTGTCCAGTGGTGTCTGAATAAAACATTTCTTTCACACAAGTTCAGAATTAGATAAAAACTTTTTTTTTCTATCAGTCCCTATGAAAACTTAGGTTAGATACAAAATTCCCTTGTCACAGCTGAAACACAGCCACACCAATACTGTGACACTGGTGAACAAGTTTCATCTTGGCCCAGAAATCCAGTATGCCATAAAAAATGGAACTACAAACCAGACTGGCACACATCGAGACCCAGCATGTTCAGATGAGTAAACTGCAGCTCTCTAAACCTCTCCAACAGTTTCTGTGAGTTCTGTTACAGAAGCACAAGTTTCTTGGTAAGTGAGTACTAAAATACAATTTTGAAGAATGATTTGCTGGAATAAAAGAAGGCTTATTCTCCTTCTATTCTTAATTTTATCTCTAAAGACAGTAAAAACAATCCAGGAAAACTGATAACCGTAATTTATGTTATGATTTTATAGAGGGACAGTATTTAAAAAAAATAATATTTGACATGTTTATAGGAAGAAATGCAGTTGAAAATGTAGCTTGTCCAACAAAGTATTCCTTAGTAAACTAGATAGTTTGTGAGGGCTGTTAAACATGAATATGCCAAAAGGAATGAATATTACTGTGAATGTTAAGATATTGTACATGACATAACCTACAGTTGTGCTACAGAAGACCTACAGTACTGTACATGTACAGATCTGTCCAAAGCTGCCAGGTTTTCTTCACTGAATTTCTGTAGCTAAACCAGAAAATCTTCCCTGTAGGGCCAGGACTCTTAAACATGGAGACTAAAGTATACAAATGCCTGAAAAGTGCAAACACTGTGGAGTGTTTCATTATAGAATTACAGAAAATAATTATTATATATATACGTATAAAACACTTTAATAGTTATATTTATAAAAAGTAATTATTTAGGAATACAGGTACATCTTTGAATACTGACGATTAATGTAAAGACAGGGAAGGCCCCTCACTGCAAGAAAGACATGGAGGATCTGCATCAGGTTCGAAGAAGGGCAACAAAGCTGGTGAGGGGTCTGGAGCACAGGCCTTATGAGGAGTGGCTGAAAGAGCTGAGATTGTTCAGTCTGGAGAAGAGGAGGCTCAGAGGAGACCTTATTGCTCTCTATAACTACCTGAAGGGAGGTTATAGTGAGCTGGGGGTCGGCCTCTTCTCTCATGTAACTAGTGATAGAACTTGAGGGAATGGCTTCAAGCTGTGCCAGTGAAGATTCAGGCTGGATGTTAGGAAATACTACTTTTTTGAAGGAGTGGTCAGGCACTGGAATGGACTGCTCAGTGAGGTGGTGGAGTCACCAACCCTGGAGGTGTTTGAGGAATGTTTGGATTTTGTGTTGAGGGATATGGTTTAGTGAGAACTATTGGTGATGAGTGGATTGGTGAAGACTGGATGATCTTGCAGGTCTTTTCCTCCTTGGTGTTTCTGTGATTCTGTGAAAATGGGTTTTGCATAAAGTACTTCACGGCAACGCGTTTTCCACTCTGCAACAGAGACCAGAAAGGCCACAGCTTTATTACTCATAAAATTTTGGTAATGCACAGTGACTATACTGTCAGTGAGGTTGACTAGAAGAAGTGAAGTCTGCTCACAAAACTGCTCACTATCAGTGGTGATTATAGAATATATGGCTATCTTAGTTTCAAATGAGTCAGTTGTTTTTCCTCATAGCATCTGGTATGATGTTGTTTTGGTTTTAGGAGAAAAACGGTGTTGATAACACATTGATTTTTTAGTTATTGCTAAAAAATGCTGTGGAGAGATAAGGATGTTTCAGTCTTTTCAGCTTCTCCTACTGCCCTGCCAGCAAGGTGAGCTGAGAGGGGACAGAACCAGGACAGCTGACCTAAAGTAGTCAAAGGGATATGACATGAGGAAGAGAAGTTTGAATAAGGAGGGAAATTCACTGGGATTCCTTCCACTGCTGAGGGACTGGCTAGACATCAGTCAGTGAATGGTGAGGAATTGCTTGTGCATCACTTATTATATATATACATATATATATATGATTATCATAACTCTTATCCTTCTTTTCCACTCCCTTTTCTCTACTTAGCAAATAGTTTTTATTTCAACTAACAAGTTCTATTTTGTTGGTTTTCTTTTTCATTTCTCTCACCTCTTCCAAAGAGAGTTGGTTTTTTATTTGTTCCATTTCTTTTCTTTTTGTTTTGTTTTGTTTTGTTTTGTTTTTTTGGTTTGTTTTCTCCCCCAAGAAAGGCTGGTTTTGTTTTTCTGTAAAATATATTAGGCAAATTGACTTTTGCACCAGATCGAGCCAGTAATCCATGGAAGGCACAGTGCTCAAAGACATCAATAAAATCATTGTGTTGCAGCATGTGGTTACTGTGCTATTTCTCTTTCTGGTACCAACCTCCTGAGGTGAATTGGACCCTATGTGAGCTCTCTCCATTATTCCCAGATGGCATCTGAGCTAAGGACCATTTTGCCTGGTTCAACAGCAGATGAATTCCTAAAAAATATTCTCATTCTCTCTATTCAGGAGTTGAGTGACCTGAAGATAAACAACAGGACCTTCCAGTTCTGCCAACAGATGTGACAGCAGGAGATATAGAGAGGGTCACAAAAATGACTGTTGCATACTTTTATGAATCAAAGCATCTCTGAATATGACTTCAGTGTCCCCCAAAGGCTCTGCTAGGAACAGGACTTTTATCTCAGTGGCATTAAATCTATTTCTTTTCCCTGTATATATGTTTGAGGAAAACATTATGGGCCATATAAAAAAAAAAAACACCACCACCACCAACAAAAAAAAAACACAAAAACTCAGGTTCCCCAAAGAGTAACATGAAACCAAATAGCTTAAGCAATTAAAAAACTGCCATTCAACAAGAGCACTTTAAATTTGTTTACTCCTTCCCTTGGCATGCGGAGCTGTGCCTTAGCACATGCCCAGAACAGCACTATTTCTGGCATGACATAGGAGCTTAGCACCCAGCTTCTCAGGAGCGTAGGTCAGATTCCAGAAAAAAAAAAGGGATCTTGTCTTCCTAAAAACAGAGTATTTATCCAGAAAGCATTTTCAGAGTAAATTTAACACTCCCATGAGCTCCTACTGACCCCAAGCTACAAGTTAAACCTTATGCATGAATATCTCACTGATTTTAATAAGGTGTTTAATATACATATATGAAGTGAAGTATGATGATAGATACATCAGGGATCAGATTTAGAGCTGTCAGTTTTATAAACTTGCCAAGTACCAGCTTCTGGCTTGCTGCTATCTGTTGATTTACTCAGATGAAGGAAGTTCAGTGCATCCTGGATAAACTGGTTTCATGCTTGTCTATGTCTAATTGTGCCTAAGTATCAGGTCCTGCGGAGATAGTGTCAGACCCTCGTGTTATGCACCTCACATTTTCTATATTGATATATGGTGCCTTCACAACATCCAGCAGAGACCAATCTTACTGGACGTGCATAAATCAGTTCACATGTGTAGATCAGGTCTCATGTGCTCTAGATATATTTGAGATACTTCACATACTCAGCTTATTTATACATACAAAACAATTGTTATGTGTGGATAATCGAGGCTGAAAGCAACCCTGTCGGAGTAGAAGAGAGTCTAGAGCAGAAAGCACAAGCTGTGAAAGACAGCTTAGAACTTGTAGCCCTACATGCTCTCATAGTACAGAGGTGAGTCAGTCAAGCAAACATCAATAGCTTCATCCAAAGGAAAAGAAAAAATCAGTTTAAATTCAACTGTGTTAAAGGTCATTTGCAAGTAAAAGAAGGCGTTTGCTTGAAAGACATATAATGTATAATTTTGTTATTATAATTATTCTAGTCATAATCAAAACCAAGGCCATGTTCCCAGTGCGTGGACATGCACGGTAAGTGACAGTCTGTTCCCTGAAGTGCTTACAGGCTGAGCAGACAGGACAGAGGACAGAAGAAAGGAAGAATTGTTATCCACATTTTAGAGAGACAGCTAAAATGATTGGCTCAGAGTCACACAGGATATCCAAGGCAAAGCCCTAGAACTGAATCCAGATCTCAAGGTGCACTTTCCTGTCCATTGCCAAGACAGATTTAATTTATAGAGATTAAAAGTAAAAATAAAAATGAAAAAAGAGCCACTTCCCAACAAGACTTATGCAGAATTTCAATCTAACATTTCCAATTGGCTTCTGAGTCCAGCAGCTAAAATTTCATTACATCTTTGAAAACATAACCGTAACTGTTTTGAATCATGCTATAACACACATACTGCCAAAAGCAATCCCTAACGCTGTAATATTTTGCTCCATTAGAGGTGCCATACTGCCAGCAATCAGTGAGCTTACTGAATAAAACTGCAGCCATTGAACAGTCTCCTCTCTGTGTCTGTGTGTCTTTTGGCCTAAATAGAATAAATACACAGCGTTAAGGGCCTGATCCTACTCCCACTTAAGTCAATGGCAAAATTCCCATTGACTCCAATGGAAGAAGAAACCAGCCCTAACAGGACTGGTGATATTTTTTTCTTTAAATTCCTGACAGATTAGTTCATGTGCAATTTGCAACAAAGGTATTGGTTGAGAAGATGTGCATTCATACTTAATTTTAAAATTATGAAGATAGAATCAATTTCATTATTGTACTGATCTTGTACAAAAACATTCACTGCAATAATTGCCATATTAAAAGGTGCAAACATTTTTTCCCTAGGCAATGTTAAAAGGAACACAAAGGATTTCCACTATGGATGTGGATGGTAAAACATATTCTAACATCTCATGATATGTATAATAAATCTTAAAATAAAGATTTAAGTTCTTTAAAGTTTACCACAATTCATATATGAGAAAAAAAACAAACCATTGAAAGAAAGCATGGAGGAGTCATGGATAAAATGTTATCCTTAAACATATATACACACATATATACACACACATATATGAGATTTCTACTGAGATGAGATTACTCTGCCTTTGCATCCTTGCACAAAATTAGGATCTTACTACTGCTTTCACTTTACTAATTTCTCCAAAGCAAGTGTATCCAAGTAGGCTTTAGAGATGTCAAGTAGTCTTTAAAAATGCTTTGTTCAGGAAGCTACATTCAGAAATTATAAATATTATTTATATTAACTCCTATGTCATGACATCTTTTTCATTCTTTTTTTTTTTCTTTTCTTTTTTCTCCCCCAGTTATCTTTTAAAATAACCTTTTCTTCTATGATTGGTGGCACAGATAATAAGCCCACTGTACTCTTTCTTTCCATTTGTTTTATAATTTTTACTTTGGACTGCCAGTGCACTTGGTGTCACACAGAACTTGAAGATTATGATTCCTTCTTTTGGTAGGATATTTGCAGTATTAGATTGCTAAAAATTTATCTCAATGCTGTTTAAGAAAAGTTTAGTAGAACACATAGCAATGTGTGGACTCTGAAGTTTCTTCTTTTCCCATATAATTTCATATAGTAGATTAAAAGCTATTAACAATATAATCTCCTTTGCAGTTTTGTGACAACTATAGTTATTTTGACAACATAAAAGCATAGTAGAATTGAATTTTGTAAATTTAATCAATAGGGCATAAAGTTATTGTATACAGACTCTATTATGTTGCTTGACCCTAAAAACAAAAAAAGACATTAAGATTTAAACAGAGGTAAGGAACAACAAATGACTCTCCAGCAGTTAATCCATCAGTGTAAGAGGAAGCAGAATGCATAACACAACTTTGAGAAATTAAGTCCAGTCAAGCACTGTATTTCATTAGAGAGAACTTGTGATAGACAGTACTCATCTGCTAGGAACTGAGAACAGCATAAAATATTGGTTTGCTTTATAATTCAAAGCTGAAATTGGGCAACAGCAGGAGCTGAAGGCACTTGAGTCCTATAGCAAAATATTTAAGTTTGACTGGTTGCATCCTGCAGAGAAGCAAAATACTTGCTTCTGCACAGGTGATGGCAATGAGCAGATAAGACCTTAGACCATGTTTTCTTGGCTGTAGGCTGTCTCCATCATTTACAGAGAAAGCTCTGCATCACTGCTTGTCATATTTTTTTACAGTAAGGTAATAGCTCCAATGCAGTGAGCAAAGGCAAGAAAGGGAAAATGTATTTATGCCTGCAAGGCCACAGGTCTGCTGAACAGTGGGGTATCCATACTTCTCCATGAGAACTGGATGCAGATAGAAGAACTTGGTATGTCTAGAAAATTAAAGAAAAGTCTAAGGCTGTGCAGATCCAGATAACGTTAAGGGAAATAGGAAACAGATAAACAGCACAGATGGTAAAGTGTTTTTTTCTTTTTTTTTTTTCTTTTTTTAATTAACAGATAATGATGGCACAGTTAAAAATAAATATAATCTATAACTGAGTTAGAAGAGAAATTAGGAGATTTATAATCATCGGAGGAATAAGATTTTAAATACATTTTTGGTAGTTATCAGTACTATGAAATAGAACGAAGGTATATATCAATTCCCACCAATAAATTATAAATATAATTGATATTTGGAAGAAGCATGCAAAAAATTATTTTAATCATTGCAGCAATAGATATAGTTCACTGTTATGAATAAAACAGATATTTATTCCAATCTATACACCAAATAAATTTTAATTTATTTGAGAGAATAGAAAGTAAAGAACTAATTCTTTCAGGAAACACGATTTTAGAAACCCTTCCCAGATGTTGTTGTGATTGAATTAAACATCTGAACAGAATGTATCTGTTGCCTGAGGAATCTAAATTTTTAAAGAGAGAAACAACTTTTCTGTGACCCGCTGCAGAACACACTGGGTTGAGCACTTCCATTTGCATGCCAGTTTTGGATTGAAACGACTGATAGAATAAGATACTCACATCTTTTCACTGTTACATTTCTGTGCCTTCAGACTTGTACCAAAAAGAAATTATGTGGGCCTGTGTTCTCACTGAGGGCAAAGAAAAATCCAGAATATGTCTATCCTTATAATTGTAGTTAGCTAAGCAATATGCTCTTGTAAAAATCCAATTTATTGTGATTTTGCAATACATTTATTAAAAAATATGTCAAACAATAATGTTGTTTGTGAGAACTCCTGTTGTGCAGCAGAATTCACAGCAGAAGCTTTTGTTCTTCTATATCAGCAAAGAAGTCCTCAGCCTTATGAGTTCAGCCCCATCTGGAACAGCAGCATCTTCATGTCAGAGTCCAAGACAAACACACACTTAATGAACCCTTGGTCACCCCAGGCTCAGCTTTCAGTCCCTGTCTTCCAGGGCAGACTTCAGCTGAAGCAGCCAATTTGGCCTCTCCCCAGCAGGATCTTGGTTAGAAATCAACTCAGCCACCTGCATAAAGCCAAGTCTCCCCCAGGGAAGGCAGCAGTCCTAAGTGTCAGTATCCTTACAGTTTTACGCCTAATATTTCCTTTCACACCAGACACCTGGTCATGTTCATCAAGCTTGCTATAATCTGATTGTAAACATGTGAATGTTTGCATATGTGTGTACATCTGTGAGAGAAAGAATCAACCATTGCTTCCTTCCTACCTAACACAGTGTGCATGCATTTCCCCTCCATCTCTGTTAATTCAGAGAGGAACAAAAATAATTTCCCTGAACTTCGAGAGACTACAATGTTTCAGCACAGACCAAAAGCTCCACTTGAACATTCATGTCTCAAACTTTTTAATAAACTCACGTATGGTTGTACTGAAGAATAATTTCACACAAAATAATAATAATAATAATAATCAGGTAGAATATAGTCACGTTCAGGTAAATAATAGTTGTGATGAGAAGCTGGCCTATTTTTATCCAGCTTCTTTTTAAATTTTTTTTCAACATCTTTTTTCCTGTCTTCTCCACATGAGGGAGATTTCTAACTGGTCTCATTCTGTTCTCTGCAGATCAGCCCTTTCCCTTTTTTAAATAAAAGCAGTCCCATTAATTTCAGATAGGATTTAGTGTACTGTATTGTGAGCAGCAGGACTGGCTCACTGCAGCCTCTGACAAGCATACATACCAAGAGCTGTTCCCGTGCTCAAACACAGTTCTGGGCTCAAAGCTGTTTTCCCAGTCCAAAGCCCTTCCCCTGTGCCTGTAGACCATAATAAAAAAATGCCTGCTTGCCTCAAAGCAAAATGCATGAGCAGTCCTGGAACGACACCATTCCCACTACAGAATAATGACCATATGCTAATAGTGAATAATGACCATTCCCTTATGTTCATTAGAGAAATATGACAATCTCCCCCCTCCCCCAGTTACAGCAGGCAGAAGCTTTCTCCTGTGGATTCTCTCTCTAGCCTAAGGTATCTCAAGATTTTAGTGCTGGGATGCTCTGAAGACACAAAACAGAACTAAAGACTCTTTCTATCCCACAACACCAGACTCAGAGTTCCTACTCCTGTTAATCAAAGAGAGGTTTCTTCATTTCCCTGCCATGCTCTCATTTGAGCATACCCTGGGCTGTAATGATTTAGAAATCCTTGGTGTTGGCAGACAGGAGCTGAAACGCACTGCTTACAGCATGTACACTACTGGAACACCCAGTGCCCAGGAAAGTTTTGTAATAAGTACAGTGAAGCCTGAGTAGGAAAAAAGGATTCCTAATGATTGCTGTGATACACTTAGGCACTTTTCTTCTTCCTAACATATACAAGTAGCTTTTGTATTTGGACTTTGATTTGTAGCTGGAGGCCTCAGAAGCGAATAATTAATAATAACTCCTTGATTTCCACAAGAAAAATGGTCTAGGGAAAATCTGTGAGTGGTTAGGAAGTAGGTTATTTTAAATGTATTACTTAACTCTGATGTTGCGGGTGTTTTCCAAAGAAAGACATCAGATGTCTTTTAACAGCCGAGCAAGTCTGTGTCTTAAGCCATGGTAATTAATGCACAAACAGAGGCACAAATTTGTCACAGGTGACATAGCCACCAGGGGCAAGACTGAAAATAGGACTTTGGAATGTCAAAGATGATATATGTGCCATGTCCTTGGCACTATCGTGCTTCATGTTCATATGTTCATATTCCTTTAAAACAGGAAGACTGCCAAATATAAAAGAAAAAAAAGAGGTATGCTTCAGTTTTCTCTTTATCCTGATCCATAAACTACGTGAGTCCTTCTAAATGCTATGTTAAATGCATTTAAAAAATCACCGTGGAGTAGTTGAACCTCACTGAGCTACTTCCCTTATAAGATAAAACCCGTTTGTTTTTATTTCAAAGCATGAGTAACAGAAATCAGATTTTTCCAGCCTTTTTTTTTTTTTTCAGCTTGCTGCCCTCAAAGGGGTTAAAGAAGCCTAATACAAAGAAGTTAAGCAATGCCTGAAATGGGATAATAAATGTGACACTCTCTGACTATCAGTAGCAAATATTTGAGCTTATCAAATAACGGAGGAAGTAGTTTAGTTACAAATAAACCAATCTCTCATAAAACAAGTCTTCACACAAGGTAATTTCATTGAACTGGAGACAGCTAAAGGCCACTGGCAGGCAGAACTCCCACTCTGTGTGCACTCCATAGCAGTGCTGCGTGATTAATGGGCAGCCAGGAGAGAGGCCGAGCCCGGGGACGCCGCCGAGGAACCGAGATGGGCTTCATATCAGCAGAGCGGCCATAAATAAGGCATCTCAGAGTTACTGCGAGGAAGTGACTCATCCTTCTGGAACACAGCAGGATTTGTGCTTTCTCTGGCTTGTCCCCCTCCCCCTCTCGCCCTTTTTCCTCGCAGCGAGACCAGCATGTCCTAGAGACTATAGTAGATGTCACCGCTTGGCACTTGCTGTGTAAAGAGAGGACAAATATGTGGGTGTGATGTGGATCTGGAACGATAGCCTTAAAGCCGCAGCGCCCGCTCTTAAGGGAGCATCTGGGCTGGGGCAGACCCAGAAAAACACATTTCGGAGGCCAGCTTCTTTCTGGAAGATATCTGGGCTCTGCTTTTTCTCTTTGCAAGACCTAATCCTGCAGAGTGCAGATACAGTATTGTTTGTAAACAGGAAAAGGCTTTCCTCACAAAAGTTATGCAAAATAAAAAAGCTAGAAACTAAGAGATGGGGGAAGTGAAACAGAATGGATTGCAGCATGCCGCGGGCTGTGTGGGGTGTTATGGGCAGTTAGCAGTGGGGTGAACAGCATGGAAGCATAGGGCAGTTAGCAGTGGGGTGAGCAGCATAGGAACATGGGGTGGTTAGCAGGGTGAGCAGCATGGAAGCATGGGGTGCTGCCAGGGGCCAGGCCATGAGCTCCCACCCCTTCCCAGCAGCTGCTGCTCCAGGGACATGACCCCACATCTGCATGAGCACTTACAGCAACACAAGACACTGGGGAAGAGGGCAGGGTTATCCTTGTGACAGTGGGGAACCTGTAGCGTCACTTCCAGCCTACACTCCAATTTTGTCAGTAGTAAAAGTATAGGAACTCAGTGTAAACTCATTCATATCTTCATTCATTTTCTGTCCCTGCTAAACAGCAAGATGTCATGATGGGTGTTGGTAATGAATTTATTTTTCAGACCTTGACATAGCTCTTATTTACCATGATATTCATGATATAATAATTATGTACACCATAATTTTCATCTCTGCTTGCTTCTGTCTAAGCTTGTGAAAAACATTTGCAGAAGATGATAGAGACTGATAGTCTTGCTTCAGAAAGCATTGAAAAGTTAAAAAGCATGGTATTAGGAAAACAGAAAATCAGACATGCTGTTTTTTGAGTCTGTATTCTCCTCTTTTTCAGATTTTTATATTTTATAGCAATAATTCTCCTCTATCTTCATAAATGCGTGCACATATAGATGTAGAAACATAAATAAAAATATATAGGTAGAAAAGCAGATCCAAAACAGATTATGTGGCTGCACTGTTTCTGAAGTCAACCTTGCTGACATGACTGTTATCTTTGGTGTAGCTAGTAATTATGATACTGTGTGGAAAAATCCATTAGCACCCTGATGTTAAGGTGGGCTTATCTCTACTTTGCTAGCTGAATCACAAATACACAAACACTTCTAGAAGTAAACGTAAGTGCATCTTCTGATTAGCTATTGTCTCCTCTACTTTTGCTGTCTTTAAGGAAAAACAGACTTCAGTGCCTTTTAAAAGAGTTTTGAATCATACCAGTACTATACTTCAGTGAATTCATTAGTGTAAGCTGTGGCTTCCAGGGGCAGAAGGGATGCATTTTCAATGTGCTGCTGTTAAAAGATATTCTGTTAGCACCGCTGTAGCTGCCAGGACTAGAGTAGTATCCGAAGGCTCTCGCTCCTTTCCTCAGGTAGATTTTGCAGGGGCAGTTGCATCAGTGGGTATTTCCAGCTGCATGTCTTACTCTAATGCCCGGGGTTGCTGCTTTTGACAGGAGCTGCCCAATGAGGATCACAACACCTCTTCAGAAGCACCAGTGAACATTAACGGACCAGGCTAGGAACTGAAACAGCAGAGGTTTATCTGTCCTAATGGGACAGATACATGTTCCTCCGGGAACACAAATGGCTGGATGGATGTTTTTCATGGGAAGTACCTCAGCTGTGGCAGTTATACCCCATGCAATTTTAAAGCCTTAGAGTCATGAACGCAAAAAGAAACTCTGATGCTGTGATTCTATGGTCTGTGGTCTTCAACACAGACAGACCAACAGCTTATGCACTGAAATAACCTTCAGAGAGCAGTAGTCTTGATAGCTGTGTAGGTTATAATTCACTGGAAGGAAGTAAAAAAAAGAGAATGAACAATTTGATATACACAAAGCAGATGTGATAACAACCATGTAAAAAATAAAACAAAACCATGCCACCTGACACCCTAGTCAGGCATAGATTGTTCTACACAGAGCACCTTCATTACCTTCTTAGTTACAATAAAATTTTTTCTCTGTAAATGGAAGGATGAACTAGTCTATAGGTTTATTGCTGTTTTATCCTCTCCCAGTTTCTACACCATGAGCTGGCTTTGCTCCTCGTTTAAACTGTCATGTTTTGACCTGATACTTGTCAGTCCAGGCTGCATATGCACATGAACAAAGGTTCCATGTATAGAAAACATGGGAATGAGATATGCTATAACATGCAATGTAAACACTACCATCCCTACTGGGAAAGAAAGGCCTGGCCTGTGATAGATACAGCCCTAACTTGCATCCCAGGAATCCCAGTAGTACAATTCAAGTCAAAAGGTCTGGGAACATTAAAAGAATAAGACCAAAACAAAACTACCCATCCTCTAGCTAGCTGAATAGATGAAATTGGTGTGCTAGACAGAGAAAATGTTGAAAGAACACACAGTTTTTTTTTCCCCTCATGAATATTGCCTGTGAAGCAGTGCCGCAGTGCAAGTGTTAAAGGAGCTCAGAAAGTCCTGGTGCACTTTAGCTAGGGGCGGAGACACTGTAGAATAGATGCCTGTGCTGCTTTGCTTGGGAAGCTTTTAGATTAGTGTGCTTCCAGCTGCATTTCCTTGAAACTGATTCAGTTCCAGCCCATATCAGAATCCTTTCATGGAGTCACTCCTATTCAAAATAAAAAAAAGAAGTGCTTTAAGAAAAGCACTGTGGTGGGGTTTAAAGTAATCCAAAAAGTATGGGATGGCTTAGAATTTTTGTTACGGCTAAAAGAGCCAGATTCAGGACAGGAGGATAACAGAAATTATGCCTCTCTGTACATACTAAGCCTTTTTTGACCTAAAGCATTTATTCCAAAGAACAGGAGGCTTTTCCATCTCTCACAGGGTTTACGGTAAGTGAGGTACTTCTCTACTTCCCAACAACATTTGCTTCTTTAGAAGATATCACTCAAAATAATGCTGAATTAATCCTCTCTCTGGGAATGCTCTCTCACGATAGCCACAGTCATTTCTTAATGTCTGAAATTGTTCTGAAAATATTGTCCAGTTATTACCTCAGTACCAGCAGTTGTTTTCAGACATAACTGTCCCTTAAGTCATGAAAACTATTTTTTTCTAATACCAAGGCAAAAACACAGATGTAGTTGTTAGAAATGTATAGTGTTCATGAGCAGTGTTTATCCTTTAAATGACAGCCAGGCATATGTTCTTAGAAAATTATTTACTTAAATTAAAAGATTGCCAAGGGGCCAAGAAAGAACAGTTAGGAAAAATACCAATGTTCTGAGCACTGCACACAAAGAGTAGCAGAGGAGATATCTAGGCTGCAGAACTCAGGAGCTCTTTCAAGTCCCATCTCTGGGAGAAGGCAGTGGATGTGTCCTCACTGCCCAGTGAACTCCAGTTTTGGGGGGTCCTCCAGGTGAAAGGTGGGACTGCTCTACAAAACATCAGGCATGGACTTCTCATGGGCTCTTAGAGTGCCACAATGTACTTATTGGTAAGTACAGCCATAGAAGGAGATTTATTATCCAAAAGAGTTGTGATCTAAGTAAACAAGTTGGACAATGGTCTGGAGAGAAGCGATGGAATACATACTGAGCTGAGTGATGTTTTGCATAAGTCTTCTTAGTTTAAGGACATTTGTTTCTTCCTTGGTTCATTTTCCTCTAAAAGGAAGTAACACTTTCTTAAACTACAGGGGCGGAGATTTGTTAGATGGTGTTTTACTAAACTGAAAGACAAAGGATGGAAAGGAAACACACAAGAGGAAGAAGCCTGGAACAGAAGTGGAATGCAATGAAAGCAAAGGGAGCACACAGGAAGAGAGACTATAGAAGGCTCATGCAAAACCCAAACAGCACTGCAAAGTATGCCAAGACCATTAGGATGTGGTTAAAAAGATCTGATAGCAGTCAAGAGCTGTGAGAAAAAAGAACTGAGTGGACAGTTTTGATGTCAGACCCTGGACGACTTGTCCCACCACCTTTTATAAATGTAGCAACAATGCCTTAAAACTTGCATATGTAGATTTGTTTGTTTGTTTGTTTTTAATTATTTATTTCATTGTAACCACTCAGTTGGAAAAGAAAACCATCAGATATTGAAGAAAACTGACAGGTCGGTTAGAACTTGCATGGCTAAAAGGCTCAAACTGCCACTGCTTCCTGACTAGAGTTTCACCTGTTCTTGTTCAAATCGCAGAGGGAACATATAGACTGAGTGACATTTTTTGGAAACTGTATGCACTTAAACTTTTCCAATCACTACCCCAGAAAGTCAATCCATTCCTAAAAACCACAAGAATAAGACATGTTCTTGCCACAACTTTGGATATATTCAAACAGAACAACATATGATACATGTCCTAGTGAAGAAAGAGCAGAAGGAGGGGCACTGTCATGCGTTTTCAAATTACTGAAGACAGTTAAAGTTTTCTTCTTTCACTTGGAAATTTGTGTTGGATCATTATTGTTCACTTTGTCCAGTTGCTGCACTATAAAAACTGTACAACTGGATGTACAACTGCTCATCAGAAAAGTAATATTTTACATGCTCTAAGTGTACACACAGATAGCTTGAATTAGGTCTGCTTTCCATTTTCCTCATTGTTGGATGCTGAACTCTGCATGAGGTTGTTTGTTGGGCTTTTTCCCATACAGTATGACTACAAGCTTTAAAAGAATTGGTGATTTCCATGGATACAGCTGTTTCTTACTTTGTGTCATGTTGTCTCTCTTAACCAATCCAGCTGTGAATGAACTCATGCATAAGTCATCAACAGTTTTAGCTTTTAGATACACTCAGCAAATGATATTAACGTTAATCTTCAGTCTACAGCTTTCAATTTAATTCTACATAGAAATCAGTTTAGAACTACATGTTTTGTGTGCCTTAATCCAATTTTTCCTTTTCAGGCTGAAAACACAGAAAAATTATGTGAACACTTCACCTGGCAGCCAGCTTGAAGCTCCAGAACAAGGAACAACTGTGGCTTCATTTGGACTTCAAAGGAAAATGCCACAGTTCTGTTGAACAAATGCTAGAGAGTGCTGAGAGGCAGCAGTGAAGAGGTTAAATATATATTAATGTGGGCCAAGATTCTATTTTTACCTAAACTTGAAAGCAAGAAGAAATGTAAGAAGCAGGGAGAAGGGATGGATCTGGGAGGTGAAAGGAAAGGTCACTTGCTCTTTGTGTCCAGGGTAAATGTTTAGAAATCATTTCTTACAGACATCAAATGGTTTGGAATATCCTTAGAAATGTGCTTTTTTCCTCAAGACAGACATTTCTGAGTGGGAGGAGTGAAGGAGCGAGGAGAAAAGAAGGGAGAATAGTGGTATTTGCTGTCTTGCAGTATGTCTGGAATCCTCTTATCTCCAACAAGACTGAGAACACCTGGACAACACTTGTCTTTTTCCTACCCACCTGTGCAAATTGCTCAGCACATTGCTTTTCAAAGCACTGTGCCATATGCCAATCACATCACAGTGATCCATTGTGACTTCTCTGAATATCAAAGAAAAACCATTGCACATCTTTGCACAAATACTGAGGGGGGCAGTTGTGAAGGGGTTAAGAGATCAATTTCTGCTATAAAGATAACAGGGACTGGAGAACATGCAACAGATGTTGTATGCGGAGGTACTTAAGTTTACAGTCCCACCTGTGTCCATTTAATACCTTTAAAAGCAATCTCCTGCTCATTTGTGAGGGAGAATAGAAAATCGATGTTCCAATCTCAACATCTGCCCACAACATTTACATGCCACATGAGGAAAGGGAGGAGGTGATGGGATGAGCAGACAAGACAGGAGGGCTGAAGCTGCGATTTAAGAGCATAAATATACGGAGATTTATGCAAGTATGCATCCCAATGTGGAAAGTGAGCTATACTTTTGTACGCGAGGCAACTCATGCTCTGTGCTGGGGAACGGCAGCCTAATCTTAATGCTAGTGTTTAAATGTCTTAAGAACAGCATGAACATTAAATAGACATCTTTCTTTCTGTTTCCTTCCTCCCTCCTCACTTTTCAGTTAATCTTCTGAACAAGCAATATAGAAGAAAGCACCCAAAATGATTATATCCAGATTTATGGAAATAAACAACCAGAGAGGAAAGGGACCGAGCTGAATATGGACACACTGTTAGACACTAGAGAAATCACATAAGGATTCTGACTGAAGAAAGTTTCAGTCAGAAAGGAGTAGGCAAAGTCTGAATTTTCTTACTAACAGTGAGATCATCCCAATGCACAAAGCTACAAGAAAACAGATTTCAGTGTTTGTGGAATTAGTTTTCTGCTATGTAGATGCACTTGGTTCAAACAGATGTAGCACTAGATGAAGAAGAACATTGAGTTGCTAAGAACATTAATTTTGTTTCCGTTCACACTGGCTGAGATGAAAACATAGCCTGTATGCCATATCCAAGGGAAAAGGATATAAAATCCTGCTTCCATTTTTCAAACTTCCTGCTTACAAAGAAAAACTTCCAAACATGACTGTACACAGCTGATATGAAATACATACCTAAACTGCTCACAGACTGATCCTTGAAAACATTTTTATGGCACTACTAGTTTTAAGCAAACAATGGAGAAGAGGCAGAAATGTCTCTCTCAAGGAACTGGAATTGGCAGAAAGAAGGAAATTCAGAGATGAGACAGCTGTGATCTTAAAAGGGAGCAAATTGTTCAGCTGAGTGATGCTGATCTCTCTGTGAACTTCCACTGACATCACTGGGATACGGTTGTGCTAGAAAGTATGCAATTCGTATATTTATACAGTGACCCATGAACCATAATTTAACATGGAATTCAGCCCTCTGTGCTAAATGACTTTGACACCCCGAGGCAATAGCAATTCAGAGAACAAAACAACTACTGTCTCCTCAGGCAGGCACAGTTCTTAAAAATATAACGTTACACAGAAAACAAAGGTGGGATAGTTTCATAACGATGTACAACACACCTTAGTGCCTTGTCTTATCCCAGATGTCGCATTGCTGCTGGCTATCTGCCATTTACACCAGTCTCCCATTTCAGGTTTTGGCACAGCCCAAGTTATCTGTCCTCATGACCTATCCAAGGGAGGAGTTAAAACCAAATAGTAGTTATAGGGTAATTGTGAGATGCCTGATGGGAAAGTAGACTGCCTTGCTAATGAGCAGAGTGCTGTACAAGTACTCCAGAAATAAGGAGCTTTCCTGTGCAAGTGTTTTCCTTTGGAGTATTCAAGACTAGACTGGATATGATGCTAGGCAGCCTGGTTTTGTGGGCGGCAACTCTGCTTATGTCAGGGGGGTTGGAACTAGATTATATTTAAGGTCCCCTCTATCCTAAGCCATTCTGTGATTCCTTTCAACTTGAGATATTGTGTTTCAAGGTTTTTGCTAATGAAAAGTGTTATGTTCTGTTACACCCCAGGATTTGGAGACAGACCTCTTGAGGGCAGGGTGAGAGTTGAGGGCATACCTCCAAGAGTTCTTGGCAGTGGGATCTGGGTACCCCCTCATACCGACGTCTTTGTTGACTCTGGTGATCTTTGGATGGTAACATGCACCTGAGGTCACAGGAAAGATCAATACTGGTTGTGTATTATGGAATAAGTATAAAGGTTTCTTAGGATCCTTAGAGAGCATAGGCACCTAAACATAATAGGAACATAATGCTATGAATAATGCATTATTTCACTAACAGCTGCTTTGATATAAGGGATACCCCCCTAAGACTTCTCCAACCCTTTTAAATCTCTTTCAACTTTAAAATAGTAGAAAATAGGTCTCTTTTATAGCAAACAGAGTTTTCATGGGGAAAAATTCTCTTGTTTGGTTCCTACCACAATTGTTTTCTGCTAAAATTAGCCCTGTAAGCACGATTTACCATGTCATTTATCAACTAGAGAATAGGTGCTGCACTCACCGAAACATGCAGTACTGGAACCTGATTCTAAGAGTCATTTGGTGCTTCATCTTTAAAGATTATATTTTTCGGTCTTTTTTCTTTTTTTTCTTTTTTCTCCTGCTTGAACTTGCTTAACTTGCTCTGTATCTGATACTTTCAAAAATTTTTCTTCTTGGTTCCTGGTAGCCAAAAAATAATTCTATGCCTTATCTGCAACTGAAGCCACTAAAAAAACAGAGACAAAGGGTTGGAACCAGTCTGAGGTTTGTGATGGTTTTCTCTTTCTTTTTCTTTGCTGTGGTTATTATGATTCTATTTTATTTTTCTCTTTTTAAGATGAATAGAGATAGCTGCAACAGAGAATTAAAGCCTTTGCTATTGTTTTTTTTTTATTATTTTTTTTAGTGGAGAAAACTTATTAAATGCTTTTTTCAAAAAAAAAGCTTTTTCCAGTGACCACAAATAGAAACTGTTTTAATTTAAGATTCTTTTTAGTAAAAGGTTGGGCTTTTGAAGTTGGTCTGGAGGGGTCCTTTGATGCCTCTTGTTTATTGTTGAGGAGAGGGAAAATTGAAGGAAACAGACTTTCTTGATGTATTCCTGTTTACACTCTTATTTTCTTTCGGGACAATGTTTGAACAATTTGAAGCAGATCAACTCATGTCCTTAATGCAGAGTATCTGCTGGGAGAGCAAGATGACAATCTACTGAACGAGTCCAGTTCTACACCCATGTTTGCTGTCCAAACTTGCAGTTAAAAGAAATAGATTTATGGATGGCAAAGAATGTAGTAGTTAGCTTTGCTGAGTGCAGTCTCAGTGGTAGTATGAATATCTATGCAACAGCTTGCATGTAGCATCCAGCACATTAATTTCAGATTAGCTGGCAACAGTAATGCCGGGATACTTCAAAATAGATGCTACTTCTCTAATTCTGTAAGTTAAAAAAACAAAAAAATAGTGATTGCCTCTGGTATTACAGCCAGTTGCAAAATCAAATGCACATGTTTTCTATATGCAAGGCTACACATGTATCACTATTCTATAAAAGTGCAACTGTGCATCATCTTGGATCACATATCATCAGCTTTGCATGGCTTTTACTGGCAGGATATCATTAGAAAGGAAATTCACATTATAATTAAGAAAACATATGGTTCTTGATGCCCATCATTTTTCTCCTTATCTTTAATAAAAAATGAATCTGTAACATCTGAATTCCCTTAAATAACGTGTACTAGCATGTGGCAAACTTGCCAGCTACAGTGCTGACCAGGGTGTGCTGTTACTCTGTTTTCTTACAGCCTGTTAACCTGTGAAGCAAAGAGAGTGTGTCAACTCTTGCACAGATTCTGTGATGACTGGGTGAACTGAGAAACAGGACAGATCACTGAGGCTGCATGGTAATACTGGTATGACACACTGTTATCAAGGTCTAAGCTAACTCCACTCCAAAGCGGTACAACAGTATACAACATACATATATTATCTCAGTTTGTGTTTTAGGATTTGAATCACTACGTGACTGAGACTCACTGTCAAATTAGTAAGGCAAAATATAAGAGATGGAATAGATGCCTATAATGAGATTTGTATGTAGCTTCAATTTGAGATCCCACACTGCTGACTAAAAACCCTTTTGTCTTCCCCTTTTTTTCTTCTTTACTCCAGTGAAGTAGTACCATCAGACTGGGGCATTTTTCAACAAAATTAAGGATCTAAATACCTTTAAGAGGGTAAAGTACTGAACCAAGATCATTCATGCAGTCTCTCAATAAAATGTTTAAAGTGTTTTCCTTCAATAAATATTTCGAGACTAGGGATTCCAACAAGTAGAATTACTTCAGTGTTATTCTATTTCAAGACTGAAAGAATTACAAATTCCTGGGTTCTGAATTTTACATTATTTACACCTATGTGGATGCACACTCAGTATACTTATTGCTGTGGGCTGTATACAAAAGTATATAAACTCCTTAGCATTGCACAGCAAGATAAAATTTTGTCTGAATTTTGAACTCTTTCTGAATGTGCTTTAACTGCTTATGATCTCTCTTTAATACCCTATTAGGTAGATGTCTGCCTATGTGTAATGAATGAAACCAAAAGGTACAATGCAAAAATTTATCTTTGCATTTAGTATATATTGCGTGTGTGCATGATGAAAAGATGGGTTATTTGTCTAAAGTTTGGGAGGGACAATGCGGGTTGAAAGTATTAAATCAGATTTGTTTTTCTCTGGTATCTGGATAGATCTATATGGATGAACGTGGCAAGTATGTAACACATGAGAGTATTTACCCTGTTTCTATAGCAGCGTGTATTGTAATATAACAAAGATACACCAGTGACAGAGTGTTTCAGGCAAAGATCAAACTGACATTTCAAGTTTGCTGTGCACTGAAAAAAAAACAAACAGCATTTTCTGACAAATGCAGCTCAGATATCCATATAATAAGTTCTTCACAACTACTGGAAAGCAAACAAAATTGAAAATACAATTAATCTAATGTACAGTACTCGTCACTTCAGTGTGTAATTGATGAGTCTCGGAAAAATCTGCAAAATAGATTATAGACTTACATTTACTGAGGAGTCACATGTAGAAATGTAACTGTTTTTCAAATGTAGCATAATCTAGCTCTGCAGTAAGTGAATAGTTTGCATTTATAAATCTGAACACTAAAAATGCCGTTTCTGGGAGTCGTGGAGTTTTGTCCAGCAATCACTATCATAGTACTCAGAATAGTGTGAGTTTACATTAATATGAAACTCTTTTCAAATTAACCTCATCAGGCTATTTGGTTACCTTGACCAATTTTGATTTACTTTCCATCCTTTTGTAGCCATCAGAACCTCATATTAGCTGATGACCCTAATAGTTTCCTTCTTTCCTTTCCTTTCCTTT
>JAPSGF010000055.1:4551993-4573902 GCA_035772895.1 Perdix hodgsoniae | reverse complement strand
TTCCCTTCCCTTCCCTTCCCTTCCCTTCCCTTCCCTTCCCTTTTTTTCCTTTCCTGCCTTCCCCTTCCCCTTTTTTTCTTTCATTTCTTTTCCCCCTTCCTTCCTCCCTGTCTCCCTCCCTCCCTTTCTTTTCTGTCAGTTGTGACTTGTAATCATTAAGTGATCAAGAGATTTGTCAATCACTTTTTTGCCCCTCTTTCTTTAGAAGTACTTCAGTGTTACTACCATGTACATGTGACACTTAGGATCATACTCCTGTTGCAGGATAATTCTTTTCACACTGAAGTTAGATTTTGCTATTCAGTTGACAATCAGTCTGCTATAAAGCCTACTCCATGAGGAAATGTTTGGCAGCCCATGGGGAAGATCCAGCTATTGGCTAAAACCCTCCATTATGAATTGACAGGAAGCAGCCCTAATCAGGGACTGCTGACCTGGGGATGACAGTGCTCTTCCATACTCATTACATGGTTCCAGAATTTTGTTTTTGTTCCACATTGGCACAAAAAGAAAACTTTTGATCTGTTTAATGCCAATCAGTCTCCGACAATCTCAGAGTAATGTTTTCCAGCTAGTTCAAATCCAGATCCAGAAATCAAGAGCTGTAACAGGGCTCTTTCATGGCTGATATTAGTATCCTTACTGACCAGCCACAGAGCTACTTCTGTCCCTCTTACTTTGCTCCTTGGTACCACCTTTTCAGCTTAAACTCAGCATTTCTCCAACACATCTTAGTGTACATCGTCAAGACTAAATCTTTTTGCCAATTCTGATAATAAAAAGAATAAAAAGGATACGCTTAAATTGAAGCGTAAAAAAAAAAAAAAGGAGCCTTGGTGCCAACATAGCATAGCCAACATAGTCAACATTGGACCTCCCAGACTACTGCCAATCTGTTTCATGAAAAGTTTACTGAGCATACGTCAGTTGACATCTTGGATCAAAAAATGCAGCACACGAATGCTTACTATCACAGGGAAATTGCTTCATTGGCTTTGCTCAGTCTTTGGAAGGGGGAAACAATATCCTCAGTGAGTATGAATTTCCTAAGTGGAGCTATGTCAAAAAGGGAGAATTTAAGAATATGCATTCAAATTGACAGTACAAGACTGAGGCCTTTTACACACAATTATGCAATAAGCAGTCACAGGGCAGAAGGAAAAACTGAACTGGGTTCAGCTGAATATATTGAAAATCTTATTAAAAGATCACTGTTTCACTTTATGAGTATAGTCTTTGATATCAATAAAATGCTATAATAGAGAAGATGCAGTAGATAAGCCCAATTAGTTTGGTAATAAATAAAATGAGCACAGGAAATTATACACAATGACAGAGAGGGAAGAGATAAGTCTCCCAGTGTAAATGAAGAAACATCTCATCTACCGGTGTGAAATGAAATACCTTGGATATTTTAAGAAACGTCTGATCAGACTGATACGACATTTACTTCAAATGCTGGAAGAGAAACTTTGTCAAAATGAAATCATGAGTATCAGAAAGAACTAATACACAAAAAAAGAAATCTAAATAATCTATTAACACAAAGAACATTCAACTGAAGTTAAAAATTGCTGACGTGATGAACATTCAGTGAGGCACTGACATTTTGGACATTACTAATGAGAAGAACTGTTTAAGTTTGAAACTGATATATAAGAAACAGATGCCTCCTGTTTTGCTGTTTTATTTGTTGTTTTCCCACCTTCACTACTTCCAGATTGAGGTAGAAAAATAAAACTGCAGTATGTCTTTGGATGAACCTTTATTCTAAATGCTATAAGTGGGGAAATTAACAATATGAAGAAATAAAAAAGACAAGATATGCAATCACAAGTTACAGGATAGTTAAGGTGGGAAGCTACTTCAGGAGGTCTCCCATCCAATCTTCTGTTCTAAACAAAAATAACTTTGAAGTCAGACAAGGTTGTTCAGGGCTTTTTCCAGTCAGGTCTTAAAAACTCTAAGGATTATTCAACCTCTCTAGGCTCTTACTATTCTAATTGGGAAAAAAGTTTCTTATGTCCAGGTTATTTTGCTTTGTTTTGTTGCTTCTCACCCTACCACAAAACACCTCTGTGAAGAACCTTATTCCTGTTGGACCATTCATTCAGCATGCTTAATTCCCTCTGAAAGGCATCATTTTCCACCACTATAGTGACTGATCCCCTCAATTTGATGTCATCTGCAAACTCTATGAAGGTCTATCTGTCAACTCTTCCACATAATTGAAAGTGACATTAAGTGACACTGAGACCATCTCCAGTGCACTTGTTACTGGTCTTCAGACAGAGTACAATCCATTAAAGATGGATGCCTCTCAAGCCTGATCATCTCCTGTGGCAAGATATTTTCTCATTTTGTTATATTCTGACCTTGGTGGGAACAACATTCTGAAAACAAAATGACTTCCTTATTGTGCCTTAAATAAATAATTTTAGCTGTAATCCGAACTAGTGGAATTGGAAAAAAAAAAAAAGCAAAAAAAAAAAGCTTTGTCTATTCTTGTCCTGGAAACTTTTAAAAAGGAACTCTTTTAAACTATGTTCTCACTAGCAGGATGTATCTCTTGCCAGCATATACAGAGATGGTCTATGTTATAAATGATTTCACAGAACAGTGCTATTGAGCTGTGCTGAGAAACTTGAGTTGGCATTCCGGTGGGAAGGTCCTTCCAGCACAAGTATAAAAATGGCCAAAATCATCAGCATCAAGCTGAATAAAATATTGCCAGCAAGTTCTTGAAGAATATATGCTAAAACTGTTCTCTCAAGGAAAAGAAATTATTTTAACATGTAGTGTAAATGTTCCTACAAAATAATTACTTCTGATTTTGCTAACATTCATTCTGGTCCTATCAAATTCCACAGAATTTAAGCCTAAAGGATTTGTATCATCAGATAAATTTAACCAATTCTGCTATAAAATACTTCAATTTTCCAAGTGACTACAAGCAAAACACTGCTGCAGAAAAATATAATTACAGGAAAATAAAGGATAATCAGCTATTAGTTCTCAAAAATATTTGTTTTCCCTCTTGTAAAATTTAAATTCAAAATGCTCTATTTTAAGGACATTGTGATCTTGATACAATGTTTTTTGTTTGTTTGTTTGTTGTTTTGTTTTGTTTTGTTTTTGTGATTTCCTTAAGATAAAGAAATACATAATAAGACATTGAAAGGATAGGTAGAATGCATAAACGATTTCTCAGAGCAGTGAATTTTTTAAGTTTTGAAAAAAGATCATCACCACACCAACAAACAAACCACAGTATCACATACTAGGATTACAGAAGTACCTGAGCCATATGTGTGTTTACCAGCACTTTGCTATCCATCGTAGTTTACCTCTATAAAGGAATGTAAACGTTCAAACATCAGGGAAGAGTTTCTGGTGATTTATCTGGTTCTTAATAGCTGTGCTAAAAATGCCCAAGCTTCTCTAAAAATTAAGGAATACTTTCCACATATTTTAACATTAATTGAAAATTTAACATTTTCACAATATTAATTGTTAAGATCTTGAGACCAGAGATACATTTGATAAACTTCACAAGCATTCAACAAACAATCTCCAGTACTTCTCTGTTTTTCTATTTTGCAAATGTTTGGGATTATGAAAATAAAGATTTTCAACTTGTTACAACAAGCAAAAAATGTTTGTGTGGTCATCTATCTGTCTGTGATAATGATGACTTCACATATTAATTTCCTGCCAAGTTTGTTTTTTGTGCAGCAACCACTTCATCCAAGAGTAATGAGTTATCCTGTCTTGAACTAACTATAAACTCAAGATAGGATGAACAATCTGCCTTCTTTCCTACATTTATACCACACTTTTTTTATTGAAAGAATTCAAAATACAGTAGCTATACAGTAACTTGTGAACACTTAAGTGAAACCTTCAAGTCCACTTCAAATACTTAATGTAGCAATTTATTCATATTAAACCTTAAATAATGCTACCACAGAGCTCTATGGATGTCAGGGCCCATTTCTTTCACTGTTGGCTCTGGGATTACTGGACTAAATTCTTTAAATTATCTTTAAGAATCTTAATAAAGTTAATATTTACATACAGTAACAGTTCTAGAAAAAATATTTCTCTTCAGGTTCAAGCTCGTCAGGTTTTCTGGTGTTGTGAGATGAGTTTTTGCTGTATTTTTCCCTCAGTTTGAACTACATAATAATGCAAGCTTTCCAGCACGCTTCCATTTGGCTTCCTGAAAGGAAGCAGCTCATTTTTTTCCTTCCTTCTGAGCCTCTGCAGTTATTTTTAAAAAGGACATCTTAAATTGAAAGGAATGTTCCCACAGCAATTACTCTGCCACTGAGCTTTTGCATTCGTATGAAAGCCTTTAGGCATCAAACGAAGGAAGGGAGCTGTGCATGGAACACTAACAACAACATACATCAGTATCTGAGAATGTATGTACAGCATGAGGAGTTCTGTTACTGTCATCAAAAGACATTCAGATTAAAGACATAGATTTATTACTCTCCTGACAGCCTTTGCCGATCATACTATGTGGAGATGCACAGATCATCGAACCTTGTGAGAGAAGCCACTTCTGCCGGATGGTTTTCTCAGTGAACAAGAATGAAAGGTTGCTTTTTTACATCTTACAAACAAACCTAGAAATATTGGTTTGGTTGTAGTTCACAATAATGTCCATTTTTGCTGGAGAAAAGTATTTATTTAACAGATTAATATCTGGGAATGTTGAGGAAACCATTTTTTGCTTGTAGAACTGTTAGTTGTCTGAAGTCACTTACATCAACTTAGACTTCTCAGTGTAGTGACAGAAAATAAATATTTCGCTCAAGAAATACATTGCAGATATAATAAGAAATAATAAATTTAAGATGAGGGTCCAGAAAAGAATATATTGGGAATTGCCATTAGGAAGCTTTGGTCTTCTCCGTTTACTTACTTAACAGTTAATGTAAGAGAACTTTCTACTTACAAAGGAACAATTTTGAATAAAATTTTCATAGTCATACATAATTGCTTGGCTAATCAGTATAAATCCATGCATATGTGCAAAAGAATTGCATTAAATTACTGTCTATTTTAGCTTACAACTGAAATATTCAATGATGTTGAAAAATATATGTGAACCCACTCTGCAATACTAAAGGATAATGAAAAGATTCCTTCATGTTACCGGTATAAACATCAGAGACAATAAAACAGATTGTCCGCAATCTATCTTCTCAGATCAAATGCTATCTCCTACTATTCTTTTAATATTTCCTATTATTTTCTTAAGCTGAAATGTTTCTTTTTCTGAGAATATGACTGTCTGTCAGTCTTCGGGTGTTTTTTTTTTTAATGCATTATGTAATTTTACAGGACTATTTGTTTATCTTTAATGCATTTTGAGCTGCTATGTACTGTGTGCTGCAAATGGTAATTAATAAACACCCAGTAATGAGCTAATATAATTCTCAGAGAATAGGTGGGTATGAAGGTAGATTTCACAATACATAGAGGATATTTGGTATACGTCTGGATGAATTTACATCAGTCTCAATCCTTTTTTAAGTGTTTCTAAATTATTTATTGATTTTTCCATCTCTTCCATATTTCATGCAATAAGCATTTTTATTTTCTCTTCCTACATTTACTAACACTGTTAGTAACACCATGTTTGGAAAATATTTTGTTATGCAAGGCATACATTATGGAATATGGTACTAATGATTTTGTACTTTGTAGAATGCAATCATTTTGGAAGACTAACAGCATGTTAGATGTTAAGTAGAAGGATTTATATTTTTCCTCCTCTGATGGCTGTCATTACAATTTTGGTATTAAAAAAAAAAAAAAAAAAGAGAGAGAGAGAGAGAGAAAGTTTAATCTTGATAAAATTAAAAATTATTATTAAGATTATCTCATTAAAATGTGCAAGAGAGAGAAAATTATCCCCCTCTCCCTCCAGAAAGGTAATAGGAAATGAAGAAGGAAAGAGAAGAATAAGATGCCATAAAAAAAAAAAAAGCCATTATATGTTATTTGCTTCCAACAATTTCATTTTTTTAAACACTTGAGAAGAGCAAGAGCAAAATATTTGTGTAGCAGCTGATAACTGCAAGCAATAGATGAACATATTCAAGGATTTTTGAGGTCTTGTTAAAGTGGGAATAATAAGCAATATAGATCACCTTAAAGAGAGATGATGTAACGTTCATTCCCTGTGATTTCAGTGCTTCCTAAGGCACTGAAGCTTGTTCTCTCCAACCCGGCTTTCAGTGCCTGATAACATGGGGTCATCCACAGATCCCTTTGCAATTTCTGGAGAGAGACCTCCAGAGGGTAATTCAAGACTGCATAGTGAGACTTCCGTCCCTTTCCTCTACTGATGATGGAGGTTGTCATGACTTTATTCCTAACTGAGGCACACCATGGTTTCTATGTATGTAGTAAAAAAAAAGAAAGGAGAAAAAAAGACTATGCTAACTGGTAACAGGTGAAATAGTTTGTTACATATTAGAATGGAAAAAAAATAATTAAATGAATAAAGAAAGGAGGGGAGAGTAAAAAAAAAAATATCTCATTTTATTAATCAGTGAAGATTTCTGTTAAGAATAGATTTACAGAAGATGAAATTACTGAAGAAAAGTTATGAGCAAGACAATTCTATCTTAATGAAGGAATTTTATTTTAAATATGGAACAGGAAAAGTAATAATTTCAACTGGGATCCAATACCATGTGTCTTACTTTTTATGATTACTTTGAAGTACATCAAATCACCCATATAGTTTCCATGAAAGCGAGGAGCCTTTCCTACAAAGCATCACAAAACAAACTGAAAAGAATTCTAACTGGCTGCTTTTCATTTGTTTGTTTTGTTTTGTTTTTTCTGTGGGGAAGAAATAATTCAGTTTTCTTCTGCATTCAGCCATCTATGCTCATTAGTCCTGCTGATGGGAAAAAGATGGGTTATGATGGTGTTTAGGGAGGTATCAGTAGTTACCTACTACAGTGTATATTGCAAATAGGACAGCAATGCAAGTATAAAGCCAAAATTAAAAGGGGATTTTTTTTCTCTGTTTCTTTTAAATGACATCTTTTCAGAGACAGTAACCATACTTTTGGCTTCGACATCCCAAATCTTATCAAGATATCTAGATTTTCAGCTTTTGTGAGACAAGTCTTGTTTGTTTCTTAACATGAAATCCATAGTAAGCAGTGGTGTATGCTTTGCTAATGATTAGTGCTGAGTTGTTGGCTTCTGGTTATATTTAACCCACATCTCACATGTCACAGTCACACAATCTGTAAACCTTGAGCTAGTTTGTGAGACTGCTATAGAGCAAAATACAACTAGATTACTTGAGTTTTTGTTTTTAATGAAATCCTGACTTTATGTCTTTAGGAGTCAGTGAGAAGTTACCCTTTGACATTACAGAGCAAAATCAAATCCCTGGAATATTCTTTCCTCCTTGCTTCTATTAAGAGACTTATCTATTATATTCAATATATGTTTCTTATTATTATCTAGGACTTATTTTTTTTTCCCTTTAGACAAATAGATCTTTATCCTCTGTTTTAGTAAAAGTACTACATTTCCTCCCATTGAAGAACAGTTGAAAGCTGGACTGCTCTTTAAAGGTACAGGATAACTTCCTTCAAATACTGATACTACAAATTTTCTACTACTACTCTACATAAAAGAACAACCTTAGTAGAATCCTAGAATTGTTTCCATTTTATGTAGGACAGATTAATTAGCCTACTAAAGAGAATGCCTCGCAAAATCAAAACAGTCCTAAAAAATTATCTCCTGGCAGAGAATATATCTAACTACAGGAAAATCTCCCAGATTCTTCATGGTGTTGTGTTGACAGAATCTTTTTTATGAGGTCTAGAAACAATAGATCAAGAGCAAGAAACATCTCTTTTCTGGCAAGGGATATTCGTAAGTTACTTTACAATATTACCAAGTGAAAAATAAATAACGGAACCAGTTTAGTGTTACTATATTCTTAGCCATGATGCTTTTTTAATATAGAATAGTGATAACATATTTTCTAATTCTAACTGAAAGAGCTGGAAGAGAAACAGAAACTTTCAGACAAACCTACATTTTAGGAGGGAAAAGTAAAATTTCAATGGTAAATGTCATTTCAGAATGAATGATTCAAATTTATGTTGCAATAAATAAGTAGAAGTAACTATTTTAATCAATCATCTGTATGAGAAAAAAAAATATATTGGCATCTATTATGCAAAGAAATGATACTTCAAATCCATGAAGCCATTAGTTGGAAAAGTTTAAGTAAGATTTTACTAATTACATGAAAATATTCTGTGAGTTTCCACTGAAGTTCATGATTGAGCCATTAGAGATGGAATTTTGTGGAATAAATCCTTTTTTGGGGGTCTGCTTTGGGAGTTCCAGTTCTTTACAGAGTGATGGATTAATTAACTCTAAGACAGCTGCTTTATTTCGTCTCTACATATTCTGTAATACTATTTACTATCTTAAACCTGTATAGACTGCAACTATCTAATGATAAGAGCTGTGAAAATGAAGGTATGTGAGGTTGCACATGATTATCCTTTTAAGAAGATGAGGACAACAACATCTCAAGAGATGAGGCACAGAGTACTACGATGAAAACTCTCAGATGTAGAACACAATGCGGATTTGTATACGGAATTTTTCAACTACTGTGCTACAATGTGTTTTAAATGCCTTGAATCTTAGAAAATGAAATGAAATAGAATCAATGTACTCTTTCTTTACAACTTTCCTTTTAGAGCAGATTTCTGTAATTGTTAAGCTCCTCCCAGCCCCTAGACTTCCCCTTGGGTTATTTGATGCATGACCGTAGCCAGTCATTTTCATTTAGGACAGATTTTGGTGGATATGCTCCGATTTAACAAAGAAATATTTCCGTTCCTTTCATGAATCAGCAGCTGTTGTCCCTGACAGCTGTTTTAGTCAGGCTGAAGTACAAGTATGTGTTCATTGGATGATACTACATTTGTTAAATCACTTGACTAGTCATACTGATGAGTAATAACTCACATAAAACCCATAAAAAAAATAAATCAGCAAACAAACTGGCAGTCGCAGTTGAAGCCATGAACTGGATTCACCAAAGCTGATCACAGGAAATGTTAGAGGCCAACTCTGAGCACACCTAGGAAACAGGAAGGGGAGTGAGATCAAGGGTCTGTATATGAAATTAGTTATTACAGATTAAATGGACAACAAGTGTTTAACTTTGTTAGATGTTTCTATTCTATTTTTTCCTACTTACAGAGAATATCAGTCATTCTGAAATTTGCTATGATTCTGCTTCACTGAAAGGAAACATTCAGGATTTATAAAAACTGGTGCCTGGGTCAGCTATGGAAAACACAAGTAATAGAGTTCTACAGGGACTACAGGATAGGGCCTGGAGGAAAAATGACTCATTGGCTGAACACAGGACATCACTATTCGCCTTAGCACTCCTGTTATTCTTCTGTGCAGGTATCTAGCACTGCATATGAACCATATGCACTCCTTTGTCTACATGCAATTCAAAAGACATGGATTATCTCAGAAATCTTGCCTAACATGATGAATGTATCTTCCCTAAATACTTTTTCTTAGTTGAACTTCCAGACTTGCTTTCTTCATTGTCTATAAAGGAAAGCTTTTCCTTTCTTCTGTCTATAACTTCTGAAGATATTGGCTGAAATATGGTACTCCTTGAAGTTTCATGAAAACATGTCAGATTCTACAGGACAACCTTTATTAGACACAAGGGAATCCATACATGGGAACATTGTATGATTAAATCTTCATTGGGACTTGCATCTCAGCATAGAAGAATCTAAGAACAAGACAAACTCGTAAGAAAGGAAGCATACAAAATTTTTATACCCAGAGAACTATGACTTGAATCTGGAAGCTAGATGAAATAGAAGAACTTTAAAGAGAGGGAGCAAATTTAATTGTTAAATATCAAAGGAACAGATGCAATGGGATTTTCAAGAGTTCAGAATGTTAAAAAATTCCTATGAACTTCAGTAAGATCAATAGAATCTGTGTTAAATGGTCCTGAAACCCCAGACTAGACTACTTTTTCCAGCTTGTGTCTTGCAGCTCCTATAAGTGAATGAAGAATAGTTCTTTTCTGTAGATATCTCCACCCATCTTAGTCATGCAGCATGAATAAAGATAACTGTAGCTGAAAGTAAATAAGGCCATCTGATAAGGCTATGTATGACAGGAATTTTTAAACATTCGAATGGTGGCCTCACAATGTCAATTTGGAGAGTCTGACTCTGTCTGACAGTCATAGTTTCACTGTGTTATAACAACTTTTGTATTGTGATGAGCAATCCACTCACCAAAACATTTCTTCCCAACATCTCTGCTTTGGCAGCGTACAGCACGTGAAATTCTGCTGTCTTTCCTCAGGCAGATCTCCCTTCACCTGAACAGCAACTCGGCCAAAAGCAAAAGTGATAAATATAGGATTTATTCACATTTTGTTAAATTCTGTGTGGTATTTGCCTTTTCTTTAAGAGTTATATAACTCTTAGATGAATCGAGTGCACATTGCTGGGAAAGGGGCTATCACTTAGTACCCATCGGATCAACCTGCAGCCTTGGAAAACCATTCTTCCTTCAGCTTATAAAGTGCAGGCAGACACAAAGGAAACTCGTCCCCATTCTTCCGGGGCAAGTATGTTCAGCCTCAGATTTAATCAAAGTGTAAATCCTAAGAGATTTGCACAGTGAGATATTGTATTCAGTTTTGAACATGAAACTACTAAGTGCTACAAATACCTGCTGCCAGTAATACGTTCCCCAGGGATCTTCAAAGAAGCACAGATTGTGGAATGAATGGGCTAATTATTGCCCTCACTCACACCTGTGCAGGCCCTGCTAATTCAGATAACTGAACACCTTAAACCAGGGGTACCAGCAGTGAGTGTGGCTGGAAAATGTTAACTCATCTGATAGGAATACAAATATTTAAAAGAAAGTCCCCTGTCTGGAGCACTCAAGAATTTTGACCTTTTTCTTCCACCTTTTGAAAGACCCTAGTGGATGCTCAAAGTAATAAAATTTGCTAAATATCAATGGTCAGCAATAGTAATGGAAAGAAGTACTAAGTTTTGTAATCCATTCAGGGCTTCCTCAAAGTGTTACCTAGTACCAGCTGCATGTGATGTCCAGCTCTGGTGAACAGTCTAATACGACATCATCTGCTTGCACATGTTCTGGTTTCCTCAGCTTGCCTTGGAGCAGAAGCAAAGTTTCTCAACCTTTGATGTATGTATGAAATAGTTTCTTCTGAACAACACTGTGGTGGAAGTAATGTCCTCTCACAAAACTTTTGTTACAGCCTTTAATTCTACTTGAGCATGTACCACTCGGAAACGTCATTCATTTTCTTTTTTTTCCTGAGAAAAATTAACCATTTAATGTTTTGCTGTCAGAATCCCTACTTTTTTTTTTTTCTTTTTTCCATAGAAAGCCTAGGCATTGGCAGAATTAAGAATTGCACAGAGGAAAAAATCATGCCATGACTATCATTGGCAAAAACTGACGCAAGTGGGCAAAACTCACTCATGCTTCATAATGTTTTGCAATTGAAAGTGAGAGGTAAGGAAAGACGATTTTATCACATTACTGGTCTCTTTAGTCACGTGGTCAATCTCTCAGTGCACTTCTTAGAAAAGCAAGAGTGCTCTGCTGCATAACTCCATGGTCACCAGTTTCAGTTAAATAGTTTTCAATACATATCTCCATATTTTGATTTGGAAAGACATTGCTTGTTACTTACTCACTGCACAACAATATAGCATAGCTTATTCATATTTCCAGAGCATTTCCTGGTGAAATGTAGGTTGCAGATATATATTCTTACTATGCTTTGAAAGACAACAGCCACAAGTCTATTCTTTTGTAAGCTGGAAATCAATCAAAAATACAAAAATCAATAACATCTTTACAGAAAGCGTTACAACTTCAGTGACTTTATTAACATGTTCTTGATTTTAGCTTCATGATACTAAAAGAGTTCTAGTTCTTTTGAAACTTGAGTTCTTGTTGCTGTTCCTTTTAACAACAAATCATCAAAATTCTGTCTGACTATATATAGGTTGCTAAACCAATGTACATGAGGAGAGAAATATTTTCAAAGGTTGTTCAGGCTGTATCTCCAGTAGTCAATAATGCAGATTTAGGGCACCAGCTGTAGTACTGGTTTGCGATAATCCATGCAGCAACTTGAGCAACTTTGGCTCAGAACTATGTAGAGACAAAGAATAACAAGCCACTTTCTATTATTTCTCATCAGTTCTAGCCAACTGGGGAGATCCCAGATGAATGGAGTTCTGCTGATATGGCACCTATCTACAAGAAGCGTTGAAAGGAGGATCCAGGAACTACCTGTCACAGTTCCTAGACCTCTCAGGCTGATCTTAGTATTGGAAAGGCTATGGAGCAGACCAACTTTATCAAGGGTAGATCGTGCTTTCTGGTGGCTTTCTGTGATGGAGTGACAGCATCAGTGGACAAAGGGAAGGAAACTATTATCATTTACCTGGACTTGTGAAAGGCCTTTGACATGGTCCTGCACCACATTCTGAATTGGAAGCATATTGATTTGAAAGCTGGACTATTTGGTCGATAAAGAATTTGATGGATGGTCACAACCAGAAGGTCGTTCTCAATGGCTGTACAACTGGGTGGAGGTGAGTCTTGGAACCAGAGCTCTTTGACATCTTTACTAAAAGCCTAGCTAGCGGGGTTAGAGGGCACCCCCAGCAAGTTTGCTGGTGACATTAAGCTGAGTAATGCAGCCGAACCAATAAAAGGAAGAAGGAATGATATTGAGAGGGATCTGTACAGGCTTGAAAAGTAGGCCCATAAGAACCTAATGAAGTTCAAGAAGGTCAAGTGCAGGATATTGCACTTTGGGTCAGGTCAATTCCAGATATGTGTACAGACTAGGAGAAGAATTAACTGAGAGCAGCCCTGAACAGAAGAACTTGAGGGGTCATGGTGAACTAAAAGGTGGACATGAGCCAGCAGTATGCACTTACAGAGCAGAAGGCCTATGTACCCTGGACTTCACCAAAAGAGGGGTGGCACAAGGGAGGTGATTGTCTCCATCTACTCTGAGTTCATGAGGTCTCATCTGGTGGAGTACTGCATTCAGATCGAGGGCTTCCAACAAAAGAAAGATGTGGAGCTGTTGGAGCAGGTGTGGAGGAAGTTAACCCAGATTATCAGAAGGCCGGAGCATCTCTCCTATGAAGAAAGGTTGAATGAGTTGAGTTTGTTCAGTCTGGAGAAGAGAAAACTCTGGGAACACCTCACTGAAACCAGCTTGTACATAAAGGGTGCTTCTATTATAGAGGGAGAACAACTTTTTATACAGATTAATAGTGATAAGACAAGGGAGAATGAATTTAAAGTGAAAGAGGAGAAATTTAGGTCAGATTTTAAGAGAACATTCTTAACTCAAGTGGGTGGTGAGACACTAAAACAGGTTGCCCATAGAAGTTACAAATTCGTCAACAGTGGAAGTCCTAAAGGGAAAGGGCCTGGGCAGCCTGATCTGGTGGGCAGCAATCATAACCATGGCAGCTGGGTAAGAGCTTGATGATACTTAAGGTCCCTTCCAATCTAAACCATTCTAAGATTATACGATCCCATGATCTTGAGTGAGATCACATGGCATGTGCTAGACTACCAGAGGTTCAAGCCTAGCCAGCATGAGTTTGTGAAAGGTAGATCCTGCTTGTCCAACCTCATTTCCTTCTATGACCATGTGACCACCCTGCTGGATGAGGAAAAAACTCCTGATGTAGTTTACCTGAACTTCAGCAAAGCCTTCAGCACTGTCTCCCTTACTATTCTCCCAGCAAAGCTGTCAGCCCATGGCTTGGACAGATACACTCTTTGCTGGGTAAAGAACTGGATGGATGGCTGGGCCCAGAGAGTGGTGGTGAATGGAGTTAAATCCAACTGGTAACCCATCACGTGTGATGTTCCCTAGAGGCCAGTCTTCTTCACTATCTGTATGGATGACCTGGATGAGGGCATTGAGTGCACCGTGAGTAAGATAGCAGATGACACCAAGGTGGGAACAGTTGTTGATCTGCTTGAGGGTAGAAACGCCTTACTGAGGGATATGAACAGGTTGAGGACAATTGCATGAGATTTAGTAAGACCAAGTGACTAATTTGCGCCAATGGCATCCTAGTTTTTAACAGAAATAGTATAGCCAGCAGGACCATGGAGGTGATCATCCTCCTGTACTCTGCTCTGGTAAGGCTGTACCTTGAGTACTATGTACAGTTTTGGGTGTGCCTCACTGGAGCGTGTTCAGAGAAGGGCAATGAAGCTGGTGAGGACTCTGGAGCACAAGTCTTATGAGGAGCAGCTGAGGGAACTGGGATTGCTCAGTCTCAAGAAGGAGGAGGCTGAGGGAAGACTCTCTACAACTACCTGAAAAGAAGTGGCAAGGTGGGGGTCAATCCCTTCTCCCAGATAAATAATGATAGGACTAGAGGGAATGCTGAACCAGGAGAGGTTAAGGTTGGACATTATGAAAAAATTATTTTGTGAAATAGTGGTCAAGCATTGGAACAGGATGCTCAGGAAGACAATGGAATAACCATCCCTGGAAGTGTTCAAGAAATATGTAGACCTGAATTTAGGGACATAGTTTAGTGGGCATGGGTGGGTTTTAGTTTAATGCAAAGATGAAGTAATTTTTAATTCCAGGGGATCAGACCCAGGGTATCTAGGGGACCAGGCCCAGCCAGCATGGGTTCATGAAAGGCAGGTCATGCTTGACCAACCTCATCTCCTTCTATGACTGGGTGACCAGACTGATAGATGAGGGAAAGGCTGTTGATGTAGTCTATCTAGACTTCAGCAAAGCCTTTGACACAGTCTCTCACAGTATTCTTCTGGGGAAACTGGCTGCCCGTGGCCTGGACAGGTATACTCTTCTTTGGGTAAGAAACTGGCCAGAGGGCCATGCCCAACAGATAGTGGTTAATGGAGTTAAGTCCAGCTGGTGATCCATTTCAAGTGGTGTACCCCAAGGGTTGGTACTGGGGCCTATCTTGTTTGATATCTTTATTGATGACTTAGATGAGGGGATTGAGTGTACCCTCAGTAAGTTTGCAGATGACACCAAGCTGGGAGGTGGTGTTGATCTGCCTGAGGATAAAGAGGCCCTTCAGAGGGACCTAGGAAAGCTGGATCACTGGGCTGAGGTGAATGGGTTGAGGTTCAACAAGGCCAAGTGTTGTCTCCTGCACTTTGGCCACAACAACCCCATGCAGTGTTATAGGCTTGGGGACGAGTGGCTGGGTAATTGTGAAGAGGAAATGGACCTGGGGGTGTTGGTTGATGCTTGGCTGAACATGAGCCAACCATGTGCCCAGGTGGCCAAGAGAACCAACGGCATCTTGGCCTGCATTAGAAATAGTGTGGCCAGCAGGAGCAGGGAGGTAATCATCCCCCTGTACTCAGCACTGGTGAGGCCACACCTTGAGTACTGTGTTCACTTTTGGGCCCCTCACTACAAAAAAGAGAGTGAGGCCCTGGAACATGTCCAGAGAAGGACAATGAAACTAGTGAGGGGTCTGGAGCACAAATCTTACGAGGAGCAACTGAGGGAGCTGGGATTCTCTGGAGAAGAAGAGGCTCAGGGGAGACCTCATTGCACTCTACAACTTCTTGAAGGGAGGTTGTGGGGAAGAGGGGTTTGGCCTCTTTTCCCAGGCAACAAACAGGACCCAGGGAAATGGCTGCAAGTTGTACCAGAGGAGGTTTAGGTTTGACATGAGGAAAAACTGTTTCTCAGAGAGTGGTCAGCACTGGAACGATCTGCCAAGGGAGGTGGTGGAGTTGCCGTCCCTGGCAGTGTTCAAGAGGTGCCTGGATGATGTGCTACAAGATATGGTTTAGTTTGTGGTAGCAATGGTAATGAGAAGACAGTTCGACTAGATGATCTTACAGGTTGTTTCCAACCTTGTGATTCTATGATTCTATGATTAATTGTGAGGATTTTTCATGGCATAGAAGTGCTCACATTTGCTCAGCTCTTCAAGGAATTTTAGAATCAGAGGGAAAAAATGCTGAAAATGTGTGTTAACTTTGAAAATCTTGTTCATATTCTTTAAAACAAAAAAATATCTTAATAATAGTAAGACACGCACAAAGAGCTTTTTCCAAAACATACCCTAATTTTGGATGTTTAGAACACCATTATAGCCAAGTGAGGTGGACAGTTTCCATTTCTTCACTCAGATACGGAACGATCAGAATTAATTACTGTTTTGGACTATGGGGTCTGAATCATTAAGAGAGTTATGATATTTCTCTTAGTGTGTTGGTGAGTGTCTCCCCCTCAGCTTCCAGAGGTGTCATGTCAGTCTGTTAAACTGTGAAATCAAATCATGCTGACTGCTTACCGTGCCAGATATTAGCAACTTAATTATAACAACCAAACTTAGTTCGTGACTAGTGAGACACACACTTTCAAATCTTGACACATGCTACACAGAAAACAATAAATAATGCCAAACACATGCTTTCTATTTGTCAGTAATAAAAAAAAAGTGCTTGTTGCAATCCAGATTTCAAGTGACAGTGCCAAAAAGCCTTCAGTAATATGTATACATTCTCCAAACACTTCAAACTGTACTAGCAAATATACCCTATGTCACACCAGTATTCAATTTACTAACAAAGTGATGCTTCAGTATTCTTTCTCCACATATATATATATATATATATATATATACACATATATATTTCTTTTTGAGAGACACGAGCGTGAGTTTTAATATGCCATCAGTTTCCTTTAGCGCCCTGTTAAAAATTAACAAGACAATTTATTTCTTGGTAGAACTTCATGGACTTTGGGGAAGATAAATCAGAATACTTTTGGCCCACCAAGGAGAGTGGAAAATATTTATGGTAAAACTTAAGAAACATGTACACAGAATCATAGAATCACGGGGGTTAGAAGGGACCTATGGAGATTCCATTCTCTACAATAGGTTGTAGAGAAAAGTGTCCAGGAGAGTCTTGAATATCTCCAAAGGAGACTCCACAATCTTTCTGGGCAGCCTCTTCCAGTGCTCTGTCACCCTCACAGAAGTAAGTTATTTTCTCATGTTCATATGGAAACCCTATATTCCTGTTTGTGCCCATTGCCCCTTATCCTGTCAGTGGGAACCTTTGAAAAGAACCTGGCCTCATCCACTTAACATCTGCAATTTAAATACTTAAAAGCATTGGTAAGATCCCCTCTGAGTCATCTCTTCTCCAGGCTAAACAGTCTCAGGTCTTTCAGCCTTTACCATCTTTTTTAAATGGTCTAGAACCCTAACAATCTTTGTAGCCCTCAGTGTGCTCTCTCTAGAAGTTCTCTGTCTTTCTTGAACTGGGCAGACCAGAACTTGACACAATACTCCAGATGTGGACTCACCAGGGCAGAGTAGAGAGGGACAATCACCTCCCTCAACCTGCTGTCAACACTCTTAAATACACCCCATCATCTAGAGATTTAATTCCAAGTGGGCCTTCAAGCTTCATTCCCGCATGCTCTGAAAATATTCCTATATTCCTATCAAGGTCAGATCTCTTATCTGCATTCTATAGATGTTTTTCCATTTTAATTTTTCCGTGAGCTCCTTGCTTATCTGTGCAGATCTGCTGCCAGATTTGCCTGGTTTCTTACTCTTAATTTTGTGCTTATCTTGAGCTAGGAGGGAATGATGCTTGAATATCAACCAATTCTCTTGGATTCCTTTACCTTACAATGCTCTAACCCATGGGATACCTCCAAATAGACCCTTGGTTCTGCTGAAGTTTGGGGTTGCAATGCTACTTGTTGCTCTGTTTCTTTCATGCAAGATCCTGAATACCACTATCTCGTGGTCACTGCAACCCAGGCTGCCCCCACTTTTCACATAACTAACAAGATCTTTTTTTTTTTTCTCCTTTCTTTTTTTTTTTTTTTTAATAAGACAAGATCCAGCAGCGCACTTCTCATTGGATTCTCCATCACCTGCATCAGAAAGCTATTTTCCATGCACTGCAGGAAGATCCTGGACTGTACGTGCCACAAAAGTATCACTCATATTAGCATGCCCCTTAATACACATAAGCTCTCCACTCATTCATCATTCATCTCTAGACAGCTCAATACATTCATGTTGTTTTCTCACATGAAGAGCAACTCCACCACGTCACCTTGCTAGTCTGTCTTTCCTCAGAAGGACATAGCCATCCATAACTGTATTCCAGTCATGTGAGCTGCCCCACCATATCTCTATGATCACAAGGAGATTGTGGCTCTGTGAATGCACACAGATCTCTGGGTGTTTCTGTTTATTCCCCATGCTGTGCACTGGTATACAGGCACTTTGGAGAAGAAAAGGGAACACAGAATGCAGATTTCCCTAGAAGAGTGCAAGAGGATCCACCATAGCTATGCACACTCTGAAGTGGCTAGCTTTCTGACTCTTGTCATGGGAGACAGCTAAGGAACGTTTGCCCATTGTTCTGGTTGGCCTGGTCTATTCCCCACTTGGTTGCGATTGTGTGAGCATTGTTATTTTGTACCCTGCCCTCTGCATCTTTATGTTTAAAGCCTGCCTCACTAAGTCAGCCTGCCTACTGCCAAAGGTTGTCCACATCTGACTCATTTTCACTGTGCGCAGTATTTGCTCAAGGATCATTGAAAGGTTCACTGTAATACTCAGGAAAGAAAAAAGCTAACAAATGCTTAAATCCAAACTCAGCTAGAATTAAAGCAACTTATTATTTTCACCGAGTTTCAAGTGAGGATGATGTGAGCTAAGAGGTGGAAATGTGATGTACTAATTCAAGAAGAATTGAAAGTTAAACAAGCAAGTTTATTTTTTATATACAAACTTCTGTAAATTAAATAAGACTGTTTCACTCCATTGTATATAGTGATTTTTTAATGACATATAATATATAGAAGAAATCATATTTGCAAGAATAGAAAAAAGAGTATATTGAAGAGTAATTAAGTGTAATCAGAATATACACACAAGGTAAGATTTCTTTCCTTAATTACACTTGTGTAATTAAAGGCTAGCTTGGAAGCAGTTATGTTACACTTACACCACTTACTCTGAAATACTTATATCAAGAAGCCTAGAGCAGGAGCTATTCCCAGTTTCTTCCAGCTCATCTGATTTCTGATTCCTATTTCTAGAGAGATGGCATCATTCTACATGGGTAAATAGATGTTTGGGAAAGATACTTGCTGTTAAAAAGGAATAAACAGTAATGAAATACTGTTGCAAGAGTGGGCTGCAAGGCCATCTTCTGATTTCAAACTACAATTCCATTAATTAATAGAGGTGACCTTTCTTGAACATTGCATAATGATAGTTTTTACCCTTAAGCTACATGCTGTCCTGTGTGAATTTTATTGACTGTTCTGTGAAATGTGATGTTGGCTGCACATTCAAAATGAAAGCAGATGAATTTTTCCACTTCAACTGCACCAAATGAAGTGATATAAGTAAGCTCTGTTCTGAGGTTGTCTGTTCTTTTGTTCAGGAAGAACAGATAGACATCCTTGCACTTGCATTTAAATAAATGTACAGAGAATAAATAGTTTCTCTCTTTGCTAAGTAAAACAATGATGCCCTTTTTGTTGTGGGGAAAGCTACAACAGGGACTATTTTTTCCTGTCAATATGTAGCAAGCTACATGGGACCTCTAGTTATCAGACAACTAAGCTTATACACACCAAGTATAGTCTGTGAAATCAATCCAGTCTCGCTCCTGAATTCGCATCTTTTGAGATAAATGCATTGTCATGGACAAAACCTGTAATAGATGGCTTAAAGTATGATAATTCATCAAAAGTCTTACATGTGTAAAGACGAGATTAACTGGGTGATATTCATTGCTACCTATTAGTAATAAGGTTGGCAGTGAGAAGAATTTGTGCCAAGACTGGAGTCTGAGCATGGAAAAGCACTCATTGGTGAGACTCTGGCAACAGATTTCAGTTTTGAACCAATTTCTCACTATTGACACAATGCAGCATAAGGGATTTAAAAGGTTATGCTTCATTCCAGAGTTTGTGCTGCCACAAGGATGAAGATGCAAGAAATTTGGTGGCCTGGATAAGAGAGGAGAAAAGGTACAGTAGTTTGGGATTTGTTAGTGGAAATTAGGATAAAGACGAAGAGGAGGAGAAGGCGGCAGAAGAACTGTCTGAAAAACATCTGGAAACCACATATTTAGAGAAAATCTGATGCTCTTCTTTTCTCTGCAGCTGGTGAAAAAGAGTCTAAGTACAGTGCATTTGTTCTCGTTGACAAAAATAATTTAGAAAACAACCAAGCTCAGTATGACCTTCAACTAGGAGAACACTTAAACACATAACAAAACATTAATAGCTGCAATGACTGCACAAAAGTCTAAAATGAAAATGTATTTAATGGTTTGCCTAACGCAGAACTATAACGAAGTATTGGTTACACCTCAGGGACTGAAGTTCTATAGTTTGTGCATAAATTGGAGCTCAGTTTAAAGGCTCACAGAAAATGTGATATTTATCATGCTAGGCAGTGTCTACAGTGCTAGATCAATTCTGGAAGCACTGAATGTGCGCTATTCCTTTTGAGATCAATGGGAATATAAATTAGATTCTGACTTATCTATTTAATTTAGATTTAGATTTCTACCATACCTCATTTGCTTAAAATTCCCAAGAGAGACAAAAATTAATTTTTCAATGCTGACTCTGTATAATAACAGAATAATTCTTCAAGCTTATTTTTTACTTACATATGGCTGTGTGTAAACTCTGTATTTAGAAAAAGATATGTTTAATAGAGCATCTTTTGGCCAACTTCAATAAAATATGTGATATGGTGACTTTTAATTTGTCAATCACACAATCCCACTTCACTCTAATAGCAATGAGGTGCAATTTGTTTGAGAAAAAAAAACCTAAACCCAACAATATTGTTCTAGGATACACAGATGCTGCTGATCTCCTTTTTATTTATTTATTTATTTATTTGTTTGTTTGTTTATTTTACCATACCTGCCATCTTTAAAAATATGCAATAAACTCCCTTACTGCAGAAATTCAAATGAGCAGTGTGCCATACTGACCTACTTTACCATTTTAATACTATGGAAGTACAGATGGATTTTACATAATCAAAACATTTTTAGTACACAAAAATATATACAAGTGCTGATACATGTCTGCATGGATAACCACCTGTCATTAAGTACTTGTTTTTAAAGCAACTTCCTAACATGGATTAATTAACCTGTAATTAGGGCTCGCAGTACTTTTGTTAAAATGATGTCACATTTTCGTTCCGAGAATTTTGTTTACTTGACACTGTAATGTCTGTTATGTCTCACATCTCCGTTATAATTTATCCTTAACATTTCTATACTTATCTTAGTTAGAACAGGGGTCTTGATTCTATGAGCTTTTCTAACCCATAAGGAACCAGTGAGCAAATTAAGGCTATTTAAAGGAATATGGATGGCTTATGTGAAAGGAAAGGTTGCAAAATTGTACCCGTTAAGGGTATGTCTGAACTTCTTAAACTCAAAATGTGCCTAATTGAAGTGCATTAATTCAACCTAATTTAGCAGTAAAAGCAATTTGGATTTAGTCTGAGCTCTTCTGAAAATTTTAACTTGAGATTGATGTCCCAAATTAATGCTCGTGTCCAATACCTCTTCTTCACTAGTATTTTACGTATTTGCAAATTTCAAATATCTGTCTTTTTGCTTTGCCTGTTTAAAGACAGCTTGGTCTCATTCTCAGCACATATTATTTCTGAAGAAAAAAAGAAAAGAAAAGAAAAGAAAAGAAAAGAAGAAAAGAAAAGA
>JAPSGF010000055.1:4536991-4551593 GCA_035772895.1 Perdix hodgsoniae | reverse complement strand
AAAGAAAAGAAAAGAAAAGAAAAGAAAAGAAAAGAAAAGAAAAGAAAAGAAAAGAAAAGAAAAGAAAAGAAAAGAAAAGAAAAGAAAAGAAAAGAAAAGAAAAGAAAAGAAAAAAGCTTAGTTTTGGATGACTAAGAAAATGTTTCAGGTTTTTCAGGTAGGCTCACAGTAACATATAAACAATGGCATTATTTACTTGGAACACTTTCTCTGAACAAGTTTGGCTATCAGTGTAATACAGGATATTAACTTTCAGAGGCTCACAGCCCTCTGTATTTATTTACAGGTTCTTGGCAAAATTTTACAAATGTAGATTGTCTTCACAAATATAATTGTACCAGTAGCCACTACAGCCATCTAAAATAGATGTTAAACTATATTAAGACATATTCTAATAATTATGATCTCTATCACTTGATTTAATCTCTATTAAATGTCATAGTTCTTATAGAGAATATAGGCTTTTCTGTCTACAAAAGTTCAATAGTTCAAAAGCTATTATTATTCTGCTTATTATTTTACTTTTAATAGATTTTGCAGTCTATTACTAGTGACTACAGAAATTCTCTCTCTGCAAACAGAAACAAGCAAAGTTTGTTGTTGCTTTTGGTTGCTTTTTTTTTTTTAATTTTGGCAAGGCTATTATGAACATTTGAAAGATAACAAAAAAAAAAAAAAAATTCTGGCTAGCCATTTAGTCTCTGAACACTGAGAAGAAAAAAATGGTGTTTGTACAAGTCTGACTAACTCCTTAGCTTTCTTATTGTAAGCTGGAGAATCATTTGGAACTTTTGCTCTCACTGCTGAAACTAGGAATGAGTTTCAGTTACCTGAGTTTGCATTTATTACCATCTTATGTGCTCCAAAGCATCTGGACTAGTCTCCAAATGCTCCTTCTGAGGAACTCAGGCCTTGTTCATTCCTAGTCAAATCTTCTTGTACATATTGATGTCCTTCTTTTTTATTTTTCCTTTGTTTGAAAATAAAAGATATGATCATGTCATCCTTTATGTGCTGCAAAAATGTTGAACTATGAACTTTCACCACAGCTTGATATGTGGGGAAAGGAGGTTTCCTTATTCATTTTTTAAAAAATCATTAGCTTCACTTCTGTTGCTGTTTTGTACTTTTTTATGGGAAGAAGGATAATAACTTCCAGGAATTTGAATGCCTTCAAATTACTGGGTTTGGAGCAGGTTAAGATTTTATAAGTTAAGTAGTAGTCAGGAAATTATCTCTGGTTTAAGTACAGAGTACTCTAATGCTTAAAATTACAAAGAGTAACAAAGTCTTAGATCAACTGCATACAGAATTTCTTCAACTGTTCTACTAAATTTAAGAAAGAATGCTCTTCCATTTCACATCCTGTTAAGAGTGAACACTGTGACCTTTTTATTTGTGTGTGCAATCTTTCTTGTTGGAAAGAGATGGCAATGCTACTGAGTAAAAACTGATCACAAAATTTATATTTGCTGTCTGCACATTTGCTTCTGAAGGGTCTTTATACTTAAAAGGAAGAAACATGTTAATTTCTTCAAAATATTTGCTTTGGAAATACCATTACCTGTATAATGAAGAGTGCTGTGTTGCTGTTCAGAAGGGTCTAAAGAGGCTGGAAAGATGAGCAGAGAGGAATCTCTTGAAATCCAACAACAGCAAGTGCAGAGTCCTGCACCTGGCATAACCCCATGCACCAATACAGGCTAAGGGCTTACCTGCTGGAAAGAAGCTCTGCAGAGGAGGACCTGGGTGTCCTGGAGGACAACAGGTTGGCCATGAACCAGCAGTGTGCCCTGGTGACCAAAAAGGCCAAAGATATCCTGGAGTGCATTAAAAACATGGTTGTCCTCCCCCTCTACTCTGCCCTGGTGGGGCCACTTCTGGAATACTGTGTCCAGCTCTGGGTCCCCCAGTAGAAGAGGGACACCGAGCTCCTGGAGTAAGTGCAATGAAGGTCAACAGAAGTGACTTGGCAACTGTAGCATATCTCCTACAAGGAAAGCTTAATAGAGATAGGCCCTTTGTTCTGCCTGGAGAAGGCATGGCTTAGAGGCAATCTGATCAGTGAGTATAAATAGCTGAAGTGAAAATGTCGAGAGGATTGGGTCAGATTCTTCTCCATGTTGCTCAGCAGTAGCAAGAAAGGCAGCAGGCACAGACTGAAACGTGGGAAATTCCAACTGAACATGAGATATTGTAGATTCTCCCTCCTTGGAGACCTTCAAAAGCTGCCTGGACACGATCCTGGGCAACATGCTTTAGATCTTTAGATGTCCAAAGTTAAGCAGTATTTTGGACCAAATGACCTCCAGAGATCCCTTCCAACCACAGCTATTCTATGATCCTTTAATTCATATGAAGCAAACTACCAAAAAGACATTTTCACATGACAGTCTCTTGTTTAGTTGAATCTGTTATTCCTATGCATAGATATTGTTCATACAGCTGTTGTTTTAAAGTTGTAAAAAAGAATAATTTGAGATAAAATATCAAACATCAGGAATGTAATATTTCTATCAAATGATCTAGTCAGTTTTTCAGCATTTTTGACTTGTTTTATATATATATTTTTTTTTTTTGGTTGGTTTTGTTTTGTAAAGAATATCTCATATCTGTATCTCAAATATACATCAATGTACATAAAATATAAATGAATTGTGTAATGAAGTGGGATAATTTCTGAGTCACTACTAGAACATTCCCATGATTCATTTACTAAAGTTTGAGGGAAACCATTGATGGTAAGAAGGATAATTGCAAAGTACTGTCCTTCACCACTACCGCACCAGCTCAGGAAACTTCTATGAGCTGTATTTAGAATCAGATGTTTTTGTTGGTAGATCATCAATGACCAGAAGTAGAACAGCTCATAGGAAATTTTGAGAATGTTGATCACTCACACTGAAGAGAACAGGAAAATAAATTTCACTACAAAAAGCAGGGATGAAGCTATGAGATGAGAGAGTGAACACAGAAGTGTGAAACATGTTTAAATCTGGAAAAATAAGAAATGGTTAGAAATAAAATTTAGGTGGATGAAAGATTGAGAGATTAATAAAACAATAAAATTAATTATAAAATTAATAGTTTTATAAACAACAAAAAAACAACTACCCAACCAAATGACTAAGAAATGAAACAAACAAACAAACTCCTCAAACTTCAGTCAACTGAGAGAGAAGATTATGGGATAAGAGTTCTGTTTTCTAAAAGTACATTTGTATTTCTTGTCACTTAGATCATTAATCTTGGCTAATGAAATCTTACTGCATGAAAAACAAAAGGGTTCTGTGTGTGTGTGTAACAGCAACCATAATTTAAAATGGGAGAGTAGAATGCCCATGAAGAAACAAAGCTGTTAATTTGGCTCTGCTAATCCATATCTCTGCCATTCTCTAACTTTGCACTCAGAAAAATTACAAGAGTCTAAAATATTATAACTTCCTGTGTTAGTGATATGTACTCCAAGATTTTTTTCATCTAAAGAACATCTACATTCATTGCTTGAAAAAGACATAAATGACTTACCCTAACTTCCTTCAGCACTGATCAGACTAATCAGTGCTAAGTGATCAGTGAATACTGTTTCCCTTGTATTGAATCCCTCACATGAAAAAACTATTCACACTGAACTGAAAAGATCATGAACAGTTATTACTATTCTTGTAGTTAGATCTTCTTTTGATTTAGCTATATAAATTATGAAGGAATATTTCTTACTGCAAGTAATCCCAGTCAAGCAGAGAAAAGCTGCCACACATCTTTTTTATAATTTTGTCAGTAGTAATGTCTGAACAATGACAGTGTTGAATTTAGTGATGACATCATGTCCCATGGCACCACAATCAAAATTTGTATGCAGATCCATCACAAAAAAAAAGTATTGCATAGGTTTTCTGTTCTTACAGCTAATTCTGAATGCCATAAGCTTTCTTTGAAATTGCTTTTGATATTTTCCTAAGGAAAATGAACTTGTGAAATGAAAATGTGTTGGCAAAGATAACTGTTTAAAGACTGAAATCCACCAAAATATAAGCAGAGTTTGGACTACAGTAATGCAACAAGGTCTATTTTACAGTTGATTTTTCTCTTTATTTCAAGTTTTGCTATATTTAAGAGATATTATTTCTAGATGTTTCCACACCTGAAGCACAAATACTATTCATTGTCTCATGGAAAATGTAGAGATGATCTGAATTAGCAAGTGAACATTTAGCTAGAACATTTAGTTAGAACATTTTAAAATATCTTTTAATCTGTAGAAGTAAAATTGCAAATGATAGATTGTGAATAGAAACTGTCGTTGTCTCAAAAATATCAATACTATATTCTGGATAAAGGTGATATTTTTCCATCTTAATGTTTGTCATTTTGAAAGAGATTTAAAATAAGTGGAGAAAAATTTCTCTTCTCTTTTAGGGGAAGAATCTTTGTAAGAAGTTGTGTGTGAAAGACAACTTCCTGACATAATTGGTGAAGTTCAAAAAGTGAGACTACCGGGGGAGGTGCCCCACTAGAGCTGCTCTTCACAGGAAGGACTAGTATGAGATGTGGAGGTTGGGAGCTCTCTAGGACAGAGTGACCATGACATGGTAGAGTTCTCAATCCTTGGTGAAGTTAGGAGGAGGATCAGCAAAAGTGGTACCTTGGATTTTTGGATGGTAAATTTAGAACTATTCAGGATGATGGTAGGGAGGGTCCCTTGGGATTCAGTCCTGAAGTCCCTGGCATTCAGTCCAGGAAGGCTGGATGCTCCTCAAGAAGGAAGTCTTAGATGTGCAGGAGCAGGCTGCCGTAAGATGAGCCAGCGGGGAAGGACTGGCATGGACAAACAGGGAACTTTTGCTGAAGATCCAGGAGAAAAAGAGAGCCTGCCTCCTGTGAAAGAAGGGACAAGCATCTCAGAGAGAGTACAAAGAAGTTGCTAGGATATACAAGGAGAAAATTAGAAAGGCAAAAGCCCAGCAGGAATTCAATGTGGCCACTGTAGTAAAAGTCAACCAAAAAGTTCTTTACAAATACATTAATGGTAAGAGGAGGGCTACGGAGAATCTCCATCATTTACTGGATGCACTGGGGAATATGACCACCGAGGATAAGGAAAAGGCTGAGGATTTTAATGCCTTCTTTACATGTGTCCTTAATAGTGAGACGAGTTATCCTCAGGGTATTTTACTCCCTCACCTGGAAGTCTCAAATGGGAAGCAGAATAAACCCTTCACATTTCAGATGGAAACAGGTAGAGACCTACTACTCTACCTGGACTGTCACAAGTCCATGGAGCCAGATGGGATCCACCTGAGGGTGCTGAGGGAGCTAGTGGACATGATTGCCAAGCTGCTTTCCATTATCAGTGTTCCTGGTCAACTGGAGATGTTCCAAAGGATTGAAGGCTTGTCAATGAGGCTCCCTCCCATCCACAAGAAGGAAGAGGACCCAGAAAACTATAGGCCTGTCAACCTGTCCTTGATGCTAGGGAAGGTTATAGAAAAGACCATCCTGAGTGAGATCACAAAGCATGTGTTGGATAATCAGGGGATAAGGGCAAGCAACCATGGGTTCATAAAAGGCAAGTCCTGGATGACAAACCTAATCTCTTATGACCTCATGACCCACCTGGTGAATGAGGGAAAGGCTGTTGATGTAGTCTACCTGAACTCCAGCAAAGCCTTCAACACCGTCTCCCACAGTATGCCCAGGAGAAGCTGTCAGCCTGTGGCTTTGGCAGGTACAGTCTTTTCTGAACTGGCTGGAGGGATGGGCCCAGAGAGTGGTGGTAAATGGAGTTAGGTGCAGCTGGCAACTGGTCATAAGTAGGTTTCCCAGGGGTCAGTATTAGGGCCCATTCTGTTCAATATCTGTATTGATGATCTGGATGAGAAAATTGAGTGCATCTTCAGTAAAGTAACAGATAACACCAAGTTGGAAGGAAGTGTAGATCTGTCTGACAGCAGGAAGGCCCTATAGAGGGATCTGGACAGGCTGGATCAATGGAATGATGCCAATGAGATGAAGTTCAACAAGAGCACGTGATAAGTCCTGCACTTTGGTCACAACGCTATAGGCTTCATACAGAGTGCCTGGAAGACTGTGTGGAAGAAATGACCTCGAGATGCTAGTTGACTCACAGCTGAACATGAGCCAGCAATGTGTGCAGGTGGCCAAGAAGGCCAATGGCATCGTGGTTTGTATCAGAAATAGTGAAGCCAGCAAGACCACAGAGGTAATTGTCCCCCTGTACTCAGCTCTGGTAAGGTTGTACTTTGAGTACTGTGTTCAGTTTTGGGCCCCTCACTACAGGAAAGATATTGAGATCCTGGAGCTTGTTCAGAGAAGGGCAATGACGCTGGTGAGGGGTCTGGAGTACAAGTCTTATGAGAAGCAGCTGGGGGAAGTGGGTTTATTTAGTCTGAAGAAGAGGAGGCTCAGGGGAGACCTTATCACTCTTTACAACTACCTGCAAAGATGGTATGGCAAGGTGAGGGTCAACCCCTTCTCCCAGGTAACTAGTGATGGCACAAGATGTTGTAGTCTCAAGTTGCATCATGAGAGGTTCAGATTGGATATTATTAAAAATTTAATCTCCAAAAGAGCAGTCAGGCACTGGAACAGGCTGCCTGAGGTGGTAGTAGAGTCGCCATTTCTGGAAGTGTTCAAGAAATATGTAGATGTAGCATTTAGAGACATGGTTTAGTGAGCAATATTGGTGGTAGGTGGACTGTTGGACTGAATGATCTTGAAGTGATTCTGTGTGTGAAGTTAACTGATGCTACTCTATTGATCTAACTGTACGTTTCTGCTGTAACTGAAAAAAATTCCCATATGGGAAATCCATATTTGTTATACCTTCAGAATGGGAAGGAAAAGAAGATAAAATACTTTATCTGTTCTTATTTACTTCAGATATATTCCAACATTGCAACAGTAGTGACCTTCATATGCATCTAAATAAACAGGTCCACAGAAATCATCATTTTAGAGCCTGCTGATCCATCTTAATATTTTCTGCTTGGGAGCTGTCACTAATGGTATTGTGTTGGTATTTTCTTTAATCTTCAAGAGGATATATATATATAAAGTTCTGAGTATATGTTCACATTTTACATTGACCTTGGACCAGCATCCTTACTATATGAAAAAGATCTCACATTACTTGTATGTGACATGAAAATATATCCTTCTGTTGTTTTGTTTTGGAGAACTTGAATACAAACTAATTAGATTTAGGTTTTCATGACAGACAAATAAACTGTGGCATATAACCCAACTGTGAGCTCAGCAGTTCTTGAGTAGTTTCTCACCTTCACTTGGTACAAAATCTCATAGAGACTTCAGTTGAATTAGTATTTCACAATGGTTTTGATAAAAGATTAAACGTAGTAATGTCTCAAAGGTATAAAAACATGAAATCTCTCATGAACGACAGCTTATTTTGCTAAAAAGTTAATACTGACTATAATCTTTTGCTGTGGCAGTAACACACATTTGCAGTGCCTGACCTGTCTTACTATTTAAAGGCAAATATGTTAATATGTACTTTGTTGCATTTTTATCAACAGCTCTGAAACACCAATGCAGCATATTGTAATATAACTTCCAGTGCTAAATTGTGCTTTAGTACGTTTTAGCTATGCCTATTGACGTCAATGGGAAAAAAATGCAAGTGACCGAGTAAAAATTTTGGTCTCAGAAGATACGAGAGTATAATTTAGCTCTCACTGCTTGAATTGCTCTGTGGTATTTTTATTTTCCCTCATTTCATTAACTCATCAGACCTTCTCCATTGAATGCAGAAAAGAAGTTGCTTGCGGACTAATGAACAAGCCTTGCCAAATATAAACTTACAGAATAGTTACTAATTTAACTAGTTCATACTCACAAGGAAACCATGTCTGTGTTCCTATTAGTAGACACTTATTCATACTTGAATAAACTATTCATCAGTGTTTATTTGAAACACATCTTTCCATTTTTATCCTGTTATGCTTTGCACAATACTTGGTAGATAATGCCAGTCTTTTAATCACAGAATTCTGATAACATGCAATAGATAATCAAGATCATCAATGCTAGGGACAATGAGGTACAAAAGAACCAGACTCTGAACTCATATAATATTGCCATCTACGATTACATATGCCAATTAGAAGCTGTTAGACTGTGTGGATAACAGCTGTTATTATAATGCATCTCTAGTATGTGGGAAGCTATTTGGAAAGATCAAAGGTGATGTTAGTGTGTGGAGATTTTGCCATATTTATTCATCAACATCTATAGAAATAGGCTAAACAGATAGCTTGAAAAATATTTTGTATCTGTTGTTACGAGCTTTTCTCTATGCCTTTCTATGCATAATTTTACAGATGTTAAAAAAGAGCTCATCTAATAATGCTCTTTCTGGCTGAGAATCCATCATTTTTCATAGTCCCGAATCTAAAGTAGTCCCATAGCTGCCATAAACCTGAATACAGTTTTTAACTTTGAACACCATTTCCAGGTACTGCTGTTGTGCAGAATTAAAGAGCAATCCTTTTTTTTTTTTTCTTTTTTCTTTTTTCTTTTTTTTTTCTGTAAGCCAACATGTTTATCTACACTGTTCAGCAGCCCAGAACTCCATATGGTTTTCTTCCATCATCTTTTATAGCGCTGCTTCTGAACTCATCTCAAAATTTAAACCAAAGTTTAATCAGACTACACCAAATAGTTGTTCTTGCCAGCTGTGCCCTGACTAAATCCTCTACAGGACTGGTATTTGCTCTTTTCACTTGTGCTTAGTAGTTCTATGTACTTAGCATGAAGAAAATGATCTCATCAAAAGAGGCCTGACATTCCAGTGAGGCTTTTGCAAGGCTTTCAAAACATGAGCATATGTTTTCCTGATACATACTTTGTGCCAGAAGGGGTGTAATGAGTCATCACCTCAGCAATATTTAATACCCCAATTAATGTAAAGCCTCTTTCAACCTTTTTACTGCTAGTAAACTTGTTATACTTTTAAATAAAATATTTATCTGATCAACATTGCCAAGATATGCTACTTAGCCAGCAATGTGAGTGCGTTTCTCATAACTGGTAATCCTAAAAATGATTATGGTGCTTAATGACTGACCACTGAAAAGCTCTACATATCACTTTCTACCTTGGCATCAGAATGGGGTAGCAATAACTGTACAATAATTAAATACCACCATTCAAAATGCTGAAAATTCTATATATACTGATGATGAATTGAAATCAGTGGAAGGTTTTTCTCCTGAATTCAGCAAATATTGTGTCAGGCCAAAGGAAACAATTGTTTTCATCATGCTAACATCTGAGAATGCTTCTATATATCATAAAAGCATAATGGAGAAGGACCAGGAAGTCCTGAGGAATGGACTAAACATGAGCCAGCTGCATGCTCTTACAGCTTAGAAAGCCAATGCTATCCTGGGTTCCATCAGAAGAGGGATGACCAGCAGGGACAGGGAGGTGATTGTCCCCCTCTACTCTGCCCTCATGAGGCTCCATCTGGAGTACAGTGTCCAGGTCTGCGGCCCCCAGCACAAGAAAGAGAAGGAGCTGTTGGCAAGGGTCCAGAGGAGGGCCATGAAGATGATCAGAGTGCTGGAGCACCTTCCCTACAAAGACAGGCTGAGACAACTGGGCTTGTTCACCCTGGAGAAGAGAAGGCTGCAGGGTAACCATATTGCAGACTTCTGGTATTTAAGGGGGGATTATAAAAAGGAGGGGAATCAACTTTTTTACTCAGGTGGATAGTGATAGGACAAGAGGGAATGGTTTTAAGCTCAAGGAGGGAAGATTTAGATTGGATGTCAGGGGGAAGTTCTTTACAGAGAGAATGGTGAGGTGCTGGATCTGGCTGACCAGTGAGGTTATGAATGTTCCATCCCTGGAGTTGTTCAAGGCCAGGTTGGATGGGGCCCTGGGTGGCCTGGTCTAGTATCAGATCTGGAGGTTGGTGGCCCTGCCTGTGACAGGGGGGCTGGAACTTGATCCTTGGGGTCCCTTTCAACCCAAGTGAATCTGTGATTCTGTGATTCTACAGCACAGCAGCCTTACAATGAAAGGTATAGTTTTTCAGATAAAAGAAGCAAAGTAATTTGTTATTTCATAACACTAAATCTGTAACATCTGTCTGAAAGTTTATTTCCCTACCCTGCTTGAGCTGGAGCCATGCATTTGTTAGTTTGAGCTAGCTGGTAACAAGTATTTAAGTTTTGACTTTGCTATTAGAGCTCAGCATGCAATAAATCAGATTTCAACTGCTTGAATGTTTTTTTACTTAACCTAAGCTGAAAAGAGAAATTCAAATAATTCACCAGCTAAATGTTGTTCACTGAAAAATAAATGTGTGTGCCATAGTGATGAGCTTAAATTATGCTCTGCTTCTGTCCCTTATAATCTAGGGAATCAGTAACTTTTAAACTGTTGTTTGGGAAGTACAATGTCATATAGATGTTTTACAAGTCTTACAAAGTAAAATTAAATATTTTAGATCTGCTTATCCTTAGAAATTATCATGATCAAGAGTTCTATCTTTATATTTTGTTCTCTCTATTACCTTTAGGCATGTGTAAGGAAAAAAAAAATTGTTAAGTTTTGCTCAGCTCTTCCACATATATCAGAAATAGATCATAGAACCATAGAATTGCTTGGGTTGGAAAGGACCTCGAAGATCATCTAATTCCAGCCCCTCTGCCATGGGCAGGGTTTGCCAACACCTAGATCAAGCACTAGATCAGGCTGCCCAGGGTCCTGTTCAACTTGGCCTTGAACTTCCATTGATGGGGTTTCTCTGAGCAGCTTGTGCCAACACCTCACCATCTCAATAAAAAAGACTTTCCCCTGTTTCTATCTGCCTATCTAAAAAAAGTTGATCTCCCTCTTGTTTATAATCTCCCTTTAAATATTGGTAGGCCATAATGAGGTCTCCCCAGAGCCTTCTTTTCTCCAGACTGAACAAGCCCAACTCCCTCAGCCTGTCTTCATAGAGAACTGCTCCAGCCCTCTGATCATCTTCGTGGCCATCCTGTGGACCCTCTCCAAAGGCTCCACAGATAATATCAGGCTGTCAAGGGATTCCAAGAAGCTTTCATTTGGTGGAGAAGTTAATGCTTAGGAAGAAAATCAGAATTACTAGCTTTTGACAGCTTTCACTCAACAAGCATCACCACATCTGCCTCTTTTTTCAAGGGGGTTATGCAGAAAACTTGTCAGGTTTATTCCAGGAAGCAAGGAAAAAAAAATTGGCTATGCAGCTGTCAGGCCATTGTACTTACTGGCTGATGTAAGATCAGTTTTTCTCTTTAGGCATGTATCTTGTGCTCTTAGTTATGAGTGGAAGGGAAGAGGAGAGCAACAGTGGACTGTGAATGACATGAGAATGAGACACAGGAGGTAATGACCAACCAAAAGCAGTTACAGTAAGTGATTCAATTTTGTCTGAAGCAGCAATGGCAAGACAGACAAAGCAGAAGGCAGGTCATACAAAAATCTCTAACTTCCTTTTGAAAATACAGCCAGGAAGTTGACTGTAAGCCCCACAACATAAAGCAACTTAACACAAAGAAAGAAATCTCCAGTGATGTACAGGAATTTACACCTGTTTGGCAAAAGGCTTGACATTAGACAAAAGTTACATTCTACCACCAACTTCCTATTGCACCATCAAGATACCAACAGGCAGAGTTATCTGAGTTCTTTCTTTCTTTCTTTCTTTTTTTCTGAAGTAAAAAATCCTTATCCTGTGCAGGACAGATTTTTCTCAGCTGTCTTCTCCTTCTCAAACTCCACCCTTTTTTGGGTTTCAGCATGTTTTAAGGGTAAGCGTAAACAGACATTTAAACCAGTAACAGGTGTTCCTAGGGAGGCATGTTTTTCTTTCATTCCAGGAGGATGAAGTTTGTGAATGTCTGCATTTCCTTCCCTTATATGACCAGGACCTTCCAGGCAGGGAAATAGTACTGAGCCCATGTCAGCCAGCAAAAGCAAAATTCACTAAGGGGATTCATGATATCATCCTGGAGGTCTTTACAGAGAATAATACTAAGGAAGGTCACAAAAAATATTGGTCTGACATCTGCAGCCTCCCTTGTGAGAAGTGCATGCTTTGTGTTCCACAGGCAAATGCACATCCAAAGAGGAATGGGCTGACAACCCCCTGAAACTTCCTCTGTCTTATTGTTCTGAGAAGCACTTCCATCTATCTGGTACTTGTGAGTACAGGACCAAGACCAAGACTAGAGCAGGCAATTAGTACATGTGAAGCCAGTTTTCCTTCCTATGTGCCAGAACAAACCCAAAAGGGGTGGGAAGGAGTGTGTGGGAGGAACAAGTAGAAAAACGTTATGACTAAATATAGATTGGGTAAAATAAGGCAGCCAGTAAACTATTTACTCTTCCAAGGTTTTAACATTTCTTTAATTGTATGACTACAGATTTCACCTATGATCTGAGAATAACCACTGATCTGTAAGTCTACACTTTGCACTGAAATAAAACCATTATTAATATATATATATATAAATATATATACACATATATATATATATGCATTTTGAGAAATTTTCTCTTTTGCCATGTTCCTCTCTCTGCACCCAATATTTTCTATGAAAATTTCTGCTGAGGACTTTCCATTCTTTCTCTTCCTCAACATGGCTAATCCCACCCATGCTACTCGGCTGGAGCCCTTAGCCATGTTCCACCATCACCACTGCTTGTTTCCAGTGGATTTTTTCTTAGGCACTGGTTTAGTTGCTAAAATCACAGTCTCTCTGCAACTGCCTTTAATTTTGAACTTCTCACCTTCCCTGAACAATATCTAAAGATATTTTAGTAGCACAATGCTATAATCCTTTGCAGGCAAGCTAATCTGTCTCCCTTGGTTGGTCTGTGTACTTGTGGGGGTTCTTTTCAGAGGTCTTCTGCAAATGTGAGCTCAGCTACTAAGAATGGCTGGGCACAGCCCCAAGTTTTCAACATAGCACATGACCCTTCCCAGAGAGAAGACCACTGGTCTGTGTCCTGGGCCACAACTCTCCTGCTAGCACAAAGCAGTATTAAATAAGTTCTGCCAAATGCAAGTCCACTGGGACTGATTCCTGTCCTCTGGGCTATATGACTACTTTGTGTGAACTTTGACTGCTAGGTTTTGAAAATAGACTTGACACGTTTTTTTTTCCTAAAAGACAAACTGAACATCATTAGACAATTAACAATCTAAATAGCTTGCATTATCCCAGTTCAAATGGCTTGCAAAGGTAGAAAAATTGGGAGAGGAAAAAGGAATTGTTCCTACTCTTATCCTGTGCACAACTTATATTGAAAGTGATATCCTACTGGAGACAGAAGGGAAAAAATAAATGTATTATGTCAGAGAAAAGGGAAGGTGATCCTCTGCTTTGATTCAGAATAGATCCAAATTAATCTAGAAGTTTTGCTGGCATTGATCTAGTGTGTTCAGTTTTTTGTGTATATAGTTCTCAAAATCTCACTCCTGTGGGGAAAGAGAGAATTACCTGTTCTTGAGAGAATTACAATAATTCTTGTAAAGAAAACAAAGATAGTATTTTTGTTTATTTTTCCTAATGGCCCTGATCCAGCCAGGTTTTGCGTGCTGGTAACAGATGTTTCTTGTGAGTGACCCAACATCTGGCACAAAGATCTTGTGTTGCAATTGTTATAATGAAAACACAAAAGACTGTAGCATTAGACACCAAGAACCACATTTTTAAATGGGTCTCCTACTTTGAAGCCATGAATGTGTAAACTGGTTTTGGTCCAAATCCTTTGGAAGTCAACAGAAACTTTCATTGATTTCAATGGCTTGAGGTCAGACCTTTTAAGAACCGCTGTATGTATGAAGACAAAAAGAAAACTGCTGACCTGTGTATGTTTTGTTTTTTAATAAAAATAGTTATTTTTCATGTACTTAACATGAAGCTGCTTGGACTTCTATGGTGGGCAGCATGTACTCGCAGGTCTTTCTGTGTAAAAATCTGTCTATAAAACAGTGCAAATCACAGACTCCACTAGATATAATCTCATCAGAAAATCAATGCAAAATTTATGTGAACAAATGCAATACAGATCAAGACAAATTGTAATCTTTTTGGTACAGCTAGAAATTAGACAATGATCTTTATTTTGCAACATCAGATGAATCTTTCGCCTGCGGAAGTAAGTCTTAATGTTCCTCTTCATAAACCAAGAGTCTTTTAATAAAGATAGTGAAGTCAGTTAGGAGGAAGGATGCCTCATAACTTTGGGAAAAATAATAGTGATTTATCTTCTAAGACAAATTAAGAGAACCAAGAAATGATTTCCGTGCATTGATAGGATAATTGATAAATATGGATGTTATCTCTCTAAATGTAGTTATGTGGTGCAATTTTTCTCCAGAAAGAACAAAAGAATGGAAGAGGGAGAGAGTGAGGGAGGAAGGACAGAAAATCTAGGAAAGGAAGGAAGAGTATTTGATTTAAAGGTTGGTAACCCTGACTATGGCAGGGGGCTTGGAACTAGATGATCTTTAAGGTGCCAACCCAAAGCATTCTGTGATTCTATGAGGAAGAGGGGGAGGGGGAGGAGGGGGGGAGGG
>JAPSGF010000055.1:4509682-4534618 GCA_035772895.1 Perdix hodgsoniae | reverse complement strand
ATTATTATTATTATTATTATTATTATTATTATTATTATTATTATTATCTTGCCACACACCCAGCTAAAATATTTTAAAAGCTTGTGGATATATGCATAAATGTGTGTGTGCGTGTATTGATATATGATTGTTTGCAAGTGCTACATATACACACACAAACAAGCACATACACACATATTTATAAAATTTATGCCACTTAAGTAGGTATCTGAGACAGCTGAGTTTTACCCATTCCATCTTGCATTACTCTTCGCTCTGAATTCATAACTTCGTGAGGACAGATTTTAAAAAATAAATCCAAGTGGCCTCAGATAAGTTTTCTTTAAATGATATATTTGTCTTTCTTCCCCAAGGACAGAACACTCTGTTTGAAAAACTGGGTCTAGTTTGCCGATATTCACTTCTGTCTGTTTCTTTAGATAAGAATTCAATTAAGAAAAACAATGATGATTTTCCAGCCCTACAGAACTAGAAGCATTAGTTTTTTTCTGCTACAAAAGTATTTTCACGATTTCACAAGGGAGGGAGGTAAAGGACAGATTTTGCAAGGACGTCAGTTAGTTAGATAAGAAAACGTTTGTTTCTATATGTATATGCAGAAATACTATGTGGTCCAAAACATCCACTTTGACTACGTGTAAGATAGGGTATGTTTGTGAGTAAGTTTATTGGAGACTTTCTTGTATTATAAAATATTGTATTTCAACTAAATCCAAAACAATTCAGACTTCATGTGGTCTGAATGTTTCCCAATTGCCTTCACCCTGGAAATACTGGAATCATTAGACTTCAGACTAAACTCTCAGTCATCCATTTTTACAGATTTTGTGGCTTTCTGAAAGCCCTCTACAGCTAGCTTTTTAATAACCTAGTGTACCTTAAAGATGGAGACATTAAGCAAAATTTGGAATCTCTAAAGCATATATAACGTTTAGTTTACTATAAAATTCACAACATATAGAGAACAGAAAAGCTATTTAATATGGCAGAAAGGCAAAACATAATTACCTATCCAGTGAAAGGAATAAAAGTATGTAAAATTTTGGTGCCTAAAAAGCAAGGAAAGGTGAGCTGCAATAGAGTCAGTGAGTCGCTCATATGATTAAGGTGAAACAAGAACTTAAACTCTTTACTGATTTGCTACATTCAGGTTGGTTAACCTTAAAAAATTTAATGTCCCTGCATTCATAATCTCTATCAGAGATTGTCATGTTTTCTATGAATGCAAGAAGAAAGAGAATTAATGACTCATACTCTAATAAAGAAAATGCAGATAGCTGTTACTCTATTTTGCATTTTAGTTCTGTTAGAAGTATTTTGCAATTGAGTGTAATTTATACGAATCATTTTGCTTGATAAATATTTTTAATGTTCCCTTTTTCTTGAAAAAAAAAAAAAGAAGGAACAAGTATGAATGATTTCTAACAATCTATTGGAGCATTAAGTTAGCTATATCCTTATTACATTTTATGTAAATATCAACCTCCTCTTAGGGAAGTAAACTGTGCTTTAATTTTATCATTTTAATTCCTCATTATTCTAGACTGTTTTGAGCTAGGATTACAACACATCTCCTTGTTCACAGTATAACCCCCTCAACCTTTACTTAGAGTTTTTTTATTTTATTGATTCAGCCTCCCAGAGCCTGTAATATGATAAATAGATGGAAACTTGAAAATGGTATCTTGTTTACATGGCTATGCAGCTGCCAAAGCAGCTGCCATTTCAATTTTTAAAAGGGAAACAAGGGCTTCTTATCTGATGTGAATGAAAAATAGACTGATCCTCAGTCCTTATGTTTCAAACACATTTAATAACAAAGATGAGACAACATTTTAAGAAGATATCAACAGTTGTGTATAATATTAAAAAGCTTTACTAAGAGCTAAAATATATTTTCTTTATATTAAAGCATTTTTTATATAAAGTGACAAAGAACTGTAAACTGCAGAAGATGGCAATGCTTCCAACAACTCTAATACTCCCACCAAATTATGTACTTTCTAATCAGCAGTTACCAAATAAAAGAAGCTGGGAGTGATTGGTCCTGGTGGATGCTGGATGTTTCCATCAAAAATTAAGTTTAATCTGTTTGAATGAAAAAATCTTAAATGTAATTAAAAAACAAAACAAAACAAAAAACATTTATTTTAGTAGCATTTTTATGATAGATATTAAAATGTTCTAAAAGACAAATCACTCTAATACATATCTCTGTAAGGAATGCAGTTTACTCTTAATCAAATCAAATAAATAAACTCAGTGTTCTTGAAACAAGATATCTGATAAATGTTACAGAAAATATCGGCAATATGATTACATTTTCAGGAAATATTTGTCTTTTGTTGACTCAACATTTTCAAATAGAAGGGTGTTCTTTGACATATTCTAACTCCAAAGTTGAAATGGGAGCAAAATCAGCCACAGCTTTAAGTGGCCAGTGTCCTAAAAAAGATGCAAGATCAGAATTTTAATGCAGAAGTTTTATCATCTCCTGAAGGAAGTCAGTCTCCTTAGTGCAGAATAACAGCAGAATCTTTCCTCAGCTCCCAGATTTGGTGCAAATCCAGGATTTTGGGGTTTTTTGACTGCAGGGAAACTTACTCAGCACTTTACTCGGCATGATGGCAGCAAATGTCTCTGAGGGGTATGAGGATCTTAGCTGAGGAACTAGCAGGACTCATTGACAGGTCTTTAAACAAGGTATGAAGGGGGAAGGGGGCAAAATCAGGGCTGCTGGGGTTGAGCAGGTCATTCAAGGGCTTGTACTGAACCTGATGGGCAATGATAGTGAAGTACAAAGGGATGGACTGGGGCAGATGAGTGTTGGGGATGTTGCTGTTCTAGGGGAACCTAGATCCTCTATAAAGGCATTGAGACGGAAGGCCCAGCTGAGACAGAAAACACAGTTGAAGTGCTTCTATACCAATGCACGCAGCCTGGGAAATAAGCAGGACAGGCTGGAAATCGTGATGTGCTTAGAAAGTTATGACCTTGTTGCTATCATGGAAACATGGTGGGATGATTCCCATAACTGGAATACTACCACCAAGGGATATTGGCTCTTTAGAAGAGAGAGGCTAGGAAGGAAGGGTGGGAGAGTTGCCCTCTATGTCAAAGAGTAGATAGACAGCAAGGAGCTTCCTCTGAGAAACAGTCAGGATCAGGTTGAGAGCCTGTGGGTTAAATTAGGGATGAGTCTAATGAAGGCCAGCTGGTGATAGGAATATACTACAGGCCACCTGATCAAGGGGAGATGGTTGATGAGGCTTTCTTGCTTCAGTTGCAGTAGGCTTCATGTTCACGGGCTCTTGTCCTGATGGGGGACTTCAACCATCCATATATCTCTTGGAAAGACCACATGGCGAGCTGCAAGAGGTCTAGGAGGCTCCTACAATGTGTTGATGATAACTTTCTGGTCCAGGTGTTGGACAGACTGACCAGAGATGAAGCATTGCTGGACCCGCTGCTCACCAATGAAGAGGAAATTATTAATGGTGTTAAGGTTGGAGGTAGACTGGGTTGCAGTGACCACGCTCTGGTCGAGTTTGTGATCTCCATGGATGTAGGCCTGGTGAAGAGTGGCATCAGGACCCCGAACTTTGGAAGGGTGAACTTTAAGCTGCTCAATAGTCTGTTGGTCGAGATCCCCTGGGATGCTGTCTTTAAAAACAAAGATGTTGAGGAGAGCTGGTTACTCTTCAAGGATGCCTTCCCAAGGGCGCAAGAACTCTCCATCCCTCTGAACAAGAAAGCAGGCAGAGGAGGTAGGAAGCCGGTGTGACTTGGTAAGGACCTGCTGGGCGTGCTGAGGGTGCGTACAAGCTCTGGAAACAAGGGCGTGTCACCGGGGAAGAATACAGGGATGCCATCCGGACTTGCAGACGTGGGATCAGGAAAGCCAAGGCACAGGCAGAACTGAACTTGGCGAGGGATGTGAAAAACAATTGGAAGACTTTCCACAGGTACATTGGCCAGAAGAGACAGGCCAAAGCAAGTGTACCTCCTTGGGTATATGTAAAAGGAGAACTGGCTTCAATGGATGAAGAAAAGGCTGAAGTACTGAATGAGATCTTTGCCTTCGTCTTCACTGGTGGCCAGAAATCCAGTACTTCTCACGTCCCTGAGCCCTGCATCCCTATTCCTCTAGGTGGGGACCGGGGTGGTAAACCCTGCCCCCCTGCTGTAAAGACAGAGCAGGTCTGAGACCACCTCATGAGACTGAATGTGTACAAGTCTATGGGGCTGGATGGCGTGCATCCCAGGGTTCTGAAGGAGCTGGCTGAGGCCAGCTGAAGGCTGTGGGGTGACCTCATTGCAGCATTTCAATGCTTAAAGGAAGCCTACAGAGGGGAGGGGAATCAACTCTTTGAAAGGGTAGATAAAAGCAAGATGAGGGGAAATGGTTTGAAGTTGAGGGAGTAAGATTTATGCTGGATGTCAGGGGGAGCTTCTTTACAGAGAGAGTGGTGAGGTACTGGAACAGGCTGCCCAGTGAGGTTGTGGATGCCCCATCCCTGGAGGTGTTCAAGGCCAGATTGAATGGGGCCCTGGGCAGCCTGGTCTAGTATTAAATGGGGAGGTTGGTGGCCCTGCATGTGGTAGGGGGTTGGAGATTCGTGATCCTTGAGGTCCCTTCCAACCCTGGCTATTCTGTGATTTTGTGATTCTGTGATTCATTATCAATTTCTGCCAGCATGATTCCAAATCACTATAACTTGAGATTTTGTCATTGCTTATACTTTAAACTATACTTTACCCTTAGAGATCTATGTAAAGTTACATTTAACCTTATCACCTAGTCTCTAAGTAGCCAGTGAATAAAAATGTCATTTATTAAATGAGTTATCCTCAAGTTATTTCCACGTATATAATGCACTTGATATATATCTGTAAGGATATCATTTAGGTACCTCTCTTTGGCACACCTGAATTTAGCCTCTTCTGAAATTGATGTAGATCCCTTTCATTTTATTTCAGTGCAGCATCAGTTAGGAGATGCAAGCTGTTCTCTACACCAGTTTCAGATTTTTTATTAAAGCAAGTAGACAATAATTTATAATTAATATTTTACTTTGTAAACTAGATGCAGTCATTTCAAAATTGGAACTATTATTTATTATCATCTTACTTAAATTTAAATATTTTTGAGGTATAACAATACTCTTTAAACAATTCTTCCAGTGAATCCTCTCTCTATATGCAGTAACACAAATATTTAATTATATCTTTTCCTGTTATGTGATGACATTTTTTTTTCAATGAAAGAACAGTACAGTTTATTCCTCAAAACAAAACGTTTGTGCTATATTTTAAGAAACAAGCCACAGAGGATTGATACTGGGAACTGAACGCATTCTTTCTACTTCACATATTGAAAAGAAAAAGATATATTTTTAATAATAAAATACAGCATTTGATGCTATTGTCTGTGTTATTTTTCAAAGTATGACCTAATCTAATGTTCTGTCATTGTTTTGGCAGAACGTGAAACAACAAACATGTTAAATTTGAGTGGTTTCCTGCAATGTTATTCTATCAAACTGGCAATTTCCGAAAGGATTTGGAATGGAGTTTGCAATTCCTTAGACACCGGGGAGGTCCAGCAATGGTTGCCAAGATGATCTGCGGCTCAAGCTGGTCCTAATATCTGAGCACATAAAAACGTTCTTTCTGCTTCAATATATTTTTAGGTCTAATCTTAAGCAGATTTGAGGAAACCTTCTGAGTATCCACTGTTTTCACCTCAGAATGTACAGGACTCGATATTAATATTTTTATACTGTGTGGCACGTGGAAAAATTACACATAACTTTCTCGTTCTGTAAACAGTAACATTTTAATCACAGAGATAAAACCATTCCAAGCAAAAAGAGAAAGCAAGCAATAACCGAAGAGTAGATGTTAAAAGTAAGGACAGGATATATCCTACGATTCTTATATGTGTAATCATGTACTTAATATGTAGTCCATGTACTTTACATTCTTTTCATTATCGCCAGCAAATCATGATGTTTCCAAGATGGTAGCAACTTGGAAGAAATCTGTGATTCAGTTGTGGTTTGGAACCAACTCAAGTTGCAAATTCTGAATAAGATCAAATTGGAAACCTAATGCTTCAACCAGTCCTATTGCACTCCGGACTTTGGAGCAGAGACAGATACTACATGGGGTAACCTAAATCTACACACTTAGTTATACTCCCAGCATGACGGATGAATCAGAAAAGCTCTAAAATGGTTTTGTGTAAGTCTGTCAGTGCAGAGCACCATAGCCTAGTACTGACTAATCAAGTTCAGGAAATGATGATTCATTAATGTAAATTAATCTGAATAACTCATTATTGTTTGTGAATAATACTAACCTAGGAAAATGCATCCACATCAGAATTATCTCCTATTTAACCTGCAGTGTAGCTGCTGCTATTCTTTTTTTTTTTTTTTCAGTGACTTGGCATAGAGCATATCAATTTAGAAGTGATAGTGAAAGCATTTTTTGTCAGTAAAGACATGCAGAAGTTTTCACTATAGACACGATCCCTGAAAAGCAGACTTTCCTGAAAACTGCCTGAAAATTTTCTGGACAGCAGAGTAACTAAATAATATCTCCTATGTCTTTCTCTGTGCAAAACAGAGAAAGAAGAAACCTAAGTGAGTATAAAGAAAATATGGAAATGAAACAGCATCAAAGCAAAATCTGAAGGGTACATTTTGGGGCTTTGTGGTTTTCTGTTCTCTTTTAATTCTTTTTTTATTCTTATTTTCTTTTTTTCCTTTTTTTTTTTCTTCCTTTTTTTCCCCCCCGAAAATGATTCTAATGTTTTGTTCAGAACACTGCAAGATGAGTTTGCATAACATTTTTTTTTCTAATCTCTATTTTGTTAGTGCAGCATATCTGTATGCAATTTCCACTGTTTTAATAAAAGCCATTTAGTATTTACCCGCATAGCACATATGCTGATCAAAACTGATTCAGCTACCTGTAATTATGAAAGGAGTTTTATAATTCTGAGTCTTCTTCAAGCTAAACAAGGCTAGCTTCCTCAACCTTTCTTCATAGGAGAGGCACTCCAGCCTGTTGATCATATTCATGGCCCTCCTCTGGATGCACTCCTACAGCTCTATATCTTTCTTTTATTGGGATCCTCAGTCCTGAACACAGTACTCCACTATTTGGGGCCTCATGAGGACAGAGTAGATGGCAACAATCACCTCCCTTGCCCTGTGCGCTACTCCTCTTCTGATGAAGCCCAAGATACTGTAGACCTTTCAGAGCACGCTACTGGGTCATGCCCAGCATTTAGTTCACCAGGACCCCCAGTCTTTCTCTGTAGGGCCACTCTCAGTTCTTCTCCCAATCTGTACACATATCTGGAATTGACCTGAATGAAGTACAACACCCTGCATTTGGTCTTCCTGAACCTCATTAGGTTCTTGTAAGCCCACTTTTCAAGCCTACACAGATCACTCTGGATGGCATCCCTTCTTTCTATTGTTTCAGCTGCATCACTGAGCTTGGTGTCATCAGCAAACTTGCTGAGGGTGCCCTCTATCCCTGATATTTGGATTGTTGATAAAAATATCATAGGGCTCTGGGTCTCAAGACTGACCTCTGGGAGGCACCACTCATCTCTGGCCTCCACTTGGATGTAGACCCACTGGCAACAACCCTCTGGTTGTGAATATCCAACATGTAAATTGTGTCGTCCAGACTTCAAACCCATATGTTTCCAATTTAGATAAGGATATGGTATGAGAACATGTCAAAGGTCTTGCACAAGTCCAGATAGATTGTGTAATTTGCCCTTCATTTGTCCACAAATGGCATCGCTCCATCATAGAAAGCCACCAGTTAGGTCAGGCATGATCTACCCTTATTGAAGCCATGCTGGCTGTCACATAAAACCTCCACGTCTCACATGTGCCTTAATGTAGCTTCCAGGAGGATATGCTGCATGATCTTCCCAGCCACAGATGTGAGGCTTACTGGCCTGTAGTTCCCTGGACCTCCCTTTCTTTCTTTCATAAAAATGCAAGTGATATTTTCCTTTTCCCAGTCACTGGGTCTTCACCTGCTACATATGATGGAGTGTGGCTTGGCGACTACTTCAACCAATTCTTTTGGAAACATGGAATACATGTTATCTGGTGACATAGAGTTGTACACATTCAGTCACGTAAGTGGTTCTCAGACTTGCTCTTCTCTTACAATGAGCGGGATTTTTATCACTCCACTCCCCTGCCTAAAGGTTCAGGGACATGAGAGGCATGTCACTAAGGACAGTTTCCCAGGGGATCCCATCCCGTACTTCCTTAAATAGATGGAAGTTTGCTCTCTTGAAATTCATGGTCTTAACTCTGCTCTTTGCCAGACCCATATTCCTTGAGATCACAAACTCAACCAGGGCATATTTGTTACAGCCCAGATTACCTCCAATCTTAAACTGTTTAATGATCTCCTTTGCACTGGTAAGCAATGGGTCCATTAACGTACCTCCTCTGTATGATCTGTCCAATACCTAGACCAGAGAGTGGACTGGTGGAGTGGACTGGACTCAGTGGACTCCAGGAGCTTCCTAGATTGCTTGAGGCTCACTGTGTTGCTTTCCTACCAGATATCCATCTGTCTGAAATATCCTATCAGAATGAATGCCTTTAAGTGCAATGTCTCTTGTAACTGAAGCAAGAAGGCCTCATTAACAGGTTCCCCCGATCTGATGGCCTGTAGTAGACCTTGACCATTGTATTAAATTTATAATAAAGGTATTTAAAGTATGGACAATGTCATTAATTGGTCTAGATGTATTGGGAAAGAATCTTTTAATCCATCAAGCTTTATTAATTTCCTTGGTGTGAAGCAGTAATTACAGTGTAGCTCCATGTTGAACACAGGACATTGCCATTAGTTAAGACTCAAAGTTCTGATAGCTATTCAGACAAATTGTTGCCTTTTGAAGATATTCACCATTGACACAAATTCTTCTTTTCTCTACATTTGAGAGAAAAAAATAAAAATGGAGTGTTTTATTTTTAAAAATGAGCTCTTTTCTTTCAGTCAAGTGCTACCTATCTACTAAACAGGTGGGATCTGCTAAGGAGTGTTGATTGGATTTGATCTCAGCAAGGTAGTGAGTTTTCATCTTCTAGTTTTCTTTGCTCACAAAGAAAATTAATGAAATCAACACTGAAGTGCACATAGTGATAAACATATATACAGCAGGAAGATTTTGGAAAAAGGACATGATCAAATCACCAAAGAGCAAATAAAGGCATACAGTATCTGATGCCTTAAGACTCTAGGACAAAATTGCTGCTATTTGGTATCAATTAACATTAAAAGAAGTTGCAAAATGTTACGGGTATAACTGTATCTGTGCATGTATATAAATGTAGATGTATTTGCGTAACTCTGGTCTTTCCTTTTTGTTAAAGATTTGATGACTCACAGAATGTTTGAGTTACAATGTTTACAAAGAAAAATTGATCAATACAGAAGGAAGAATTTATTTGCTTTTCAAGGGGAGCAAAACTGTAATATCTATCAATACTTCAGGCAGTTCTTATAGCTCCAATCAGAAGAAATATATTATGTGTTAGCTTAATGTTTTTAACAGTTGCGTTTTGGAAATGGTAATACTTACAACTGCATTAATGAAATTACATGTGTGACTGACAGGAAAGTTATACCAAAGAAAAAAGAATTTCTACAGTATATTTTATCCTTTCGTATGCCTTCAGCTAGTACTGAAGGTGTTGCTTTTGCTGACACTTACATGTCAGTTGAGAGCATGAAAAAAATAACAAATGTAATTAAAATACACATCACTGTGAAAAAGCTTAACTGTTATACCAAAACAGAATTTGCCAGTATATGCTATTTCTTCTGCAGAAACAATTAAAACCTCAGTAAAAGAAACATCATTTGCCAATGTGAACTGCATGTCTCTAATAAAAGTTTCTTGTTGATGTCTGTCTACTGTGATGAGAGATATTTGGGAAAAGTCTATATGTAAACATATATCTTTTACCTAAATAAGAACCTCCTGCACCATTTCAGTCAATTCTGCAACCTGCAAAGCTCTTCTAAGAGCATAGTATGCGGTCTTGGGTAAGTCAATGAGTTAAACACCTTAAGAAGATATCATCCATCAGATCACACAGAATCACACACAGAATTATCAAGGTTGGAAAAGACCTAGAAGATCATCTAGTCCAACCATTACCAATACTTCCCAGCTAAACCATATTCCTCAACACAACATTATGCAAATACTCCTAGGCTGTTATAAATGCAAAGTAATGTAATTCAAATCATAGTCATGGCTCACATCATTGTAGTGTTTGACTTGCTATAGTTTGAATATTCAGACTTTTGAGTCTATTCATAACCAGCCTCTCATTAGAGGTTGTTAGCATATCCGTCCTACTATGTGCGTCATGGTTAAAAAGATCAGTGTGATTATTTGTGCATAGAGCTGAGATCATGAATTGATATGTTGCAGACATAAGAAGAGCTATCAGACACTACCATGCTTCCATTTTCTTCTCTGACCAGATCTTCATTTAGCTAAAAGTTCCTCCTCCCACTTGCAGAAAACGCAGAAAGATAAAATGAGTAATACTAATAATAAAAGACTTAGAAGGAAAACATAGGCAATATGTTCTTGACACTGAGAAGTGCCTCTACACTATCTCACACAACTTGTACTTGTTTCTCCTATTTTGAAGAACAGTAGAGTCATTCACAATTGGCGTGCATCACTTTTTCTTAATCTCCCTCAAATTTCATGTTGCTGTTCTCTGTCATTGTCCAGTTCCTTTTCAGACCAGCTACACCTTTCTTTTAAGAGTGGAATTGAAATGCATGGGAATCCTCACTTGATACATTACAGTCCAGTAGACTGGAATAATTAGTTCTACTGTTTCATGCTAAGTATATAACATTTTTGTCAACAATCAGTTTATATTTCATCTTAAGCTAAGAACATTTTGTGTACATGTATGGTTTTAATGGTATAACTTGCCAGACAGTATTTCAGGATTGCTGCTTACCAAAAGCACTATTTTACTTTCTGCTTTCTATTTATAGCACTTGTCTTTTCAAATTCTACCCTACTAATTTTGAAAGTTTCCTTAAACTTCATTAATTTCTTTTAAATTCTGGTAATATACTCTTAAAAGCTTAGTGCCTCTCTAACCTTGCTGATGTTTCTGAATGTTACAAACAAAAATTTTATTTCATGATTGAAGTTGTTATTTGCACAACTTAAATAAAAACATGCTAGGAGATAGACTTTCTAGTAACCCTATCTGAAATGCCTTGCAACTTGAGATGAAAATATTGATAACTGTTCTTCAAAGCACAATACACAGATTCACCCACTCATGACAGACATACCTCCAACCTAGAAACGGACAAGCCAAGTTCACACTGCTAGACTTCTTTCACTATCTTTCATTATGGTACATTAGCAGAAGGTGGTAATGTCAGATGTATCTTCCCAGGCTATTGCCAACCTGGGGATAGTACAATAAAAATATGCACAGCAAATCTAAAATGAAATAGGAAATGTAGTGTATATGATTACCCTTCTACTCCACATACCTGCCTACCTACATAATTTGCAATGATTTTCAGGGCTTTCAGTTTAGCTGGGACACTGCTAAAATATTTATGAAGACTCAAGTTCACTGTTTTAGCTGCCATGGACTGCTATGAATCTTGATTAATATCTAGTCCTCGCTACAGTCTTCTGTCAAAATTCTCCATCTCTATAATACAGTACAATATAAAATAATACAGTGTTGTGGAAATAAAATCCATCAAGGGATCCTTATAGTAAACTTCCAGTTAGACTACCCTTCTCAGAACTTTAAAGATGTGTTTGTGTGTGTGTGTGGATACTATAATATATAAATATATATATTTATTTTTACAGGTATGAACAGATTTACCAGAAATTTTCCAATATAAAAAGTAAAATTAATAAGAGAAGTAAGTATGTTAAATGCAATGTGTTGAAGGCTCTAAAGGTCATGTTGGGAAGGAGAGTACCATGGAAGTTGTAGCTTCTTGCTTTCATGAAAAAAAATTTCTACATCAACTAAAAAAGACTTCTGCATTTATTCATTACTTAGAAACCACCATACATTCTTAAAAGACCTTTCTATTCAGAATATGATCTCTAACCCTAGGTTTTAAATAAGGAGTAAATGGATCTCACAAGTCTGTCACACAAATATGAAGCCCTGAAAAATATAGTATAGTATTAGAAGATACAGGTGCATTGCTGAGACAACTTGCTGATAGTAACTTAGGTGAGGAAGCTTTATTCTTTTTCATAGCTGAAGAAAGAAATTTGCCAGTGACAAGAAGGTTGACTTACATGCCTCACATTCCTCACTGCTGAAAGTAATGAAAGGAAGGAGGAGAAGGAAAAAATCAAATTTCAAGTAAGGAATCAACAGTGAACTTAATGCAGGTGCAATATTTCTTGAGACAAAGAGTTTTTTGTTTCTCCCCCATCTTATTTCATGAAAATGAATTCCTCCCCTCTCCCTCTCTTTATCAGTGCAAAGTAGATTAGAAATGTTGATATCCTTTATTGGCAAAGATATTTTTACAGTCTTTAGTCAAGTTGTCAGAGCAGGATTAACTTCCTACAGAACTTAAAATAGCTTCACTAAGTGTAGTAGAGTTCTATATGGATACATTAACTTGTCTATTTTTTTGCTACCTGATTTACTGAATTATTTTCTGCATCTAATGCAGCAGAAAGATAAGCTTTTTTACTCTTCCAAATCCATAAATATGTCACACACTTCACTGAGTCAGCATATCACTTCAGTCACTGAGATGACATCAACAAGTTTACTTTATAATCCAGTATACTGCATAATAAAGAGTCAGTCAAGGTTGTTTTTAACCTTCTATTACTGGAGGTTCTCAGTAGGCAAAATTTGATATTGTTGGAAACATTCCGATTGCTCTTCACAGTTTGAACTGCATGTTGGCTCTTGAATATGGCTTCAATTTATGATAAAATCATGTCTTAAACTTTTCGTCACTGGGTGGAAAGACTCAAACTGTACAAAATGGTGGTGAATAGTTTTACAGCTTTCTTGATTATAATGGGAAAGTTGACTATCTGTTTCTTTCCTAAAGTTGTTAGATGTTCAGTTTTGAAAAGGGTTAAATATAAATCGGGAAAAAGATGTAAAATCATATGCTTCTGAAATGCAAGAAAAGCCGTATGCAAACATTTTTATTGTCTTCTCGGACAACAAAGAAATGGTCTGAATTCATGCAGTTTTTTATTATTTTGACTTACTTAAATGAAATTTAATATCACACTGTATTTAACAGGGAAGATTGGTATGAATAGGGTTGACCAGATAGATTTTGCCTTCTGCATTTTTGAAAGTTTTCAAGGCACAAGCGGATAAAGTCTTGAGCAGTTTGGCCTGGCCTTAGACCAGTTCCTGCCCTCTTTGAGTAGTAACTTGGATACTTGGATGAAAGACCTTCTGAAGACCCTTCCCATTTCAATTATCTGGTGAGCCTGTTATCATAAGAAGGTTAAAGAAGAGACACAGTTCAAACTCTGAGAGTCAATAATAGAAATAACTGGTATTTGAGGTGAAAAAAAAAAAAAAGTATATATATAAATATAATTTAACTGCTTGAGGAAAATGTTATAAAATACAGATATTCGTTGATGCAGAATAAATTTTTTTAAAAGTGGGAGATAACTGGGGTAAATACATTTGCAATATTGTTGTCATATAAGTATAGAATCATAGAATCATAGAAATACTCAGGTTGGAAGGGACCTCAAGGATCATCAAGTTCAACCACAGCCTAACCATAGTACCCTAACTCTAAGTATAACTTGCCTAGCTTTTCTTTGCTTTTAAATGGTTATAATGTGAAAAATGAAAGCATTAACAATATCGCTTGTTTTGTCATCAGTATTGATACTGAGCATTTGCTCAGTAACTTTTGATATGAGAGTCCAACTTGCACAGAATAGCCAACTTGCACTCAGTTGAACTCTCGACCTTCCAGAACACGGACTTATATTTAGACTGCTTCACAAAGGGGATTTTATCCTGTGCTTAATCCCATACAAGGTGCAGAGATTGTCTGAATGTCTGCTTAGCTCAACATACTTTAACTGTTTAACAGGGTAAATGAGTTTCAGAGCTTGGAAACTTTTCCTGGCATAGTTAATTGAACAAGGACAATAATGACATAGCTATAATTCAAATAAGATGAGTGGAGTAAGGTAAGTTGTTTGACAGCGGATTGAAGTTCCTTCTGGAGGCCTTGCGAAGTCCCACAGAATTTGTGTCAAGGCTAGGCTCTTGCAGTTGGAAATCAGTCTCATGGAGCTCTTTAAATGTAAGCATGTTAGATGCCAGAATTGACTAACTGGATCCTTTCTCCTTAACTAGGGCATTAATAATAACAAATGGAGAGAATCCAGAAGTGCCTGGCTGGTTGAACAAAAGTGAGCTCTGTAACTCTGATATACATAATAACTTGCCTGTATTCAGAGGCATGCAAAGGTAGATTCTTCCATAAAAATGAGTGTCCATCAGCATGCTTGCAGAAGGGTTCTCCTAATTACTTACAAAGAAACAAAAATCAAAACAGAAAAGTATGAATTTCACAACGGATGAAAAATATTTACTTTTTTTTCTAATCTGCAGTTAAAATAAGGAAAACAACAGAAAACTCAAGGTTAGAATCTTACATGGGAAATAATTTTAGTTCATGCTTATTAATTTGCATTGTTAAGCAGATATTATTTAATAGAGTTGTACATCTACAATGGAAGCTTCACATTAATTTCCTTTCTATTAATTCCTGTGCAGGAAAAAGAGTTAAATTTATTTAGATTTTGAAGACGAAAGGATATATTCTTCTTTCATTTGTCATGTTGTGGCTACATCTCAGAGGAATAATCTCTAAGAGGGCCCACAGAAACCTTGACAGAAAATCCATGGAGTGCAAATAGGTAGGATCTGGAGGAAATATTTATATATGATTGAGCATATTTGTATTCAGGTCTTTTGACAAGGAGTCTGACATTGTTCCAAGGCAAGAAGGAGGTCCTTTATTGGAATCAGGAACATGATGATGTGTGACACAGGTCTTTGGTCTCACTCAGTGTCATCACAGTTACACTGCCAGTAGATTAATCTCAGTGTCCCACCATGAAGAAACATATTTTTGAATAATACAAGTAGTGTTTTGAAGCATGTGTAGGTGTCTTTCACTATTGAATAATAGTGAATGAACTTTAGTCTATATTTTGTTTTATTACGCTGATTAATATCCAGCAAAATCCTAAAAATCATTTCAGATTAACACTAGTAAAATGATGAGCAGAAGCCAGTTATCTTAATTATTACTTTTTTTTTTGAAAGAACCTTCAATTACTACAACACTCAGTAAAGAAGGAAAAATATTACGTGAAATCTAGAGCATAAAACTTCCATTACACAGATAGAGTGAACATTTACTATTTCACTTTGAAAATGCATCTGTAACAGTTAAGTGAGGTGGGAATGGTAGCCCATAAACTAGACCACAACAGTTTCAATTCATGCCCACTTCAGTTCCACAGAAAGAAGGAAAATGAATTTTAATTGTGTTTCAGTCACTGGCTTAGATGATCTGACAGTACTACAAGGACTTTGGAATAATTTTGTTTCTTGGCAGTAGTCCATACAGCCTTAACATTAAAATAAAGGAATGCAGTTATAATACCAGAAACACCCTGGAAGAGGCTTATGATCTCTCCAGGGGACAAAAGGATTCTATATGTCTGATTTTAGCTGGAAATGCAAATGTATCAGCATGTAGAAATCTAGAAGTGTAAGTCAGAAAAGACTGAACTATAAGGAAAGCCATGCTTCCTTACAGCCTCAAGAGAAAGTAAAATATTCCCAGTGTAAGACATGAGAGTGAGTGTTTGTTGTTGTAAAAACAAAAACAGACCAAAAAACCCCCACAAAATAAAACTAAAAAAAAGAACAACCAAGTTTTGTGATGCAGTAAACTTGACAGTATTATATCAAATCTAAATGGTATTTTTTAAAACAAAAGCCTAATACAGAAACAGTTTCCTTTGTTATGGTTTCATATTTTCCTTGTATTTCCATTTATTGAAGCAAAATAAGCAAGCAAAAACTGCATGCTACATTTGTAGGGTCTTCTGAGATTCTTTTTTCTCTTCACGCTGAAGAAAGATTTGATTTAATCTCTCCATATCACTCTTAACTTTAGCTAGCATTCTAGCTCTGTGTTTTTCACAGTGCACTTCACTGAGGAAATATGGCCCATGACAGTGACTCAGGCAGTAATGCTGAATTTTTCATCAGTTACTTTCTTGATGACAAATTCTGCTTTCAGAAGCGACATTGTATTTTGGAGAATAACTTGTCTCCATAGCTATGTATGAGAAACAGAACAGTCACTCCATAGTTTTAATTCTATTCCAGCTTCTTTTTATTAACCAGATCATGACCCATGGTAACATCATCAAACCTAAGAAAATCCTTTTAAAATGACACAGGTGTGATCATATGCCAGAATAAGAATTATCCAATTTGAGTCAAATGAAGTGAAGCATCTCTGTCAATGTGAGAGTTCAAATTGAAGTGATCTCACATTAATACTTTCTCTCTTTTCACTTGCCAAAGCTTCAAACTGGTCTTGTCTGAAATTTACAAATCAGTTTAATTTTGGACAAAAGTAGGGGAGACAAAAGAGCTCTGCCATGGGGCTAGCCTGGATCAAAAGGGGATGGTGAGTGCCACATTAGGGAGCAGTAAACTCCCAGTATATCCTGGAAATAACAGAATATAGCTCTTGTCCCACCACTTTTGGATGCCTTAGGATAGGACCTGAAAGAAAGAGTTTTTTGTTGTATGAGTTAGATCTCCCTTCAGATGTAATATTCACATGGAACTACTTGCATAGATCTTTTAAAGCTTCATTTTGCATTGTTCCGCATTGAACAAAGGTCTTTCAGCATACCTGAGAGTCAAAGAGAAAGCAAAAAGATAAAAATCAAGGTACTTTCTAGACACCTTAACACCTTGCACAAATACGCTTACATTTCAGTTGTTCATCTGTGTCTATTTGCAATGTAAAAATTAATCCCTGCACAAAGCAGAAGACTGCTGCAAGACATTGGAACCTAAATTAATGGAAAATTATCAACTGTTCATCACTGTTGCTTGTAAGTTTTTTTGTTTTGGTTCTGTTTTGTTTTATTTGTTTGTTGTTGTTGTTTTTTAATTAAGTACAATTATTCATGATATAATGTGATATATTTCACATTATCATCTCAAATGATTTCCACACAAGTCTGTGTCCCATACATTTCTGCATGGACCCTGGTGAAAGTGAAGACAGGAATATAATGCTGATTTTGTTCTTCACCCTTCTTAGATTTGGGAAATCTGTGTTTTCACACAAAGTGTCATATCCATATTTTATTACCTATACATTTTGTGTCTAAGCATTATCAGGAATTAGTTGTGTCTAAAATCAGATGGTCTTTGGGTCACATCCACTAGGCAGCTGAATATCTGTAACACAAGTATCCTTGCTTGGATGGTAATCTTCACTTCAGGTTTTGAAAATCAAAGGTCACCAAAGAGGTAAGGAATGTTGCTTCATTTCCAAGACTGTATCTGCAGCAAAGCATATTGAAAGATCATTTGCACCCTCTAAACTAATATTGGCCCATGCTGGAGGAAGTATGTTACTTTTTATACCTCAGTGACCTAGCCTAATGCTGTAAATAAGATAAAATGTATTTCTCTCTAGTTTTATAATTAATCTGAGGAATTATACATTTCCTAAGGAGAAAGCAAAGATAAAAAGCTCCTACCTCAAAGATCTTACAAATTACCTAACACTAATACTAATAAGCGTAACTTCTCAACAAGATAGTCACTGTATTCCAGGTAGCCTGAATGTCCTTTTAGAGATCAAACATTCATTTCAATCAAACAAATCTCTGTTTTCTCCCACTAAGCAGTGTTATATATCTGCACTGAGTTTGAGATTAAGAGATCATGGCTACACAAAACAATTAAACATTTGTTATGCTTTACCCATATTTGAAAAAGGAGACATTCTCTGTGAGAGAAAAACAACAAATTCATAGCTATTTTCTAGATAAGATGCGCGCATTTTTTCCCTACTCAAGTTAAGTCTCCCTAAGCTACCTAATAAAAATATTATTTTCCAGTACCTGAAATCATTCATTTACCTACACCTCTAGAAAACCATGAATGCAAACCCATTTCAGTTACTGTGGTAGTCTTCACCAGCTTATTTGCATCAGACACTAATGTCTTTGTGCAATGGCTGTTGTTTTCCCTATCAACTAATTTTTCAAGGTCTGCATAAAAGGAAATAGTACTTTTTATTTCCCTACGTTTTTATATTGCATTAATATTAAGTATTTACGTTGCAAATTCTGAAATTTTCTGTTCAAGAGGATTTATGAATATATGTCCATTTTAGATTTCATATAGCATATTATTGTTTAGAAGCAGTCTAGCTAGATCACCCTTTACTTTATAGTTTTATTATCACTTATAAACCTTTCCTTGTCCTATTTCATGTTGATTATTTTGCCATTATTTTACTTCCAGGAGAAAAGGTTTTTTTTTACCTCTTTCATACTCTGTTTCTCTTTGTAAATTTAGCAACGATCTAAAATCTTAAAGCAAACAGGAATAGCTCTGATGAATGAAAGAGAAACCAGTGTACAAGAACCACTTCACAAACATAAGGCAAACAAGCAATCCTTAAACTCACTTCTATTGATCTTAAAGAGCAGCTTCAAATTGATTGAAGGATTCAGCCAAAATAGGAAGTTCTTGTGGGTGAGTTGGCTAATACAGCCTGGCTGGAATATCTCCCAAATGCTTCCTTCGGTCAACCAAATTCCAAGGCTTTGCTGAACCAGAGGACACTTTGAATAAAGGATTTCTTAGAATTTGGTTTGCCATGGTCAGGTACCCTGCTAATGACACGTGATTCAGTTCTTGAGCAAATTCTGACAAAGTAGAAAAATGTTTCCCCGCTTGCCCGAATAAGAGATGCTTCAATTAACTGAGATTTTCTGCCTAGCTTTCCTGACATTTTGTTGGTGTACAGGAATCACCAGTTTCAAGTGATTCAGAAGAAAGCATGGAAGTGCTAGTGACATATATTCCTGCAGGTTCATAATATGAACATGTCAAGATCATGTGTTTGATAAAATCATATTCACCCAGAACAGTGTTCCAAGAAGGGGGGTACAAGATATAGCTTGTGAGATACTAGGAAATAACAGTTCTTGGTAGTAAGCAAAGGCAAAATCAAACAGTCCTCACCTGTCTTGCAAAACTGGGCCATGAGGAAATACCTGTTACTCTATTGCCAGGATTTTGCCAGAAAGAGCTGGTTTTCTTTGCTGAAACTGGGCCACAGTACATTCAGCTCTGTACTTTGGCTGATGAGAATTAGACTCTGCTCTAGATAACAACAAATAAGGTAAATACAACACTGTCTTCTCTGTACAGAAGAGGAACTAAGCTGTAAAATCCCTTCCCCATAGTCACTTTGCCAAGCTAGAACAAAGTGAACTCCCAGGGCAGGACTCTGAAGACCTGATGTTTCAGCACCAGGCCTCCCAGGCCCAGTGACTTCTCCAGCGAATTTTTCCTTCTTTGACCTAGAACAATATCAATATATCTTTCTCTAGTATATAGCCAATACACCAATATATCTTCTCTTTCTCTAATTTCTTTCTATCCTACATTACTGATTTTATATCAACTTCCTTCTAACATATAAATCTCTTATGACTGCTACTATTACACGAATCACAGCAGCTTTACTGGTAAACAACGGGGAATATTTATATGCATATATAGTCCTCTAAACATGAGTTGTCAGGTGTTTTTTTTAATTGCTGTTGGTTTTGGTGTTTGTTTTTATTTTATTTGTTTAACTCTGTGACAACTTCGAAACATATTAATTCTTAATCCAATTGCCATCATTATTTTTTCTTTTTAGCTATTTTATGTGTGAAATATGCATGATATTAATGGAAAAGATGCCTGGACTTTAACAACGGTGATTGATTTCTTTCCAGATCCCATTTTGTTATAATTCATAGTTACTGGGTAGAGTACTTAAAGGGAATTTTAAGAGTATAGTTTTTGGCCCAGATTCTGGCTCTGTGGACCTTGTAACACAGAATGAGTGGAATTAGAGAATTTATAATGTAGCCTTCAAAGGTATTTTCCAAAGAGGTCAGCTCAGAATATATTATGGAAATTGTGCTTTAAGAGACTGTCAGCCAGCTCTTAGCTAGTTTTATCTGGCCAATTTCATTTTGAAAGGGAATCTCCTGGCTACAGTTTTATAAGATTATTGATCTCAGGAACTTATGGTGTTCCATCTGGAAGCAGAGGGAATCCAGGAGAGGCAAATGGGAGAGTTCCAGTGAAGGTCTGTGAAAACATTTTTTGGAGGAGGCTGAAAACTATAGAAACTTGGTGGCTCTCTTCACATAGCAGGTGCAACAGCTTCCATGCCAAGGAACAAAAAAATCACAAGATCTCTAATTTTATTTTTAACAGCATCTTTTGAAGGTGAATATAAGGCAATTTGCCCTGAGGAGAATGAGTGGCCGTGCTTGCTCAGACTCTTCTTCCTGTGATCTGTGATTCACTGGATGTATAAATTGTTGCTGATTAAGCAAATGTCCTGAATGGAAAATATACACTCCAGCAGCAAAATGAAAATCAATTATAATGCTATTTGCCCTCTCCTAATGTACCTACACTTTACATGATTCATACTGAACGAGCTCATCCCAGTCATTCAGAGGGAATACCAGTGTCTCACTTCCAAATTATTACTCAGAATTGAGTAGGAGGAAATCCTTGTCTAGAAGTTTGATGGATAATAGAACTCTATCGCAGGATGACTTGGCAGGATAGAAACACTTTCTCTTGGACCTAATTTAGTTCTTATATATTTAATGAGTTGTCATATCACAAAGTGAAATAAATAAGGATGAGCAGTAGATCATTTGAACTCCAAATTGTCACATGCCTAAATCTGGGCTTCCCCAGACAGCATGTGGTGGACTTCTCCTCAATAAAGCCATTTTTTTACATTGCTTTAGAAAGCTACTCTGTCAACAAGAGTAATTAGTGAGGATCAGCTGGAGTCTATTTTTGCAATTCTTCAGGAAAAAAAAAATTGTTTGGGGGGTTTCTTGGTTTGGGGTTTCTGTTTGTTTCCCATATTTTTTTAGGATCAAACAAAAACAAATTGTACAGAATGATGCTAGAAGCTGAAGGGCAGCCGTGGTATGACACCAATCTGCACTTCAGATGGAACAGGCCATGCAGAATCCAGTATTTGTACTTATAGACAGCATACTGAATAAATATAATTCTAGATATTTATCTATAATTAGATTGAATTCAATAGCAGATATTAGAACCCCATTAGGACTTTTGACTTCTGTGCTTTGGGAAAACGATCAAAAATTTTTCGAGCATTTCCCTTCTCACAATATTTTTTACTACATTTCTAGCACTAACCTGATTTCTTTGGATAGTTATGAATGCTTGGAGCACAGTCCTAAGAATCAGAATGATTAGCTTCTCTTCTCCGTTAGTACCAACTCATCATGGCCTTGGGCAAACAAGGAAACATTGCAAATGACCTACTTCACCTGTGAAATGGATTATCTGAAAGACTATGTTGAGTGGCAAGCAACATGGAACTATGACAGGAACATAAAATCACAGCCAACCTATGGAATAACATTGCATGGCCAAATAAGTTTGAAGCTGGACTGTAACAACTACCATGGCTTGCTTAGTTACAAAAGCTGCATACGTTGTCAAATCAGGGGGCTGATCATTTGAGTTATAGAGAGCACATTTTTAAAAAGCACAGATTGTATTCAAGGGTGGTGAACTGGCTGGAAAGAGATTTGAGATTTGAGTAGAGTTAGTTACGTTGACTGGAAAGGAATAATCTATATAGAAAAAGTTCCAGTGGCAGAGGGACAATACCATGATAGAGCTAAGAACCTGCATAGAGGCAAGTCATTGAGGAGATCCCAGTTTTACACAGCTAACCTGATGGTCTTAATTAACTGTGGAAATTTCTTTACTTCAAGCAGAATGATTGGAACTCAGATCTATAACCTGAAAAGAAAACCACAAGACCTCATATATCAATGTCCAGTTTTCTGAAGGGACATGTAGGCCCTGTTTTGGAGCCCATTTTCATGAAAATGATCCTCCTTAAAACTCTTTATCCCCATATTTTTCTGCTGCTGTAGCTTGGAAGGCAGGAGGAGCACGACTCCTATATCTACACCTATGAGGAATCCTCAGACTAATCCTCAAACTAATCATTTCTTTGCCCTGGAGGACTCAGTCTGATAGATTTCATCTCAGCAAACAAATCTCAGGGTAGCTGAGCAAATAGAAGTGAGAGCTCTCCTGAGTTTAGCCTTACTCTCAACGTGTCAACACAAGTGTTAATGCTAAGATAATATTGAGAAGCAAAAGTAGAACATGCTTTTGGTTTTTATTTATTAATAATAATAACGTATTTTTTCAGTGTGAGGAAAAGATACATTTCTATAGTTGGTTTCAGAAATATTTATGGCTGTATTGTCTTATTCCTGAACGTAGCTGGCCATTCATTCTCTTTATATTCTAGGTTACAGTATTTCCAAATTCTCATAAATAATTACATCAGTCAAGGCTAGAGAGGCTTCTGAGCCTTCTCCAAAGTAATGTATTACATGCAGAGAAATTTTTTTGTCTTGTCACTTCACAAGTCTATTTTGCATTTCCCAGTCCTTTTTGTGATACCATAGCAAGGGCCTCCCCAGAAATAATCTTTTTCTCCATTCATTCTCAGTGAATGTATTGACCTACTCAAATACACCGTATAGTCACTTATGTGAATGTTTACTGAATAATCATCAATACAAATAAAGCCATCATAGTATATCTCCAAGTCATTGTATGTTAAAGCAGAACTCAAGAACATTTGTTCTTGCATTATTTCTCTCCCAAACTGCAAATGATTTGCGGTACATGCTTAATCATCTGATTTTTTTTTAATATATTAGAGAATAGATTTTAGCATGTTTAAAAGAATACAATGCAGTGTCAATTAACATTTCTTTTTAAAAATAATAAAAATAATTGTAGCACATAGTTACAGTAGTTCATACTAGAAACTTCTCAGATTTAAGCGTCAGTTTTTCCTGGAATGAAGTCTGGTGTGGTTCATATCCAGACACATTTTTCAAGCATAACATTATGGCAATGGCATATGGCAAAAATAAATAAATAAACAAACAAACAAAATCTTTTTTTTTTTGTTTGAATTTACCGGATTTTTCTAGCATCTTATATTTATCTAAACTGTTTTCATTACAGTCAATTAAAATTCTACAAACAATTACCAATTTTAGCTTTATAAGAAATTTACTTGAGAAGAAGATTTGTGAAATTTTTTATATAAATCCAAGTCACGAGAACTGAATTTCTCTAAGTCCTTCCTGGCTCTAAAGGAAAAGAGAAATGAGTAAGCTGTCTCCTTTGCAGGTGGGGGAAGGGAGGACAGAGAAGGATTGTGCCACAAGCTCTGAGTATTGCTTGAGGTCTCACTGTAAATATCTTTTCTAAAAACATTAATTAGTGAACTAAAGTAGAGTAGGATGGGGACAATGTGCCTGTGCTATGTGATTTCCTTATTTATATCTTTTTTGACTGAAATTTGCAATAAATGTGTCTCATTTTTTTGTTTGCTTTTGTTTTTATTATAGTAAATGTTCAGCATTTTGTGACATGATGGGAATTTTAATGAATGCAAAACAAAAGCATTAGTAAGGGGTAATGCCCAGTATATGAATCAGGTAGGTACATGTATTCATTAGCACTGATTACTAACTCTTTCATGCTATTATACATCGTAATGTGGGTCAATCAGATGCATCACAAAAAGTCTTATAAAAGAGTTACTGACACTTTACATGTTCACTTCCAACTCTGGATTGATCTAAAGTTTGTTCACAGAAATGCTCGTATAATCTTAGACTAGGAGACCAGAGCTTCCACTCTCTTTTTTCAAAAGTACGACCCTCTTGACTGGTTTAGAAATGTAAGTGCCCAGAAGAAATGGGTCCTGAAAGGAGTCTGCTCTGAACAGCAACCTTTACATATGTCACACGCAATGGAATATTTGTGCCTACCCAGGAGGAATTAACTACTTCCCCTGGCCACTTCAAAGATGAAGTAGCAGCTTTTTTTCTTATTCCTTTTTTTTTTTTCTTTTAAAATGCCAGTGACATCCTCAACAGGTATACAGTGCTGAAGAAGGCAACTTATTTTATAACAGACCAAGGAAAAAAGGGAAATTCTAACAGACTCTGAGAAGAAAAAAAAAAACAATAATATTTCATAAAAAGTATATTATATTGCTGGAGTCTAATCTGTAATCACTGTTACTAGAAAAAGCACAGTCATAAAATGGAGACCTTTGTAAAAGGAATAAGAGGACAAAATCATACCTCCTGATAGGGCCCTTTTGCAAGTTTGAATGTTATCCTTTTGACATGGATTTTTTTTTAAGATTTATTTTCTTAAGAGAATAAACAAGCACTCTACTCAGTTAAAATACCTCCAACTGTAATAGATTAAACCCATACAGTTGCTTTCTGTTTTCTTTATGGAGTCTACAAAGATTACTCAACCTAAGGCCAGTCACAGTTTGGGACACCAAATGCTAAGATGTCAGTTTTAAATGGAAATGAAATCTCTATTATTATTATTATTATTATTATTATTATTATTATTATTATTATTA